>JAOTNS010002325.1:0-52884 GCA_028476615.1 Culter alburnus
TACAATAATAATATAATTAATAATTGATTAATTGAATAGTAGTTGATTATTTCTTTGCTTTTTTTTTTGTATGAACACCAATAAATATAATGGATGAACCCACAACAACTTGCCATTATCCAGCTGCCAGTGTTGGCAGTAAACTAAAAACTATTATATTACACTTCACTATTACTGTACACAAGGATAATGCACTATTCAGTAAAATAAGAAACTGTGCCAAAATGTCATTATCACCCCCTCTTCTTGCTCCTCACATGCCTGACATCAGTAATGTCCAGCTGTCATTTTGAATGCAGTAGTAGATGTACCAGAATGATCAACATCGATCTTCTTCAGCTCTGCTTGAAGTGTTGTATCAGTATAACCCACTGCAGCCTCTCTTTATTCACATTCCTTCCCTTTATTTATCTGGAAACTGCCATCCTTGTCACAACATGAAAGTATATGCAACTTTTGGTGCATTGTTGTCCCAAATATCATGAATTAGATCGAAAATATTTATGTAATATATATTTGTATTAATAAGTAAAACAATCATGGGAAATTATATGTCATTTTTTAAAATTATGAAATAAACTCAGCTTAGTTAAATTGTATTTACTCTACCAAACACCACGTTCACCATAATTTATTACACAACACTTTATTGGAGGATACAGCATAAGGTTTAAATTTGCATAAAGACAAATGAGATTCAAGATAAATAAAAACGTGTCTTCAAAAATACGTTAACGTCATAATAATCCATTCACAGACTTTACTCCTATTGCACAAATGAGCGCCACAGAATCCCATCCAGTCAACTATGATCCAGAAAACAGATTTGATATTGAGTTTAAAATAAAGATTCATTATCACAGCTGAACTGGGTTCTTGCTCTTCCCTGTACATGTCTCTATCATGTTCATGTTCTTCTTCTTCTAAACAGTTTGTTCAGTTGTACTCTACAGTACAACTGATGACCAGAAGATGTGATCACTGATGTGCTGTAGCTTTTTCTCAACCAGAGGAAGAAGTCTTAACATCCCATTGTCAGGCGTTCTTCAGTCCTGGTCTAAAAGTAAAACAAAAAAACACAGACAATTCAAGTTAAGTAGTTTAATGGACAGCCAGGTCAGCTTATGTTCTGCATGATTTAAACAGTGGTGGGCTACTCTGGCCCTCAGCGTCCACGGTCCTGCAGATTTAGCTCCAACCTCAAACCCAACTGCCTATAACTGTCTATAAGTACACCTGAAGACTTTGGTTAAAATTTTCAGGTGTGCTCAATTATGGTTGGAGGTAAACTCTCTACCTCAAAAAGGAGACAGCAAAAGGGCTAGAGTTGCCTGTTCCTGATTTAACTTTACAAAACAGCAGTACATAATATATATATTATAATAAAAATGCAGCACAGACTGTAAGCTAAGTACTGAACAAAAACTGTTTTACCCATATTAACAGCAACCTGTTTTAAAAGATCTTTTAGAAAGGCATGCTCTCTTTTGAGCCTTGATTTCTTTCAGGACAACATACTCTTCTGTTTCTTGTTTCAAGAGCATAATTTGGTCAAAAACCAAGTGATAACCTGTACAATGTAAAATTGTTAAAATACTGCAATAAAAACTTTAAGGCAAGAATTAAGAATAGGCACAGGACTTACCATACTCATGAAGAAGCCATGGCCATGCATAGTTTCTGCCTCTTGTGTTCCTCCGTAGCTGCACATCAGTCGTTTTTCCTCTAGGATCTTCTGTTAGTGACTTCACTTGCTATCTGTTTTAAAACACAAATACAATGTTTTAGGTCTGTGCAGTATAAGGCCTTATTTCAAGCCAAAAAAACTATCTAGGTATTACACATAATTTAAAGAACATTTACTATTTAATTCCTATTATACTATATTATATTATATTAACTCATTATCTTCCAAAGCTTCCCTGTCTGCTTTTATCTAAAAAAACAAACAAACAAAAAAAAAAAACAGAAGGAACAGTTTTTAAGAACTTTTTAAGAACTTAATAGTCCTTTGAGAGAACAACATTAAATTCTGTACTACATATTACAGCATTGCCTCAACACAAGACATACCAATGGACTTCTGTCTTCTTTGGGCATGAGATGGTCATGTTCCTTCCTCACCCTAAACAAAGGACTTCGATGAGCTTGCTTTGATATAAGGACTGGTCTTCCTTCTCTGCACAGAAAAACAAGAAAGTCTCTACTTACTCTGTGTGCAATTACTCTTGTTCTTAAAACATACAAATTGAGACAGTTATAAATAAGTTAATTTACCATACCATCCAGGAGAGCATTTGATGAGTAAATACTGATTTAAATATCTAGAAACTTTACCTGGAAAGGGCTGATCACGGCAGGTTTGCAGCGACTCACTAGTAGCTCTTGTGAGGGTCGGCTCTTAAAAGAGCTGTTGAGTTTGATGTTGTAGAGATCCTAAAAAGAAGGACTAAGTAATCTGCAAGTAATCCTGCAAGACAGAAAGGAAGGTAAATTTATACATCACATTCAAGTTGTCAATTTACACATAACTGTAGGATTTCCTTCTGTAAAGAGTTGCATAATTAAATGTTAAATGCATTTATGTAATAAGTTCACTGATATGTGGGCATTTCCATGATTAAACATATGTCTTTAATAGCAAGCTATATTATATTTAAAAGAATAAATAAAAAAATAACATGTTTCACATGCAAACAGGACATTATCAGCAGTGTAACTGATTAGATATTGAATAGACATCAGATATTCAATTATTTTGATTATGACAAAATAATTGAATATCTGATGTCATGTGACAAGTCAAATGATAATTTCCACTCTTGCAAACAGAGGTAGTTATGAGGTGCGGAGAGATCATGTATCATTGGAACATTTTGGGCCCAATCTGTAATCATTTTAAAGAATTCAATGGAATTAATATAAACTTTGTGTGGGACGTCCAACTGTCCAAGAAGGGGCACAACTGATTTACAAATAAGGTGATAAATATGTACAGGATTTGACTTTAATTTTAATTTACTGTGAGAATATTAACAAATGCTTGATAAAATGTTTGATAAAGGGTTAAAAAGCAACACATACATACCATTGCAATTATTTGCCTTTGCAGCTTTCTGTCTCCTTCATCCATTTCCAAAAGGCCCTTTTTGTCTTTTCAGCTAAAACAAGAGAAAAGAAAATATCATTATTTATAATATATAGGTTTATATATAAATATATATAGGAAAGAAGTTCTTATTGACCTTACAGTTTTTGGATTTAACATTATTAGGCATTAAAAGCATGATAAGTGTTGTGGTTACTCTGTATTTACAACAAAAATCACATTAAAACGACCAATACTGTGGTAAAAAGCATGGTAAGTGTTGTTTTTTACCGTGCTTCTACAACAAATACCATTTTGAAACTACACTTGTACTACTTTGAACCTGATATGAATATGTTATATATATTGTGCAATATATTGCACGTCACGTGACAGTGTTTAATCACCCTAGTTTAGTATTTAATATAGAAAGCAATGAAAAGCAAAACCTCAGCGGAGGTGACAGATATAATGCAGTGACTGAACATGAGGGAGCTAACGTTAATCTGATTAATATCTGCAAACAGAAAAGACATTATCAAACATTAGAACAGCGTATTTACGACTACTACCAACACAGCACACGCGAACTGATGCCAAATATCGCGATGTGTTCTGAAGGAGACTTCTTCAGCGTGAGAACGGTCAGGAGTGAGAACGGGTTGACATTCACTGAGTGAATATTATGAAAATAGAATATATATTTCTCGCTAAAAATGTAATCAAACCTTATTTTTATGCAGAAACTAACTCAAATATTGTTCATAGCAACCAAAACGTAGCAGTTTCACATTATTCTGGCGAGATCAGATAAATCTTTGCAACAACGCGCAAGCGAGTGATTATGTACATTCACTGAATGAATATTATGAAAAAAATAATATATATTTTTTGCTTAAAATGTAATCAAACCTTATTTTGATGCAGAAAATAAAATATGTTCATAGCAACCAAAACGTAGCAGTTTCACATTATTCTGGCGAGATCAGAAAAATCTTGCAACAACGCGCAAGCGAATGATTATGTACATTCACTGAGTGAATATTATGAAAATAGAATATATTTCTCGCTAAAATGTAATCAAACCTTATTTTTATGCAGAAACTAACTCAAAATATTGTCCATAGCAACCAAAACGTAGCAGTTTCACATTATTCTGGCGAGATCTGAAAAATCTTTGCAACAACGCGCAAGCGAGTGATTATGTACATTCACTGAATGAATATTATGAAAATAAAATATATATATTTTTTGCTTAAAATGTAATCAAACCTTATTTTGATGCAGAAAATAAAATATTGTTCATAGCAACCAAAACGTAGCAGTTTCACATTATTCTGGCGAGATCAGAAAAATCTTTGCAACAAAAACGTAGCAGTTTCACATTATTCTGGCGAGATCAGAAAAATCTTTGCAACAACACGCAAGCGAGTGATTATGTACATTCACTGAGTGAATATTATGAAAATAGAATATATATTTCTCGCTAAAAATTTAATCAAAACTTATTTTTATGCAGAAACTAACTCAAAATATTGTTTTTTTCACTAAAAAGTAGAGAAACGTCCGCCATGTTTTTTGTTCTCACGGCCGGGCTCTCTAAAGTCACGTGACTTGGACGCAAAACAATAGGCAAAAAAAAAAAAAATGTAACAGTCATACAATTTAAGGGCCATTATTGTAACCCCTCTACGTTTTGCACTTTGGACCAACGTAGTCAGGATACGTTTTCATATGAGACTGGGTTGCATATGCACGCGAAAAACTGCGTACCATAAGCACGCCAAAACTCATTTTGGCGTATATTCTACGAGATTACACACTCGTACTATTGATACGCATTCTCATGTGATAATGTTGAAGGATGTCTGTATTGATGTGTTTGTAAGAACAACTTTTTGGTAAACTTGCATTAGCTAATTGCGCAATTTGTCATTCTTACACTTAGGCTGCTATTTTCTTCGTAGTGTTGTCAGACTTTTTTTATTTGTGAAAACGAAAGTTTTTATTTTATTATTATTATTTTTTATACATGTTGCTCCCATAAATACCATGGAAACTCACCAGCGATACCTTTACTCTGTATTTCGTTAGTTGTGATGTGGACTCCGCTAGAGCGTTTATTTAAACTTTATAGTTTGTTTGTTATCGCTCGCCTATCCACCACGCAGGACGCTTTGCGCGAATTGTGGGAGTAACTTCTTTTAAGCTGTAAACAGTCAGTGAAAGACTCGCTCTATGAACGCAATAATACGTTTTTAAAAAAATAGGTAAAATGAGATTACATTATTCTACTCACCCTTTCAACCAACGAACATTAAAAGGACATTTAAAAGTGAAAACGCATAAACAAGGTTCATCAGACCATGAAGAAGCTCGATTCTTCCACAGCAATACCGGACGAGTTAAATATAACTATAGTGATATATATCTGTATTATATATATGTTTCTTAAAAAACATTTTCATGAACTTTAGCATTGCGTGATATTATTTCAAAGTGATTTTCATCATTTTTACAGATAATAAATTGTATTTACCTGTGAAAACAAACCTGGAAAGAGACGTGAGGCTTTGAGGAGAAAAACGAGAGATTCTTCGTGCATTCCAGTGAATTATTAATGTGATATCGTACATTATATCAGGAGAACAGACCACAAATGTGCAGTAGGCTAGATGTTGTCCTTTTTCATACTGTTACAGCGGTATGCAAATGGACAAAAGAAAATAATCACGATAGAAAGCAGCGGGACATTCTAAAACGCTTAACGTGGCTTAATGTAGCCTACTAAGATAGTGATTTTAACCGACCAAACTTACTAAATATCATGCTAATAAAGTATACTATGTGCAAAAAAATCAGATGAGCCCAAAATATGATCTTAACGCGTTTTTTGGCACATTAAGCCTTTTTCTCCCATAGAAAACCGTTATAAGAAAAGGCTTAACGTGGCTTAATGTACTAAGACAGTGATTTTAACATATGGAAGGCCAAAAGGGCCAAAAACACGTGAATTTTAACACGTCAACAACGCGTTAAATACGTGTATTTGAGGTGTATTTCACACGTGAAATACGCCTTAAAAATCTGTTTGAACGGGTCATTGTCATTGGCTGCTGAAAACTTGGGTCAAACCATTTCTGTGAGCTTAAGGGGGTGTACCATTAATTTACTAAGATGCCACCATTTAACATGCTAGATCAGCTTATTCAGCCCTTTTATTTTGTCATTTTTGTATAATCTATAGAAATAATATATTTAAATATATTTAATTTTTCCACTTATGCCTTTTTTTTTTTTTTTTTTCTACAACGCCCTTACCTTTACTGACAATAAAATGCGGCATTATAAGTTCACTTTAAAGAAAGGCTTTCTACAAAACAAAACTTAATGAAGTGGTCAAAATCATGTCTGACCCACTCCATGTCTCCTGCTAGGCCTATTGCGCATCTTATCTAAGTCAAGACCTATTTAAACAAAGAAAACGTATTTGGTTTCATTTTTTAATTGCTGAATGCTAATTTCAGTTAATTTTCATGACCGACACACATTAACCGACCATTATCCGTTGACTGATAAGATTTGAATGTTAAATTAGGATTAAATAAAAATAAAATTGACAAGTGTCAGTGACAAACAATACAAACATTTCTCATCTTTTTTTTTTTTTTTTTTTTTTTTTTTTTTACTTCATTAGCATGATATTTAGTGAGTTTGGTCTGTTAAAATCACTTTCTTAGTACATTAAGCCATGTTAAGCGTTTTTCACGTTAAGCATTTTAGAATGTCCCAAAGCAGCGACTGAAAAGAGCTCTTGCCATAGATACTCTTGTTGTAACGATTCGTTTCAGTCTTTTTAAATGGAAATTCCCCAAACCGGAAGTGCAACCCATAATTCAAAACGCAGTAGGCTAGTCAGGAATAAGGTGGATAGGCTGGAGAAAATTTATTTCAGACAGAACCACTTTGGCAAGTTACTTTGAGTTTATTGAAACACAAGTTATCTTTGGCGGTATGGTTATTATGGGGGTTCTTGCTCTGAAATTACAGTTTGTTTGTTTTTTACGATTGCTTAAGCACAATTTTAAAAACAAGGTTCATTTTGTCAAAACACTACACACAATTCACAGATCCACACACAAGTAGCAGAACACTTAAGTTCTTTTGCAAAATGAAACACTTCATTCAAAACTTTACATTAATTTAAAAAAAAAAAACCTTTCCATGGCTTGAATGAGGCACATCCTGACATATAGGGCTGGAGATTGTAAACCTTCGATGCCAAAAAAAAAAAAAAAAAAAAAACAAACAAACAAAAAAAAAAACTCCTCAATGCATTTAAGGAAGGGACAGTATGGTGGGAGGTATTGGAGTGAAAATTGTGGATTCTTATGAAACCAGTTTTGGACCAGAGCAGATAGGTGGAAATTTACATTTTCCCATTTGACAATGTCTCATCTGCTCCATGTTGAGTTTACAGTTAAGCACCTAAGTGTCTGCTAACTAATGGCCATGTTTGATCTATTGGTTTATAGGGGTGGTATTTTGGAAAGCAGTGTCTTGAAATGGCAAAGAAGTGACATTATGTTAAATTTCTGTGTCTAGAGAAGTGTGTTTACTGTTTTGCAAAAAGTGTGAGGCTGAGAATGTGCTTATAGTTGTGCAGATCTGGGCTGAGGTTTTACTCCTTGAGTGTAGAGTTTCAGTAACTGTGTATTATTTTTAATTTTAGTGTGTAAGCAATCGTAAAAAAACTGTCATTGAACATACAAGAGCTTTAGCATTAACCCCCATGCAACCATCAGCTTTAGTAGTCTTTAAAAGCTAAGCAGTGGTAACATTTAGACGTGGCACTGGGGTGTGGGAGCAGTTGCAACATGGCATATTCCTCAATCAGAAATGAGCTAGAGTGATGATACTCATTGTACTGCATGCTCAGTTAACCCTCTCCTTCTTTCTGGAAGGAAGCAGCCACGTGATCATTCCTTCTGCAAAAATACTTAAATAAAAAGGTTTTTTTTTTTTTTTTTCATGCTCAATTGTTGTCATACTGTCTAAGTTGTTTGCATGAAGCATTATAAAGGTACATCATTTTAATCAGCTTCTAAAAGCTATAGCTATCATGTGTCAAGGCTATTGTTAAGCAAGCACAGCAACATGGCGGTCAGTGTAGGGCAGGCACATGCTGTTGCAACTGTCCCCTCTCACGACATTAATGTAAAAGCTTTACCAGTATTGTACAAGTTGCTGTAAAAAGTAACTTCTAATAACATCTTTAAATACCCAGGTATCTACCTTTTTTAAGTAAATACTATCAGTCTAGACCACAATGTAGCCCACATTTAATATGTTTTGTTTTCAGTTCACACACACACACACCCCTCTATAGCATACTCATTTCCCTGTTAGCCCTAAGTTCCACCCAACCAATCTCAAGCCAGTTTAGGGCTCTGAAACTGAGTGGCTACTGGTAGCTCTTCTTGGTTTATGTGAATTTGCCTGTTGATAACAAATCCACTACGGAGCGTCCGGTAAGAGACTTTATCACAGATGGTGGTCAGGCATGCGGGAATAACCTATTTATTGTCAACACATTTATTGGCTGGTTTGCATGTATGTGTGTGGTTTTTTATAGGCACGCACACAACATTAGCAAGGATATAAATCGCTACAGTACAGCTAGCATCCGTCCGTTTTCCCGATCGGTATGACTCAGCTCAGTGGGCGGGACCGCTGATCTGCACGTCCTGTACGGAGCGCTGATTGGCTCGCTGAATGGATGCTGCGTGTGAGTCAACTTAAGTGTATCTCAAGGGGAACTAAGGCACATGAATATAACCTGCGTGTAGCCTTTTTTACACCCTGCGTTCCATTCGGAAGGGCTCATCCCTATGCCCTAATCCCTTCAAAGGGTTTACCCTCCCGAGTGAGAGCTTCGAAGGGATGAAGGGTGTAGGGGTAAAAAAACACTCTTCTTTTGGAACGCACTTCTGCGTCATCTTAACGAGACAGACAAGGAGGAGTAGATTGTGCAAGCTGCGCCCTTTGTTTAACGTTAGTTTATTTATTTATTTATTGTAGGTTTATCGTATGTAGGCTATATTGTATTTATGTATATTAAACATTTGAATGGACTGATAAAGGGAGCTGTAAAGTATTTTTGTTGAAGTACAATGTCGTTTTGACCATATAATGTACCAAATCTAACTCGTATAAATATTACAGTAGTACAGAAAAATATTATACATACCTTTATAGTTAAAATCGAACTCTGAGCCTCCTGTACCCATTCTGTGATGTCAAACAACTTCCCTGTGCAAAGGATCATGGGGGCCCGAAGTGTCCATCAGTTGTTCCCTTCGAAATACTTCATTCTGAAGGGCCCTTTGAAGTGGCCAGTTTTGAGCACTTCGGTTTGGAACGACCCTTCAATATGGCGGCCTTGATTATTTTCACTCCGAAGTGCCCTTCGGAGGGCGATATATCCCGTTTGGAACGCACCGTCTGACTCCCTCAGGCTGCACCTGTGCCCACACCCTTCCCTTCCTGTTGCATGTGACTGTGCAGAGGACCGATTCTTAATCCTTTGTTTCCCTGCGTGTGCGTAATTGACTAATTAATATTTGATATTTAGAGATCTGGTTTGACTTAAGTTTGGCCTAAGTGTGTTTATTTCAGGCTTGTTATTTTTCCTCCTGTCTTGTATGACTTGTGAATTCAGTGCAAGATTTGTAGTTGCTTTGTAATTGATCTACCATAGGTAATCTAAAACTCTGTATTTCTATGTTCATTTTGTAGAAACCACACGCTCACACGCTTGCATGCCGTCACATGCACATATACACACAATACCTTTTGGATGTGCAATAAAGACTCCTATACCTGAGTGACTAGACTGGAACTGCTCTTACCGACAGCCCCACTGGCTTCAAGCTAGCTACCTGAGCATTCCTCCTTACTCCTTTTCACTGATAGTTACAGACAGGTGTGTTGAGAAGGGCTGGAGGAGCTGAACTCGGTAGGAAGGTAGATCTCCAGCAACAGGATTGGGCACCCCTGCCCTACATGATGTTTTCCGGACAAAATTCTGGAGGAGCAGGTTCAGATGATGACCTATTTAGGACAGGTGATGAGCATTCAGTTAATCAACGTGTCACAACCGGCTCAAAGCCGTGACAAATAAGAGGGGGACTTGTAGGTTGGTAAGGGTGAAAAAGACTGTTTATTAACATAAATAGAAAAATATATAAAACAGAAAATCACAAATATAACTCAAATTAGCTGAATTTGGATAAATTAATTGAACTTAATTCATCCGAATTTTCTAGAATCTGGCAGCAAGTTCTGTGAGTTTATTTTTAGTCCATCTCTGCAAGATGGACATTTCAAGGTAGGAGATAATTATTAGATGATAATTTAATTGCATGTGATAGATTATATATTCAATAATAGAATGTCAATGGGTTTGTAAAAGTTGTTTTTAAAACAATGAATCATTTTGCGAAGCAATTTTGTTCAGTTGATTCAAGGCTTTGAAAAGCTTGGTTTCTCCCATCATGAGGCAGAATGATCTCCATTCAGAGACATTTATTGGGGATTAACAAATTAGCCGGTGTAAGAATCATCCAAATAACAGGCATTAGGCAAGGTTCAGTAACAATCAAAGAAACAGCAAGCTGTGTAAAAAAAAAAAAAAAGAGGCAATATTTCAAGAGAAAAGCAATATGTCAGTGCTGACCTCTGGTGGTGAACAAGAGGGGCTGCAGGTTTTTTTTTATTTTTTTTTTATAAAGTGTCGATAAAGAGACACTCATCAGGCTTAAGTAGTCTGGTTGTTGTGGCAAATGAAAATATTTGTAAAGACTTTAATAGTAGGTGTTATTAACAACAGGCAGGTCTAGCTCAGTTAGTCCTAAATGTGCTGTGACAGGAATTGGAATACAGTGCGTGCACAATTATTGTGCAAATCGATATACTGATCATGTTATTTTTTCCAAGCACATTTTACCAATTCCAAACCACATAGATCTTAACTACTCTTAATTTTATATAAATATATATATATATGTATATGTATATTGTATATTTATATGGTATATAATTGTTAATGAGGGCTTAAATTGAAAAATGCCTCTTATTTAGACGTGCATAACAATTAAGCAGGTTTTCTTTTACATATAAAATGGGCCATAAAAGAAATTTAACACTCTGAAAAGTAAAAAATTATTAAATGTCCATGAGAAGGATGCAATTTTTGCATAAATTGCAAAAATAAAGCGTTACATTGGACAAGATATGCTCATTGGGGCAGCAGGGTCACACATACACACACACACACACACACACACACACACACACACACACACACACACACACACACAAAGAAAGATATTAATTGCAAAAGTTACTGCGGGATTCTGGAAGATAAAGGTCCAGATTTACTAAACAGGGCATAACAATAACACACACACTGATGTTTCAGTGATGGAGGGATATTCTGTCACTTTACTGAAGTAAGTGATAATTTGATGCTGTGGATGTTTGCACTGTTGCTTGTGTGATATTCTTAGTTTATCTAACATATATCTTCCCCAGTTATGTGGTATATGTGCCTTTAGTGCTGTTCAAAGCTAGAAGGACACCAGTTTTTACCCTATTTTTTTGGAAGGTGTCCTTTTTGTTTGTGATCAAATTAAGGCGTAGTCCACACTTACACGGGTATTTTTATAAACTGAGTTTTTCGTCCACACAAGCACGGTTTTTTAAAAATCTCCGTCCACATTATTGAATGAAGCGCTGTCAAAAGCCATGTTGGCCAATCAGAAGTATATTAAAAGTAAAGTATATTACCGTTCCAGTAGGCTAACAACATTGTCATTTTATTAAGCATTTTATTATATATTATTATAATTCCTTAAATCAGAACAATACAATGAGACATTCATTCATTTAAATAAAAAAAATAAAATAAAAAATATTGCATTCTGATGCCTCTGTTGCACAATATAATGGGAAAGCTGTGCATGTATATGTATAAGCCCTGTTAGCCCAGTTATTGGCAGCAATATTTTCGGCTACGTCCTTCATTGCACAGACTCGCCTCATGTAAACAAAGGAGATAGCAGAGCACAATCTGATGTCAAACGATTGATATATTTAGAAATGTTTACATGTGCCATCTCAATACATATTTCTTTTTAAGTCTAGTTTTAGATTTTAAATATTATCCAAAGAACAGAAATATGCACAGTCAATAAAAAGTCCATAATAAAATCATCTCACAACCTATTATGTCAGTGCAAAAGTATTTGAGAGTAATGAGACAGTTGTTTAACAGCTAGATACTGCATCAGTGAGAGGCGGATGGTGATGTACATGAGCTCTCCTCTCCTGTTTGATATTAGTAGATCTGAAGTCATAAACCAGCACAGCAACAGTAGCCACGCCCACCAGAGCAGAGACGACCAATCGGATTACAGCTTCAGTGACACCACAACACTGGACAGAGTCTAAATAAAAATAAGAAAACATAATTGTGCACATGATTGTGCTTTTCAATAGGTCTAGGCTATTGCACTTAGACACCAAAGTAAAGGCAATAATGCCAATGATGTACCGCTGCCGTACCTTCACATGTGTGACAGAGCTGAGTGATGTCCAGATGGTTGGTCTGGTGGCTGATGGGATTGTTCAGCACACAGCTGTAGGTGTTTCTATCCTGATATTCCACCTCCAGAGGAAGAGAGAGACTGATGCTGAGATCAGACGCACTGATGCTGGACAATGAACTGATTCCTTTGTACCAGGAGAGAGTCACATGACTCACATTAAACACTGAACACACCAATGAGCATTTGGACACTGATGATCTTGATGATGAAGAACACTGTGGAGAATCACTGGAGATGACAGGAATGGGCAGAGGAGCTGGAAAAGATGAGGGAAGATTTTGAATGGACAGCATCAGAAGTAAACGAGTTTAATATGCTGTTGGGTTCTGTATTCAATCTTACTGTATACAGTAATACATGTACAGCATTTTATTTAATTTTACTTATTTGTTCTTATTCATGAACAATTCCATGAAAAATGCAGAACTACATCCACTTTTCTAGACCAAATCAATTCCCAGCGGGAAAAATCAAACCACTCCCTCTATTTTTCTCATTCACTGGCTCTGTCCCAAATGGCATCGTTCATGTTCAATTACCGTCTTGTGAACTTACAATGGCCGTGCTTGTGCATGTCAGTAAAGTCCACAACACTGAAGGGTGTCATTTTTTTAGCCCCCTTTGCCTAGTTCACACTACAGGACTTTAGTATTGATAGTAAAATGATCCACAACAGGGGGTTACACACTACACGAGCTGACAACAACTCTGTCACCCAACCACTCAATCCAGTCCCCAAACCATGTTTTGTCATGAAAACACACGGGAGAAGCGAAAGTGGGTGCTCAGGATCTATGCAGCTCATTGCGACACGTGACACCACGGGATGTTCTACCCAACAGTCAAAGCGATAATATGTCACGAAGACTGTGAAGGCTTAGCGTTCCTTTTGGGACGGGGACAATATTCAGTTTCACTCAGAAAATGTGAAAATAGTGTGGGTCACTACTTCTGATTCATGGTGACTTTAACCATCGGTCGCTTACATCTGACATGTTTGTATGTTTTTTAAAACACTTTTTATTTGTGTTTGTAGTTCTGAACTGAATCCTCCACTGAAGCGCAATGGGTTGTGGGCAATATTGGCCATTATAGTGTGGACTGATCTTTGAAAATCTACCGGAAATAGTAGACCATCCAGGGACTTTAGGCATACTATTTTCAACATATTATGCTTGGGGACACACTTACTGTAAACTCATATACTATTTAGGATGGTGCACTTTGGGATGGAGGGTAGGATGCAGTATACTGTATCACATTACGACTTGATATGTCATAGCCATGTCTGAACATGTTAATATCACTAAGTTACATCAAAGGTTCAATTATAATTAGCATATTAAAATTATAAGTTACAACTGAATGATGTAACCACTTTTTGGAGTATGAGAGCTGCCAGTGGCTGTCTGGCTTGCCACATGAACTGTCAACCTGCAAGTGGCATGAAATATTGATTACTGGCAGATTCACAAATAATTCTTTCACACAAGAGAAATTATTGTGTGCTGTGTCTTTTCCAGTCTACTTGTGATTAAAACAATTGAATTACCTTGATTTCAACTAGCAGGTGTGTGCTGTTATCTGCTCACTGTAGGAGCTGCAGTAGTCACCTACTAATGTCTAGTCAAAATGTTAAGCTCTGCTTACTTTTCCTTCAATCACTGTATTAACTGTGAACAGCAGTTATTCGTTTTAATAATAATAATAAAAAAAATTAACATTGATTGTGAATTTTAATGCTGTGAGACTCACCTGGATACTGACTAACATGTGGGATTGTCTGAAGGACAGGTGTTGAAGCAGGTGCTTTATAACAAAAACAAACAAAAAGAAGATGAAGAAGGATGAAGTGTAAAACCACATTTGCTAACATTAACAAGTGAGTTAACAAACAGCATCACAGTTCCAGAATAGTTCCATTCTGAAAGACAAATAAAACAAAAGTGTGATCCTGGACCACAAAACAATTATATTTGTACAAAAGTTATATTTGTAATGATCACCTACAATACATTGTAAGGGTCAAAATTATCAATTTTTCTTTTATGCCTAAAATCATTAGTATATTAAGTAAGATCATGTTCCATGAAGATGTTTTGTAAATTTCCCAACATAATTATATCAAAAAAATATTTTTGTGAGTGGATATGGACTTCATTTGGGCGACTTTAAAGGCGATTTTCTCAATATATATTGTTTGCACCCTCAGACTCCAGAACAAATATGTTGTATCTCGATCAAATACTGTCCTATCCTAACAAACCACACATCAATGGTCAGCTTTCAGATGATTTAAAAAAATTGACCCTTATGTCTGGTTTTGTGGTCCAGGGTCACAGATGAGATAGAGGAGTTTATTTCACTTACCAACTACAGTAACTGTGAATGTTTTGCGTGAGACCCCTTGTGGGTTGAGGACGGTTAGTTATAAAGTCCAGAGTTTGTGGTTCTGATGTTCTTATGGTGAGAGATCCTGTTTGATCATCAAGCTGCAGTCTGTCTTTAAATTTCACGCTTCGGTCATATATAGTGACGATCCGCTCATAAATATCAGCAATACGAATGTCTGGAGGTCCAAAAATCCACAGAATGCGATCATATCAAAGTATTTCAGTAACACCAGTGTGGAGAGTGATCGAATCTCCCTCAGTTACTGACATGATTTCTGTCTTAGCATCTGTAACACAGTCAAATCTTATTAAGTTGGTGGTTAGAAACAGTTAACATGAATTGTTTTTAGACAACAAGGTGTAAATACTGATGATTTAGCATTAGCAGAGTGACTTTCATCAGGACAAAACTTTTAACAGAGGCAAAATAACTGTTTTCTTATGTGTAACATCTACCTACCAGGGGGTCTGCAGATGGAAATTAGCCTAAGGCTATAATCTGGCATATTTACATTTGTCTTAATGTTCATTAATATGCATTGTTCCCCCTTTCTTAAATAAATAAATAAATAATAACTAATGATAAATGTAATATTAAATAACTCACCATGCACACACATGAAAAACAAGATGATGCTCCACATGGGCATTGTACAAACTGACTAGTCGTTGAGTCTCTGTAAAGTTTAATGGCTTTGGCAGCTGATCTCATTTCTGTAAGCGTCCAGTAGGTGTTATTTCCCAAGTCTGTGGTTTTGAGTGTTAGGTTGGTGATCTACTCACTGCACATGCGTAGACCCAGATGGACTCTGCAGACTTTTTGTTGTATTTCTGTGCTGATTAAATAAGTTACATAGAGCTAACACACTTTTTTTAATATTTGAAAGTATGTTCAAATGATCCCTATATTATTAGAGAAAATCTGCAGAGCTCTGTGTGAAGTCCTGCGGCACAGATCTGTGTGGGAATATGCACAACAGAACTGAAAGCAGAAAAAGAAACCGGAATGAGAATGGTTGTTAAAGGGTTAGTTCACCCAAAAATGAAATTTCTGTCATTTATTACTCACCCTCATGCCGTTCCACACCGAAGACCTTCATTCATCTTCAGAACACAAATTAAGATATTTTGATGAAATCCGATGGCTCAGTGAGGTCTGCATAGCCAGCAATGACATTCCTCTCTCAAGATCCATTAATGTACTAAAAAAAATATTTAATCAGTTCATGTGAGTACAGTGGTTCAATATTAATATTATAAAGCCACGAGAATAATTTTGGTGCGGCAAAAAAAACTAAGTACTTCAGCAATATCTAGTGATCACCAATTTCAAAACACTGGTTCAAATCTTTTGTTTCAAATCAATGGTTCGGAGCACCAAAGTCATGTGATTTCAGCAGTTTGACACGAGATCCAAACCGTGATTCAAAGATTCGTAAAGTTCTTGAAGCAAAAAAACACTTTTTTTGGCGCACAAAAGTGTTCTTGTCACTTTATAATATTAATATTGAACCACTGTACTCACATGAACTGATTGAAATATGTTTTTAGTACCTTTATGGATCTTAAGAGATTGAATGGCTTTGCTCTCAATAGAGCCATTGGATTTCATTAACAATATCTTAATTTGTGTTCTGAAGATGAATGAAGGTCTTACAGGTGTGGAACAGCATGAGGGTGAGTAATTAATGACATTATTTTCATTTTTAGGTGAAATAACCCTTAGGTACCTTGCTTAAGTGTATAATAGTGATAGGAGATCTCATTATTTGAATTAAGTGGTAGTAGCTTTTTTTTTTTTTTTTTTTTTTTTTTTTTTGTATGAAAAAAGATTGATCTCAGTGCAAATGAGAATTTTAAAAGCACATGTCAGCCATGCAGGTACACATGTAACTTTTTCCACTTGCGACCACTTCCTCTGAGAGTATGAGCTCAGTGACCTTGAGAGAGAGAGCTTCTTGCACTGTTCAAAGCAATCTTAAAGAGGAAGTTGGTTGTAGCGGACCCCACCCGAATGATGGCCAAAACTTTACTGCTGAGTTTCTTGAAGCTTTATTGAACATTAAACAACGATGGAATGGCCTTTTAACTTCAGAAATCACCGTAAGAGTACAAAAAATACGTATTAAAGTCTTATCCATATTTCACATTATCATTATCTGCACACACAAAGAATCACACAAAATACTCAATATAATTAACAGCATCCAAATATACACACCTTGTGCCTTTTTGGAGGGTGCTTTATAAACTGGAAAACTTAGAAAGCTAAGATGAATCATAACAATGAGCGCGCTCTCCCGTTCAATACTGTTGGAATCCTTTTTCACTCCGAAGACCCGTCAAATTAAGAGTCCCCGTTTTTTTTAAGACTGATAGTGCAGACATAATTAAACCCACTAAAATATCAAAAATAAATTACAAAAAACAAATTAGAAGATAAATTACAATAAGGTCTGTTAAACTGGTTGTGCGAAGGGGCAAGGTTTTACATGATCTCACACCTTCCACTCTATAACTACCACTATAACAGTGTTGAGGAGGATTTTTATTTTATTTATTTTTATGATACATTTAGGTATATTTGTATGTTTCATTTATAAGTTCAGTGTTTTTGCTGGTCT
Source organism: Culter alburnus (assembly GCA_028476615.1). NCBI lineage: Eukaryota > Metazoa > Chordata > Actinopteri > Cypriniformes > Xenocyprididae > Culter > Culter alburnus. The sequence goes on from JAOTNS010002325.1 coordinate 17,777, forward strand.
TTGGTTCCCTTTCATGGGAACATCGACGCTGCATAAGCGCTTTGGGAACGCCTCTGCGTGTTACGTCTTGAAGCACTCCTGAAATCGAACCAATAGTGTGATGGGACGTCAGAGCGGGTGACGTCACGGACCAGGAAACTATAAAGCACCCTTGAGAACAAAGAACGCCAGCTTCTGAAGTCTTCAGCAGCGCTCTGTGTTATCGTGTGTCTTATTTGGTGTTGTCTGTCCCTATATATCTACACAGCAAACAAAATATCTCTTCGTCCGAGGACAAGAGTATTTTAGTTCACCAAAGCACATATAATATATATATATATATATATATATATATTGTGAGACACTAATGGCGAGTTCAAGCAAGCAACAGTTGTTAAGTGCGTTCATCCTGCCCTCGCTTCATCACGGGCGGGGATACACACGAGATGTGCGTGCTTGTTTGGGAGTGGAGCATGCACAGGCAGCTCTCGAGGGAGCTGTCTGTGTACATTGTGAAAAAAATGACGCTCCGTACACTCCGCTCACGCCGCGCGTTCTTGACAAGAATAAAGAGGGCGCCGTGGCGAGTGTTCCCCAGGGTTCGGGTCCCGCTGCTGCCGAGGCACAGCGGCGGCTTCAGTCCTGGGGTTCACAGATGGATCTGGCGGAGGGGCTAGAGACGGGTCCTGCCCTATCTCAGCCTTCACCCGCCAGACCCAGTGTCTCTCCCCTGGCTACGGAATCACGCGCTGCGGTTTTTCCCCCAGGGTAGAGGCACCTGCACCGGCGCTTCACTTATCCAGCTCCGAGGAGATGGATGTAGCGAGCGTCGGGGCTGGAGAGGAGGACCCGCCATCCTCATCTCCAGCTCATGAGGAGCTTTTAGATGTTGGACTCGGGCGGGTGGCAAAGTTAAAATAGAATGGCCAGAAGAAAGATCAGAAGCGCAAACAAAAAGCAAACTGGATGAGCGCTTTCTCCCCGCCCGATCACAGCCTCAGCCCCGGGGATTGCCGTTTTTCCACGATCTCCACACCGAGGTGTGGAGATCGTGGCACAAGCCAGCACAATTTCGTGTTTACAACCCACAAACCACTCTATATAGTAATATAGTAGGAGGTAAACAGCACGGTTATGGGGCGATGCCTCAGGTCGAGGAGACGCTCGCGAGCTATCTCTCGCCTGAGACAGCATCGTCCCTAAAATCCCCGACTTTGCCCACCAGACCCCTGCGTACAACATCAGCGCTGGTGGGCAGGGCTTATGCCTCAGCAGGTCAGGCGGCCGCATGTCTCCACACTATGGCCATCCTCCAGGCATATCAAGCTGACCTGCTGGGGGAGATAGACGATAGTGGCGAGGCGACTTTTGACGCTATTCAAGAGTTAAGGAAGGCTACCGACTTATCTCTCCGGGCCACCAAGGAGACGGCAAAATCAATAGGCCGCTCTATGGCAGCCCTGGTGGCCATGGAGAGACATTTATGGCTCAACTTATCAGATATAAAAGAGCGAGATAAATCTGTGCTTCTAGATGCACCTGTGTCTCCCCTGGGCCTCTTCGGCGACTCGGTTACATCTGTCATCGAGAGGTTCCAGAAGGCAAAAAGACAGTCGGCGGCCTTCCAAAAGTTCCTCCCTCGCCGCTCTGCCAAGGCTGCTGAGCGGGAGCAGCCTTGGCCGTCTACAAGCTCCTCGACAACGCATAGAGCGCAACAGAAACAAAGGAGGGCAACGCAAACGAAGCCTTCCAAGGGTAAGACAGATCTGTGGACTGTCATTATCGCGAGGAAGGCTTCGAAGAAGTCCTGACGTCAGGGGTTCAGGACTTCTGAGGGCAGCCCCCTCCGGAGAGGGTCTTGTAAAATTAAAATCTATAATACTAACCCCTCTTCGGCGCCCTCAGGGGGCCGTTCTGCCAACCCCGCCGTCTCGTGCGTTACGGGGCGCAGCGGTCCCCACCGACCCTCTGAGGAGGGCCGGTCAGCGCTTGATTCGACTTCACCCTGCCGGTGTGCCGCTCCAGGGCGTCGAGCCAAGTGCTCAAAAAACACCAGAGACCAGCCTCGAGAGGTTGGTTCCCTTAGTAGAATTTCTGGAAGAATGGAAACGTCTTCCCAATATTTCTCAGTGGGTACTGCAGATGATAGAAAAGGGTTACAAAATACAATTCAGGTCTCGCCCGCCCCAGTTCAATGGGGTCCTCCCTACAGTGGGCCCCCAGCAGTCTCTGGTCATGGAACAAGAAGTTATGACACTTTTGCAAAAAGGAGCTATAGAGAGGGTTCCTCCTCCCAGCAAACAGTCAGGGTTTTACAGCCGCTACTTCATAGTTCCGAAGAAGGATGGAGGGTTGCGTCCTATTCTAGATTTACGCATGTTAAATCGATCAGTACAAAAGCTCAAGTTCAAGATGCTTACACTCAGACAGATCACCACACAGATCAGGTCCGAGGACTGGTTCGTGACAATAGATCTGAAAGACGCGTACTTTCATGTGTCAATCCATCCTTCACATTGGAAGTTCCTCAGGTTCGCTTTCGGGGGCGAAGCTTACCAATACAAGGTTCTTCCGTTCGGCCTATCTCTTTCACCTCACACCTTCACAAAGTGCGTGGATGCGGCTCTGGCTCCGCTGAGACTCCAGGGCATCCGCGTGCTGAATTATATCGACGACTGGTTGATTCTGGCTCAATCAGAGCAACAGGCAGTTCAACATCAAGATGTAGTTCTGTCACACATGAGAAGGTTAGGGTTGAGACTCAATACCAAGAAGAGTGTGCTTCTTCCAGCTCAAAACTACCAGCTATCTAGGGGTAGTTTGGAATTCCACGACGATGCAGGCACGTCTGTCTTCTGCCCGGGTGAATTCTATTCTCTCAACCGTGAAAGGGGTGAAATTAGGCCAGTCACTCAATGTAAAACAGTTTCAGAAACTGTTAGGTCTGATGGCAGCCGCTTCCAACGTGATACCTTTTGGTCTGCTGCACATGAGACCGTTACAGTGGTGGCTCAGAACCAGGGGGTTTTCTCCGAGGGGAAATCCTTTTCGCACAATCAAGGTCACGCGGCGATGCCTTCGCGCCTTGGCAGTGTGGAAGAAACCCTGGTTTCTGTCCCAAGGTCCTGTGTTGGGGGCTCCTTGTCGTCGCAAAATGCTAACGACGGATGCGTCTCTCACAGGCTGGGGGGCGATCATGAGTGGTCACTCAGCTCAGGGTCTTTGGGGGGACCATCATCGTTCCTGGCATATAAATCAGCTGGAGATGATGGCGGTATTTCGAGCACTCAAATACTTCCTCCCAGACCTGAGGGGCCATCACGTGTTAGTTCGTACAGACAACATGTCGGTGGTCTCCTATAAAACCATCAGGGGGGTCTGAGGTCTCGCTAGCTGTGCAAATTATCACACCAGATCCTCCTAAGGTCCCAGGGGAAATTTCTCTCTCTGAGAGCAGCTTATATCCCGGGACATCAAAATGTGGGGGCAGACATCCTGTCGAGGCAGGGGCCGAGGCCCGGGGAATGGACGCTCCACCCCGAGGTGGTGGAGCTGATATGGAAGAATTTCGGTCACGCAGAAGTCGTGACTTATTGCCTCGAAAGAGACGTCTCATTGCCCGTTGTGGTATTCTTTGACCCTCTGGGGCTGGATGCTATGGTACAGACGTGGCCGAGGCTGCGTCTGTACGCATTTCCCCCGATCGCTCTGCTCCCCGGAGTTCTGGAGAGGGTTCGGGACGGGGTCCGTAATATTGGTAGCCCCGTTCTGGCCGACCCGGATATGGTTCACGGATCTAGTATCCCTCTTAGAAGGCTCCCCCATGGAGATTCCGATCAGGCAGGACCTTCTGTCTCAAGCGGGCGGCTCAATAGTTCACCCCCGCCCGGAGATATGGAAACTGTGGGCCTGGCCCCTGAGGGGGCCGAGCTCATAGAATCCGGTCTCTTAACCGAGGTTGTAGAGACCATTCTCCACTCCAGAGCTCCATCCACGAGAAAACTTTATGCGTATAAGTGGAAGCTCTTTGCTACTTGGTGTAGCCGACTACAGGTGGATCCGTTCCACTCCTCCATTAGTCATGTACTGCAATTTCTCCAAGAAAAATTCTCTGATGGTTTAACCCCTTCTACATTGAAGATATATATTGCAGCGATTTCTGCTTATCACGCTAAAATAGAAGGCGTTTCTGTGGGTAGAAACCCTTTAGTCATACGTTTTCTCCGTGGTACTCAGAGGCTGAGGCCTGTGGTACGCACAAAAACTCCGTCCTGGGACCTAGCCATTGTGTTGAAAGGGTTAGCTGCGGCTCCCTTTGAACCTTTGGAGGAAGTGTCTGAGAAGTTTCTCACTTTGAAAACCATATTTCTTCTGGCCATAACATCTCTCAAAAGAATTGGAGATTTACAAGCACTATCTGCTCCTGTCTAGCTTTGCACTGGAATCATGACCTGGGTGGGTATATTCCCAAGGTCCCTACAAGTGTCCCGGGGCCGATTGTGCTGCAGGCCTTTTGTCCTCCACCTTTTGCAAATGCGGATCAGGAAAAACTAAATCTGCTCTGCCCAGTGAGGGCTTTAGACGCTTACGTCCACAGAGCTGCCCTGTGGCGAAAATCTGAACAATTATTTGTATGTTATGGATCTCCTAACAAAGGAGGTCCGGCGTCCAAGCAGAGAATGAGTAAGTGGGTGGTCGAGGCCATCTCGCTTGCCTATGAGTCCTCCGGGCAGCCTTCTCCTTTGCTGTCCGGGCACATTCCACCAGGGGTATGGCTGCCTCAAAGGCTTTGATGTCGGGGGTTCCCCTCAATGACATATGTGAGGCTGCTGGGTGGTCGTCTCAGCATACCTTTATTAGGTTCTATAACCTAGATTTGGGCTCCACTCCAGGGTCCTCAGTACTGTTGTCCTGAAAGATAACAGACATGCATTTGGTCTTATGGCCTAGTTGGGATAGCGTTCCCAAAGCGCTTACGCAGCGTCGATGTTCCCATGAAAGGGAACGTCTCGGGTTACGTCTGTAACCCTGGTTCCCTGAATAAGGGAACAAGATGCTGCGTAACTTAGCCATACTCCCAGCACGCCTGTGAGCGTCTGCTTCATCCCTATTTCAGAAGCTGGCGTTCTTTGTTCTCAAGGGTGCTTTATAGTTTCCTGGTCCGTGACGTCACCCGCTCTGACGTCCTGTCACACTATTGGTTCGATTTCACGAGTGCTTCAAGACGTAACACGCAGAGGCATTCCCAAAGCGCTTACACAGTGTCTCGTTCCCTTATTCAGGGAACCAGGGTTACAGACGTAACCCGAGATGTTTTCATGGCAACCAATGTGAGATTTTTATTTTTTTTAGTTGAGAATGAGTTTCTAGGGCATTTTCAGATGACATATTTAAGAAATATTTCCCAATGGAGAATGGGAAGAATATTTTCTTAAGATAAAAAAAGTTGCAAATAACTTGAGTGACTGAGACACTTGTTTTTTCCAGGTGTTCTTGCTGGCAAGGCGGATGGAGTGGAGACACTATCAACGGCCAAGGGGAAATCTGCTACTCTACTGAGTGGTGCTGCTTTAAAAAACCCCACAGATCTGATTCTGTGGGAGTTTGAAACTGACATTAAGTGTACTGCTGACATTTCTCTTCATAACATCCTTATCTACAACAGTACATGTAATGAATCATTCAGAGACAGACTGCAGTTTGACCATCAGACTGGATCACTCACCATCAGGAACACCAGAACCACAGACTCTGGACTTCATAAACTGCAGATAATTGTCAATATCACCATAAATGAGACTTCTGTTAATCTTTCTGTTGAGGGTGAGTAGATAATTTCAATATATTCATATTAGGACAATCATTATTCAAAAGGTTGATAAGACCTCAAGAACCATGTTTTGCTACTCTGTATCAGAGGGAGCAGATGCTCTTATTTTAGATATAGCAATTAATGGATCATTTCACTTCAGAATGAACATTTCCTGATAATTTACTGACCTCCATGTCATCCAAGATGTTTTTCTTTCTTCAGTGGGAAAGAAATGAAGGTTTTTGAGGAAAACATTTCTCCATGTAGTGGGCTTCACTGACAGAGCCTTTACAGTAGCTGGAACAAATTGCCTTTCTATCAAAACAGCAACAGTTCTGAGTTTAAAGTCTTTTGAAAACCCATTTGTACTCCTGTGCTTTTAACATCTTGTGAATGTGTGTTTTCATTTTGGTGATGGACCTAGGTCATTTTGTACAGCAATTTGGTCAACCAAGATCGCTTTGAATGTGCTTTATAAATAAATTAAACTTGAAACTTAAAAATGTCTATTTAATCAACTTATATGAATAAAGGCATATCTATCTATCTATATATCTATCTATCTATCTATCTATCTATCTAGGTTACAGACCAGGTGCTCCCTCACAATGGCCTATATATTTTGTTCTGGTTCTGGCTGCACTCAGAGGCTCAGCAATGCTGTATTGTTGTTGGAGGAATAGAAGACAAAGGCAAACAGGCAAGTATTACCTATGATTAATAGGGTAAAAGAAAAATATCCTATTTCCCCCATGATTATAAAATCATGTTAAAAAATGGTGAAATATTTTCCTAATTGGCAGTATTCTTGTATTGCAAAGACATTTTCTAATTTAATTAATAAAATTAATTTGAAGTTTATTTGCATTGTCAAAACAGGCCTAAACAATCCAGAAGAACAGCAGTTACAAGAAAGTCACAATTTTTCACAACAGTCACAATTTTTTAATGAGAATTTTTTGTTTATTTAAAATTCACGTACTTTTTTTTTCAGTTATCATAAAACAGACACAGTTCCTGCTGGATAGAAGTGGAATTTGTTCAAAGAGTTTTTTAAAAAACTTATGTATAAATGATTTTATTTAAACTTCTGTTCCGTTGTGGAGCACTTGCAATGAATTACGAAAGTAAAATGCATCACATTTTTTTTACTTCTTTTATACGCATTTATCTTCTTCCTCTTTACCTCTCTTCTTTTTTCCATTAGCAAACAGGCCAATCAGCAACAACACCGTCTGATGACTGAAGTATGATGCCGCCATCTGCTCCATTTTTTTTTTTTTTTTTTTAAGTTAGTGCATCTAAGCCATTTCGTTGTGGCACCCAGAGAGCAACTGGAGGTTAGATGCCTTGCTCAAGAGTTCCCTTTTTTATGTTGTGGCAGTAGCTGTAACAATTGGGGGCTCGTCAAAAAAAAAAATGTAAAATATTTTTTTTATTTTAGTTGTTTAGTGTGGGAGGAAAGATGTGTATGGCCGTCCTGTTTTTGTCATGATTGTTTGGATTTTTTTTTTCATCTGAGTAACTACTGGTGTTCCAAGTATTTGCCCTATTTTGTAGTCATTGGGTGGTTTGAACCTGCCACTTTGTGTCTTTGTGTTTCAGTGTTTAAAGTTGCATCGAGACATAGGGTAACAAAAACTTTTACATACATTGTTACATTGTTGTTTGGAAACACACCCCTGTTTGATTGGGATACTTGACTAAAACATGTTATTTTAAAAATAAAAACATCAAGTGAGTTCTAGTAACCATTTCAAGTCAATTTACCATGAAGCAATTACATTTGAACCAGAAACAAATATATACATATATCTCATGGGCATTTCCTTCCTTCCATGGGCAGTGCCTCCTCAAAAAAAAAAAAAAAAAAAGATATAACCCACACAATAAGATATAAAACAACACAAATATTACAAATTATGATATTTAAAAAGAGTGCAAGTCACTCGTATTTCTAAAGGAACACTGTCCAACAGCGACACCCGCAGGTAAAGTTACAGCAGGAGTCATGCCTCCCTTTTCACTCATAGAAAACCATAGAAAATCATCAGATCCCCGACTTGAGAATGAATAGGGGAAAGTCACATGAGAGGAGGCAATGTCTCCATAGCGCTATGATTGGATTTAATCAGTTGTGATTGGATATGATTGGTTTGTGCGATAAATCCTGCCTCTTGTTGACGTGCGCGTTCTGCGTGTCAGTTTGACTGAACAAATGATGGCGTCAATGCGGTGTTAATTTCGTTAACGAAAACTATGACGAAAAATGTTCTTTGATGACCTTTTTTTCCATGACTAAGACGAGACGATGAGAGGCGACACCAATTTCATTTAACGATAACATGATTAAAACTACACATGCAATATCGTTGACGGAAAAAGACGCGACTGAAATGTGGCTAAAAGACTAAACACTTTACCAAAATCACTCTTTTGAAATCACTTTTTGTTTTTGTCGAATAAAGGAGACAAAACATTAGAGACTGTCATTACGAGCGATCACGGAATTTAAACCCCCTTTCAGAACTTTTCTGGTAAAAGAACAAGTTTTACTTAATCTTTGCTATCTGGCAACCCCATACACGAGCCCTCTCTACACTGAAGAAGCGCGGATGATCTGAAAACAGACAAGTAAGCTGGAGTTCAGCGCTCTTCATTTGAGATTTTCTACTTAAAAATTAAAGTGTCTATATTGCGCTGCTCATTTACTGACTAAATCTGGGACCAAAGTGCAGGCTGAAATCCAGCAGTGGCTCTCAAACTGATGTACGCGAAAAGTGCCGTTTATTTCATTCTACTCACTTAAAGGTGCCCAAGAATGCTTTTTCACAAAATGTAATATAAGTCTAAGGTGTCTCCTGAATGTGTCTGTGAAGATTCAGCTCAAAATGCCCCATAGATTTTTTTAAATTAATTTTTTTAACTGCCTATTTTGGGGCATCATTAACTATACACTGATTTTTTTTTCTTTAAATCACGTGCTTCCTGCCTCAAGAGCTCTCGACTATATTACAGCGCATTTACAAAGTTCGCACAGCTAATATAACCCTCAAATGGATCTTTACAAGATGTTCGTCATGCATGCTGTGTGCATGCTTCGAATTATGTGAGTAAAGTATTTATTTTGATGTTTCATTTTGATTCTCTATGAGTTTGAGGCTGTGCTCTGTGGCTAACGGCTAATGCTACACTGTTGGAGAGATTTATAAAGAATGAAGTTGTGTTTATGAATTATACAGACTGCAAGTGTTTAAAAATGAAAAATAGCGACGGCTCTTGTCTCCGTGAATACAGTAAGAAACGATGGTAAACTTTAACCTCATTTAACAGTAATTAGCAACATGCTAAACAAAACATTTAGATAGACAATTTACAAATATCACTAAAAATATCAAGTTATCACGGATCATCTCAGTTTATTATTGCTCCATTTTTTCGCTGTTGTTGTTCTTGCTTACCTTGTCTGTGCACAGATCCAGACGTTAATACTGCCTTTCCTATCTAATGCTCGAACATGGGCTGGCATATATGCAATATTGGGGGCGTACACCCCGACTGTACGTAACAGTCGGTGTTATGTTGAGATCCGCGGTTTTCCGGAAGTCTTTTAAAAAATGAGATTACATAAGAAAGAGGAAGCAATGGGGTTTGAAACTCAATGTATGTCTTTCCATGTACTGAACTCTTGTTATTCAACTATGCCAAGATAAATTCAATTTTTCATTCGAGGGCACCTTTAAAATAACATGAAAACTGAACATGTATTTCTAGCAGGTAAAATGTCGTATATACACGACATTCAATCAAAATTACCTCATCTTTCGCAGTCAAAACTGACTGCCGGCATCGCGCTACATTAGGGCCGTTCTCGACAATATAACGTTACCTTTGTAAAAGTGGGGATTAGCACTACTAGCATAAGAACAAATATAGACTGCATGTAGATTTAAGATTAAAACTCTCTTCGATACAAAAACATACCCTTAGGCCTACTATTTTTAATGTTTATCATTATACCAGCAAGAATATTGCCTGAATATAATATCCCGAATATTTATTTTATACAACAGTTCAACAAACAAAGGGTAATATTAAGTGATGTACATTTTAAACAGTATTGTCAGTTTTTTGCTCTATTTTGCAACGAAAGCCACAGCAGAACTGCAGCACACAAGCTGTGTTTGGTGAATGAAATTTGTGGCTTTGAATCGTCAATGATTTAATGATCCGTTCATAAATACAGCCGCTTGCTTTGATACTGACTTGGTGATTCACTCATAAAAACCGTGACTTACCGCCACCTACTGGCGGTTTTGTAATATTTAATATTAAAATTCTTAAGCTTGAATGGATACTTTGACAACTTTCAATCTGGTTTCCGACCGCATCACAGCACAGAGACAGACAGCACTCATAAAGATAATAAATGATATTCACCTAACACAGATACAGGTAAATTATCAGTGCTGGTTCTTCTCAATCTCAGTGCTGCATTTGACACTGTCAATCACAACATTTTCTTGACAGGCTGGAAAACTGGGTTGGGCTTTCTGGGATGGTCCTTAAATGGTTCAGATCATACTTAGAAGGGAGAGGTTATTATGTGAGTATCGGTGACCATAAGTCTGAGTGGACATCCATGACATGCGGAGTCCCTCAAGGTTCAATACTCGCACCCCTCCTGTTCAACCTATATATGTTCAACCAAATAATGAGAAAGAACCAAATTGCATATCACAGTTATGCAGATGACACCCAGATTTACCTAGCCCTATCACCTAATGACTACAGCCCCATTGACTCCCTGTGCCAGTGCATTGATGAAATTAAAAATTGGATGTACCTAAACTTCCTTCAGTTAAACAAAGACAAAACTGAAATCATTGCGTTTGGAAACAAAGATGAAATTCTCAAAATTAACACGTACCTTCACTCTAGGGGTCAAACAACTAAAAATCAAGTCAGGAATCTTGGTGTGATTTTGGAGTCAGACCTGAGTTTGTAAAGACAATAACTAATCAGCATATTATCATTTAAAAAATATTGCAAGAATTAGATGCTTTGTCTCCAGTCAAGACTTAGAGAAACTTGTTCATGCTTTCATCACCAGCAGGGTGGATTATTGTAATGGGCTCCTCACTGGCCTACCCAAAAAGACCATAAGACAGCTGCAGCTCGTACAGAACGCTGCTGCCAGGATTCTGAGCAGAACCAGAAAACATGAACACATCACACCAGTCCTCAGGTCCTTGGCCTGGCTTCCAGTTGCATTTAGAATTGATTTTAAAGTTCTGTTACTTGTTTATAAATCACTCAATGGCCTAGGACCTCAATACATTGCAGATTATGCTCATAGAATATAAACAGATCACTCAGATCATCAGGATCAAGTCATTTAGAAATACCAAGGGTTCACTCAAAGCAAGGAGAGTCTGCTTTTAGCTGTTACGCCAGCCGCAGCTGGAACCAGCTTCCAGAAGAGATCAGGTGTGCTCAGCAGCCACATTCAAATCCAGACTCAAAACACATATTTTTATCTATGCATTTGCTGATTGAGCACTGTGCTATGTCTGAACTGTTTGCATTTCATTTTATATATTATCTTTTTATTCTTTTAATTCCTTTCCTGTTTTTATTTCATTTTTAATGTGTTTTATATCTTTTATGTATCATCTTGTTATTCTGACTTTTAATGCATTTTAAATATTGCTGTCTGGTTGAAAGAGCTGGGAGAATTAGGAAGAAAGCATCTGTCATTAGGTTAAAATTTGGTAAATTTGGATAAGGGGACAAACCATGGGAAAATTTGAGCTGAAGTGCATGGTTAAGATATCTCTGGATTACAGTCAGGACACTTTCCAAAGGGGGAAATTTCCAAAGGGGGAAGTTTAAACTGCGTTGCATAGATAAGATATCTCCGGAAGGGGGATTAGGGCTGTGTGGTGCAGTTTGAGGTGTCTTGGCAAAAGAGGATATTGAAACTTTGTTTATCAGTTTGAAGTGCCTTAACAGGTAGCAGTCCTGTCGTGTGAGGAAGATCCATTCTGATCCGCTCTGATGGATAGATCCGTTTAGATCCACTCTGACGGACGACAACAACAACAAAAAACTCCCTAAGACTTCCTAGCTCATCCATCCAGATAGCAAAATTCTCTGTTTTTACTGTTATTCCTATTCCTTATGTTCTATTTTTATTATTATTCTTTATGTAAAGCACTTTGAATTACCATTGTGTATGAAATGTGCTATACAAATAAAATTGCCTTGCCTTGCATCAAAAGTGTCGAAACAGCGCCATCTTGTGGCAGGTATAATTTACAGCAGCCATAAGTGCGCAGCCTCGTTGTTTTATCCATTAAACACAAATGAAAGCCTGACGATGCTAAATGTGTTAAATTTCAATAATATAATTCACATCTTAAAGTTTGGCAATAAATGAAATGGATCAACAAAAAGAATAATTATAATATTACTAATAATACATAGCCTACTTGTTTGATGCAAGTAAATTGCGCTGTAATTTTATTGTAGCCTATATGACAGAACACATGATGATGTAATATAGGCTGCAGGCTTATATTTAAAATCTTTAGTAAATGGACTTGAACTTTCATATAGTAGGCTAATTACAGTTTACAGCGATCCCAGATGAGGAATAAGGGTCTTACCTAGAGAAACCATCACTCATTTTCTAAAAGAAATTAAAAATTATATAAGTTTTAACCATAAATGCTCATCTTGAACTAGCTCTTTTAAACTAAATTGTATGTTATATACTTGCACTAGCATATTGTAATTAGTTCAAACTTTGACCTGTGGAGGGCAGTAATACACTTAGCAGTGTCTACACTGCTGGAAATTCAAAGAGAGAAGAAGAAGAGAGCTAGTTGAAGAGGAGCATTTATGGTTAAAACGTATATAATTTATTTATTTTTTTTTTTTTAAGAAAATGAGCGATGGTTTCTCTAGATAAGACTCTTATTCCTCGTCTGGTATCGTTTAAAGCCCTTTGAAACTGCACTGAAACTGTAATTTTGACCTTCAACTGTTTGGGCTCCATTGAAGTCCACTATATGGAGAAAATCCTGGAATGTTTTCCTCAGAAACCTTCATTTCTTTTCCACTGAAGAAAGAAAGACATGAACATCTTGGATGACATGGAGGTGAGTAAATTATCAAGAAAATTTTAATTTGAAAATGAACTAATCCTTTAATATGTGGTGACAACCCGGCTTGTCGGGTCCATGTTGCGCACATTGTCAATAACAGCAGTACTATGAGGAGCCATTTCAAGCTCCCACTTTTGTATAGACGCTTTTAAAACTTTGGCTATATTAGTTCCAGTAGATGATCAAAAAAGTGGCGAGTTTGAAGCATGAAACTTTCATTTCCAACTTTCCATTTGTCCTGTCGCGTGACTGGAAAACCAAAATGCTGCCAGACGTCGGACTTCTGTCGATGGAAGCACACGCGATGCTGTTGCAGAGTAGGTCATGTTGGCAGCTCAACCAATAAGATTAGACTGCTATCATATCGTAAAAGTTTCGCCATCACTCTATGATACATATCGTAACATTTTTGCATTGCGAAATATCGTACTGCAATATATTATTACACCCCTAATATAGAGTAACTAAAAACTGTACTCAAAAGTACAAGTACTTAAAAAATACCCTAGTAATAAAAAACTTATTGCTTCAATGAAAAGGCTACTCAAGTAGAGTTACTAGTTATTTTTGTTCTGGTTCAGAAACAAGATAGTGATGAAGTAAATGAAGCCTATCTTACATAAGGGATGTTTCTGTGCACACTTCAGAGATGGCGTGATAATATCTTGCCATACTTTTTTATTATTAATTTAAAATGCCATCTGTTTGTCAAAATAATAATAAATAATAATAATAATAATAACAATAATAATAATAATAATGAACTGACAAACAGTAGTATATCAGTAATTTTCGCTCCACTCTGTTTTATAGATTATATTTGACATACAGTTAATGATACTGAATGATCAATTTATTCTTGTAGGCAAAAGTAGTGCAAAATCATTCACAAACTGCAAACTCAGGCAACCCTGGCCAGACCCATTTCTGTCGCAATGAATTATATAAAACTGGCGCACACACTGTATTCAAATCAGACAACTGTAAATGCATGCAGAAGTTTTGTTTAATAATTGTTCTTAGATTCAGACTCAATCAAACTGATCTTCAAAGCAAAAAACACTTTCATAAAAGATCAGAACAGTTGAGATGTAAGACTTTGTGGCATCAGTAGAGCAAAGTGAATTTCTGATCAGAACAAAAATAACTAGAAACTCTCCACTTGAGTAGCTTTTTCATTAAAACAATAAGTTTTTTTTAAGATCACCATTTAACATTAATTGCTATTGGGTATTGTTTTTTTACTTGTACTTTTGAGTACAGTTTTTAGCTGTTCTTAATTCACTCATCATTTATTGTGATTCAGAGCAAACTCTTCCCAGCAGCACACAGAAACACTCAACAGTAAATAAGCATCTCAGTTACTTGCTCTCTTTCCAATGCAAACAGACATAAAACTGTCAAAAAGAAAATGAGCTATCCACTTATGTTATGACTGTCATAGGAAATGGCCCATAACAACAATGCATTAATTGCTCTTACATAGACCACAAGGGGGCAGAAATGCTTTATTTACATGATTAATTCCCTCAAGTGTCAAGGTTCATGAATCCGCTGTCTCTTTCTGGTGTCTGTGTGGTTGTGTGGGTGTTTCACCTGATTGTTTCGTGTGGGCATCGCCGCTGATTGTCTGATCAGCGGCAGCTGTGCGCAATTACCATCTGCCTATTTAACGCCTTGTCTTTCGTCTCATGTTTGTCAGATTGTTGTTTGGAGTCCTGGTGTTTGTGTCTTGTGTTTGCTCGTGTCTGTATGTTCCCTGGATTGGATTTCTCGTCGTTGTTTCCTGTTTCTTCGTTGGATCGTTCTCTGGATATCACCCACGGACTCACGGACACACTTACCAGTCACCATTCACCAAGGACTCTCATCGCCCATCGCAGTCCCTGCGTCACCACTCTCCTGCTGTGTCTTTTGTGTTTTATCTGTGACTGACCATCTGCGTGTGTGAAGCTCTTAATAAAGAGATTAACTTGCTATTGCATCCGTCCTTCTTTCCGTGACATTACGTTTTAAATGGTGTTCATATTAAACTGGACAAAGCAAGGTTTATATTTTCAGTTTGTTAGAGCTCTATTTATTATTAGAAAACAATTAGCTTAGTTTTGTTCTTTAATTATATTTTTATTTTACACTTGCTTTGGGATTAGCTAATGCTCATCCTGAAATCTCATACAGAACTGACTCAGTGAAATCTTTTACTCTTCTGATTGTTGTCACAGACACATCAGGTTCCACCTCACTCCCTTACCCACGCACTCAATCACCAGCCTACTGATCACCGCCACCTGAAGCTCATCACCACTGCTATCACCACCACCATAAAACCTCCACACTCACACACATTCACTGTCCGGTCTCGTTTGCACTACAAACACTTGTATGCTTAACTTAAGGACTCCAAATGCCATACTTACCTGCTCCAGTCGTCTCCTTCGTCTCCTGTTCTCCTCGTGTGCCTACCTGCCTGTGTGTGTGAGTGTCTCCGCCATCATCCTCCAACGCCAGTCTCCATCCGCATCTGGAAAACACCACAAGGACAGTATCACCCTCTCTTCATCATTCAAGAACTGCTTAAACATCTCTCCATTACCATTTGCTCTGCTGTTTCAACAATAAACAAACCTGTGTTGCTTTTACATCTGCCTCTGTGTCTACATTGTAACAATTGTATTGTTTTGTTGTCTAATTTCATTTTATTTTCGAAGGCATTCCTTTTTTTAATGTAAATTTCAGAGGTTTGTTTTGATTGCACTTGCTAGTTGTGATTATACACAGTTAAGAGGCTTTTGTATTTTAAACATTGGACAAAAAAATTACTGTTGCACCCTACATTATGGTTCCTCAAGTAGATCACAACAGAGATAGATACAAAACACTATACAGAACCAAACTCAAAATCAAACTAAATCATTTGATAACTGCTTAATGAGTCAAGTAGACCCATATTGAATGTCAATGTGGTTAGATTGAAAAACATCGCCCCCCGGTGTCACTTTATGTCCTGTCTTTCTGAACGAGTTTTTGGTTTGAGAAGTCTGTAAACACCAACATATGCAGCTGTTCTTGAAATGACTCAGTCTGCGCAGATATAGACAATAAATAGAGATTATAATTTTTTATTATTAATGAAATTATCTTATTATCTTAATTTGTTTAAATGGACTGAAATAGTGAACAAAAAAGCACAGCAAAGAATATATTTTTAACTAGTGTTTTACATATTTACATTGTTTCTAAATGTGAACGTCATTGTATTGAAACTCACTAAAACAAAATTTCCCCACAGGGATAATAAAAGTCAATACAATATTATACTGTATAAACTAAGCAAAAAACAATACATTTTGGTAACACCTACGTGGCATAGCCAGCTAACATCGCAAGTTCAGCGTTACTAACAGCTCAACCAGCGGGTGTTTCTAGGGTCAGTGAATATTCAAGGCTTTAGCCCAAACTAAAATGAGGTAGTTGGTATTTTTATTTATAGGTGCAATGTGTAAATTTTAGGAGGATCTATTGACAGAAATGCAATATAATACACAAAACGTCTCGGGTTACAGATGTAACCCTTGTTCCCTGAGTAAGGGAACGAGACACTACGTTGAATGACGTGATGGGAACCCTCTGCGTGTTGCGTCTTTAACTTCTGTATCCAACCAATGATGAGACGAGACGTCAGAGGCGGGTGACGTCACGGACCAGGAAACTATAAAGCATACCCAGAACAAAGAACGCTAGCTTCTGGATTATGGCTGAAGCAAGACGCTCACAGGTATGCTGTGGTTACGGCAACGTGACGTGGCGTCTCGTTCCCTTACTCAGGGAACAAGGGTTACCTCTGTAACCCGAGACGTTCCCTTTCGTGGGAACTATCAACGCTACGTCGAATGACGTGATGGGAACGCTGTCCCAACTATGCCGTATCACCGAGTACCTGTCTGTAGACTTGTGGACAGGACTGAGGAACCCGGAGTAGAATTTACATCTAGGTTATTGTTGCTGTATGTGGACGTTTGGGGGCTGTAAACACAGTACTGAACTGGTCTTTTCCACAACCTCCACACCTCGGTGTGGAGGTCGGGAAAGAACGGCAGACCCCGACGCTGGGGTAGTGACCGTGCGGGGAGAAAGCGCTCATCGAGTTTGCTTTTCTGTCTAGTTTCAATTCTCTCCGCGGGCCAGTCTATTTTTAGCTTATCGACTGCCCTAGTCACCCCCTCCAGCAGCTCCTCATATGCTGGAGACGAGGATGGCGGGTCCTCATCTCCAGTTTTGACACTCATCACATCAACCTCCTCGGAGGAAGATATGTTGAGCGCCGGTGTCTCCCTCCGGGGGGAAGAAACCTGGGTCTAAGGGGAGCGATAGGGCTGGGCCCGTCTCTCCCCCCTCTGCCAAATCCATTTGTGAACCCCACGAATGCAGCTTCCGCTGTGCCTCGGCAGGTTTTGAGATTCATCTTTTCACACTGAGGACAACTGAGGGACTCAAACTCAACTATTAAAAAAGGTTCAAACATTCACTGATGCTCCAGAAGGAAACACGATGCATTAAGAGACGGGGGGTGAAAACTTTTGAACAGGATGAAGATGTCCAAATTTTTCTTTTTTTGTTGAAATATATAATTTTTTTCATTTACTACTGCCCTTCTGAAGCAACAGAAGATACTTGCATGTTTCCCGGAAGACAAATTAAGTATAATTTACCTTGATATTTGAATTCAAAAGTTTTCACCCCCCGACTCTTAATGCGTCGTGTTTCCTTCTGGAGCATCAGTGAATGTTTGAACCTTTTTTAATAGTCGAGTTTGAGTCCATCAATTGCCCTCAGTGTGAAAAGATGGATCTCAAAATCATTCAGTCACTGCTGGAAATCAGGGGCGGGACTACGTGGTGGCCAGGGGGGGCACCAGCCCCCCCTGAAATTCGATTGGCCACCCCAGGTGCCCCCCCATAAGATGTCTTGTGATTGGTTCATTTTACGGCCAATCAGTTTATAGACTCTACTGAAGTTCGCGATTCAAAGAAGTGCAGCGTCAGAGAAACAACGGTCGTCGCGGACTTGGACTTTTACTTTATCAAGTGTGGGAAGTCAAGACACCAAACAAAGAGCTGGTAGGTAACCTTTATGGATGGTTTAATATGTTTGTAGGGCCTATGGTTTTCTCAGATCAATGTTTTTACCCCGTCAGGCTCTGCTCGCGTTGGTCGTGGTTGATTTCAATCGAATGTTCAGTCAACGTTTAATAAAACACAATAAAAGTAAAATACGCTGGGCGCTATCAAACAGTAAACACTGTCATGGTGATTTGCATATTTTGTATCAGTTTATTTTGTGACAGTGACCACATAGCAAGATTGCACCAAATGACAATATGAACAGAATGTTCCAAAATAATAATAATAATAATTGTCTGTTGACAGGTTACTTGTTAATGCATGAGAGTAAGTCAGTTAGATAGTCAGTTAAATTGTCAGGCCTAACTTAACGTTAGTCATTTACATGTGAAATGACATGGATGCATTCTGTGCATTTCATTCACAATTTGAACAATTTTTGAAACATAAGTGTTTCTTTTGAAGGCAGGGAAGAGAGCAGTGCCAAGCCATGAAAAGAAGTAAAGATAAACTAAAGACTGTTTTTAATATGTTAGCAGAGCACAATGTAATGGTTCCATATTTTATTTTTAAACTTTGGTGTTTTCATTTGAACTGTTACAGTGCTAAAACTTTAACTCTGTGTTACTCAGCTTTTTTGTAAATTAATCTGAAAGAAATGATGTTTTGAATATGATGTTTTGGCCAAACCATTTGATTTATTACAGTGGGGGGAATTTTTTTTTTTTAATTTATTTCATTATTTGAAAGAGATGGTGAATAAAAACTACTGTATATGTAATGGCCAAACTCCTTATTAAAAGCAAATAGTTGACATTGTTTCTGCTTCTGGGTTTTTAAAATTGCTCATTATTAAAATTGCTTTTATTTTATAAACTTGTTAGTTTTATTAAAACACTAAAAATAATAAACACTGGCTCTCAAATTTAACTTAATGGATATATACAGGGATGACAAAAAACTAAATTAATCACAAATGTGCTTTATTACTACATTTGTTTACAAGTAACTTTATTCAAGTTAAAAAAAAATGATAAAATCAATAGGATTTATGTAATATACTGTAGAATTTAGCTTTTTTTTTTTTTTTTGGTCACTGGCGGCCACCCCATTTGGAGGCAGTGCCCCAGCATGGCCC
This sequence comes from Culter alburnus, assembly GCA_028476615.1. NCBI lineage: Eukaryota > Metazoa > Chordata > Actinopteri > Cypriniformes > Xenocyprididae > Culter > Culter alburnus. The sequence continues at coordinate 36,998 of JAOTNS010002325.1, forward strand.
CCCCACTGAAAATGCTCTAGACACGCCTGGCTGAACTTATTCCTGGACGCATTTTTGGAACCAGCATACCTCGAGTAAGCAAGGTTTGGGTTAATCAACCGAGAGTTCAGGGTATATGTGACAGTAAGTTAACCCTGCTTTCTGGAATACACCCCAGGACCACGAAACATAATAAACATGCTCCAGCCAATAACCGACAAGAATGATTTTAAATGCGTGTTCATGACTGTTTCAGGAAGCACAGAGGGGAGGGTCTAGCTAGCCTCTTGTTTGACAACACTTCGAACGTCAACAGGAAGTTACTCCACCCAGGATCGCTTAGAGTACCTTTAATGTAGGCCTATTCTTTTTGTAACTGACCAAGTAAGAAGTTTAATAACTTCTCCCACTCTACAAATCACTGTAGAAATGAAAGTTATATTCTTGAAGAGTAAACATTAAAAACTCTTATCAAACCCAAACGTTTGATGAACTGTAGTGTACTAGTGCCTGCCACTCGACAGACAACGAGAGGAGATGGAGAACAAGAGTGATATTGTGGGTTTGATGCTCTGCTGAGCAAGAAGAAAGTCACCTGCTGTTAAATATCATAGAAATGTTGAAATATTGCTCTTTCAGGACATGAATATGGAGCTCTAGAGATGACACGAGGTGTAAAAAATGTTCGTAAAATCTTGACAGCCGATTTGTTGTTTAGTGTAGTGAGAAGATTAAAGTGTGTTCAGGTTACTTTAATTACAGACAGGTGTGTTAACTGGAGAAGGGATGAACTGAAGTCTGCAGGAAAGTAGCTCTCCAGGGTTTGAGACAATTATGAACATTAACTTCATGAATAAACATGAACATTATGGAGAGCACTATACGAATAAAAGTGACTTGACATTCTGCTACAAGTCTGTGAACTTCCTGTAGGCATAAACTGATAAATCTGCCACAAGAACAATCATGGATTGACTTTAATGCAATTCAAATGTGTAATTTAGACGCTAGATGTCAGTATTACTCCTGCTGTCTCAGTGACTATGAGTCTAGTCTGGTATAGTGTTATAATTCATGTCATCTCATTTTATGAGGATCGCCTACTGTACGTTCAGTAAGAGGAAAAACATCAGTGAAGACATGAAGTGAATTTGTGCTGTCACACTCAGCTGGATTTGATTAACAAGAGTAACTGTGAAACTTTGGTTCCCTTTCGATACTTCACTCGTACTGCGTATGGGGAAAAGTCTCCCTTTTTCCCCGTTACTGAAGCCTTTTTCAATAACGCAGTGTAACTGCATCGTCATTGGTTCACTCATAGACAAGTCGTTGAACCAATGACGGCGCGGCATAGCTGCGCGACCTATGGCGAGAGAGCGCGCAAACTTTCCCGCCGAAATGGGCGGGGTAAAGGGCTATATAAGCAGGCGTTACGCCATAGGATTTCAGTCCTTTCTCCTTCAGCGACGACAACGCATCTCCTCGCTGATCTCCACCTGAAGCCAGAGGAAGCTCGCCGCCTTCGAGAAAGCTCCGCCGCCGTCTGAAGAGGCCCCGCAGCGGACCCAGCTGAACTCGCCGGTCGGAGACAGCGCCGGCGCCCTCGCTGACTGCCGCCCCGAGCGCCGTCCTCGAGACGCCCGCCTCCCGCTCCCGCTTCCGGCCGCCTTCTCAGCGTGTCTCCTGCCGCCATCCGGTGCGCCCCTTGAGAGCTTTCCCGCGGCTTATTGCCACTCTAAAAGAGCGTTTCCTCAGCGGTTCTACCGCTCTAAAAGAGCTTCCGCGGCCCTCGCCGCTCTAAAAGAGCCCCCCAATCGCCGTTATAACGGCGGCGGCGTTGCTGCAAATGCCGCGCCACTCTTGTGGCACGTGCAGAGCCCCTCTGCACGATGATGACGGACACAGCGAGTGTGTCGCGTGCCTGGGCAAGTCCCACGCCGACGGCGCGCTCGCTGGAGCCTCATGCCCGCACTGCGAGAGCATGAGCCTCAGTTCTCTGCGCTCGCGGGTCGCCTTCTTCCTGAAGGCGATCTCGCCGCTCGCGCCCTCCCGTCTCCTTCCTCCCGCGAGCCGGCCAGGAAGAGACAGCGGGGTAGAGCGACTCAGCGCCCGGAGTTGTGCGAGCTCACGTCGGCCCAGCCCCCGCGTGCCTCACCTTCTCCCCCGAGAGAACATTCTCCCGTCATGTTCTCCCGACCAGAGCAGCGTCCCTCTGCAGATGTGAGCGACCTCGTCTCGTTTGGAGGATCTGACGAAGAGCCGGATGACTCCATGTCTCTTGCGGCTTCTGAAGCGGAAGGATGGGCTGGCGAGCCGGACGACCCTGCTCCCCCGCCTCCTCTGGAGCCCATTGATCACGGCCAGGGTATGGATGCCGAGCTCTTCCGCATCCTATCCAGAGCAGTGGAAGAGCTAGACCTCGACTGGGCCCCTCCGGAGGAGCCATCGCGTAGCCGCCTGGATGAGTGGTTCCTGCCAGGCCGCCGCCAAGCCCCTTGCCAGCGTTCCGCTCCATTTTTTCCTGAGGTGCACGAGGAGCTTACGAAGTCGTGGCACGCTCCGTACTCCGCCCGCCTCCACACAACACACCGTTCTGCCCTCACTGCTGTCGACGGCGCAGAAGAGAAGGGCTATGAGCATTTGCCGCCCCTGGATGAAGCGGTGGCAGCTCACCTCTGTCCTCCCGCGGCTGTGGGATGGAAGACCAAAAGAGCCCTGCCTTCCAAGCCCTGCAGAACCACCTCTACTCTGGCTGGAAGAGCCTACACCTCTGCAGGCCAAGCTGCTTCGGCGCTTCACACCATGGCGATCTTTCAGGTGTTCCAGGCCAAACTCCTCCGCTCATTGGACGAGTCCGGCATTGATGCACCTGCCTTCAAGGATCTCCGCAGCGCCACCGATCTAGCCCTGCGGGCCACGAAGGCCACTGCCCAGGCCATCGGTCATTCCATGGCCAGCCTGGTTGTGCTTGAGCGCCATCTTTGGCTCAACCTCACGGAAATCAAGGACCTGGATAAGGCGGCCTTTCTGGACGCCCCGGTCTCCCCTTCCGGTCTTTTTGGGCCAGCGGTGGATGGTTTCACCGAGCGCTTCACAGCGGCGCAGAAGTCGTCTCAGGCCATGAGACACTTTCTGCCCAAGCGCTCCAGCTCTGTGTCTGCTCCTAGCCGCCCCAGGACTGCGCCGGCTCAGCAGACCAAACCTGCCCCATCCACCTCTCAAGCAGCGCCGCCTAAGGAGCATCGTCAGCGCCCTCGCCCTGCTAAGCGCCAATCCTCCTTCCCGAGACGCCAGGGACCCCGGCCCAAGATTGTGCTGGACCCGGTGACTCCGAAGACGTCCTGATCCAGCAGGAAGGAAGAGGGTTGGGGAATGTCCCGTTGCGACCGGACCACCCCAAAAGCTCCCTCGTGCAGTCTCCCCTCCGCCTCGTTTAATTCCGGGCGTGGGAGAAATGCTCTGTGTTGTAGCTGGGCCCACACATGTTGCGCCCAAACAAAACGCCGTTTTCATGGCGAACACTATTTTACTTCCTCAAAAAGAGAGCAAATTTCCTCTTTCACCTCCTTCGGTGTACGGCCCCCTACCCGGCGGCCTGTCATCCGACATCATTCAACCCCTTGTCACTTGGGCCGAGGCCTGGCAGGCCATCCCCGACGTGTCAAGCTGGATCCTCGGGATCATAAAGCAGGGCTACTCACTCCAGTTTGCACGACGGCCCCCTCGCTTCGGAGGGGTGCTTCAACCTTGGTGAACCCGGACGACGCTCCCGTCCTCCGGGCCGAGGTCATGACCTTACTGAAGAAAGGGGCTATAGAAATAGTTCCCCCTTCAGAGAGCGAGTCAGGCTTTTACAGCCGTTACTTTCTGGTCCCCAAAAAGGATGGCGGCCTCAGGCCCATCCTAGATCTCAGACTTTTGAATCGCTCCCTCATGAGACGGAAGTTCAAAATGCTGACGCTGAAGCAGATCCTCGCACAAATTTGTCACGAGGACTGGTTCTGCTCGCTGGATCTGAAAGATGCATATTTTCACATCAAGATAGCCCCCCTTCACAGACGATTCTTGAGATTCGCGTTCGAGGGGGTGGCATACCAATATACAGTCCTGCCTTCGGGCTGTCCCTGGATCCTCGCACTTTAACCAAGTGCATGAACGCAGCGCTTTCCCCTCTGAGACAGATGGGAATCCGGGTTCTGAATTACCTCGACGATTGGCTCATTTTGGCCCATTCGCGAGTCGAGCTGGAACACCACAGATCCGTGCTCCTCAGCCATCTCCAATGCCTGGGTCTCAGGGTCAACCTAGCCAAGAGCTCACTGCTCCCCAGCCAAACACATTTCGTTTCTGGGGGCAGTTTTCGACTCAGTCCGCATGACGGCAGTAGTCTCGCCAGAGCGCGCCCTGGCGATAGCAGCTCGTGGCTTCCGTCAAGAACAAAGCCTATCTTCCTCTGAAGCTCTTCCAGAGGCTCTTAGGGCTGATGGCTTCCGCCTCCCCAGTTCTGCAGCTCGGCCTTCTTCGGATGCGGCCGCTACAGTTCTGGCTGAAATCCCGGGTCCCCCCACATGCCTGGCGGCACGGCCGCTTATGTCTCAAGGTCAATCGGCCTGTCTTTTAGCCCTGAAACCTTGGATGAACCCTGCTTTTTCAGTCTTGGGGTACCCCTACAGGCGGTGTCACGAAGGACGGTGCTCTCGACGGACGCATCCAACTCAGGTTGGGGGCTCTGTGCGAGGGCAGACCGGCCTTCGGCTCGTGGTCCCACGAAGAAAGCCATCTCCATATCAACTGCCTCGAAATGTTGGCAGTGATGAAAGCCCTGCAAGCGTTTCAGGTTCACTTGACGGGACGCCACGTCTTAGTCCAATCGGACAGCATGACTGTGGTGTCATACATAAATCACCAGGGCGGTCTTTCGTCCAGCCGTCTATGCGCTCTGGCGAAACGTCTTCTGGAGTGGGCAATACCAAGGCTTCGGTCGCTCAGGGCGACTCATATACCTGGCAAAACCAACCTGGGTGCAGATATGCTATCACGGAGCAACGTCCCTCAGACGAGTGGATGCTCCATCCCCAGATGGTTCTCAAGATTTGGGAGCTCTTCGGAGAGCAGAGATAGACCTCTTCGCCTCAGAAGACAACTCTCATTGCCCAACATATTTCAAAGGAAGTCGATGCGCTGGCCCACACCTGGCCCAGCACACTCCTTTACGCATTTCCCCCGATCGCACTGATCCCGCAGGTCATCAGGCGAGTCAGGGAAGACAGACACAGAGTCCTTCTAGTGGCCCCGCTCTGGAGGAGCCAGACTTGGTCCTCAGAGCTGTTCAGGCTCTCCACGAAAGCCCCGTGGCCCATTCCCCTGAGACGGGACCTCCTCTCTCAGGCGAACGGAACAATCTCCCCAGCCAGAGCTCTGGGCTCTACACCTCTGGTCCCTCGATGGGAGCCGACTGACCTTCCCAGGGACGTACTAGAGACCATATCTCAGGCGAGAGCCCCGTCCACGAGACGCCTCTACGGCCAGAAATGGTCGGTCTTTGTTGATTGGTGTTCCACACGCAACATAGACCCCGTGGAGTGTGACGTATCTCCGATACTGTCCTTCCTCCAAGAGTGTTTGGATCTGGGGCGCGCCCCTTCAGTGCTCAAAGTATACGTAGCAGCCATCTCAGCATTTCATGCTCCTATCGCTGGCCAGTCAGTGGGTCGGAACAACCTTGTGGTTCGTTTCTTAAGGGGTTCTAGGCGATTAAATCCTCCTCGTCCCCTTACTGTTCCCACTTGGGACCTTTCTTTGGTCCTTAGGGCTCTCAAAGGAAACCCCTTCGAGCCGCTGAGTTCAGCTGACCTCAGGCCTTTAACCCTGAAAACGCTCTGCTACTTGCACTAGCATCGGTCAAGCGTGTTGGCGATTTGCAGGCCCTCTCTGTGAGCCCTGCGTGCCTCGAATTTGGGCCTAATGACTCTAAGGTCATACTGAAACCTAGGCATGGCTACGTCCCCAAGGTGCTCTCTACTCCATTTAGAGCTCAGGTCATCTCGCTCTCTGCTCTTCCTCCCTCCGCGGATGAACAGGAGCTGGAGTTACTCTGCCCTGTCAGGGCATTGAGGACCTATGTAGAGCGATCACAGCCTTTCAGGCAGTCAGATCAGCTCTTTGTCTGTTTTGGTGGCCGCACCAAAGGGTCTTCGGTCTCAAAGCAACGTCTCTCGCGTTGGATAGTCGACGCGATTAATCTCTGTTACTCCTCCCTGGACATTGAATGCCCCTTAGGAGTTAGGGCCCATTCCACTAGAGGAATGGCTTCCTCCTGGGCCTGGTCTAATGGAGTTTCCATTAAAGACATCTGTGAGGCGGCCGGCTGGTCCTCGCCGTCCATTTTTGTCAGGTTCTATCATCTGGACGTTCCGGCCTTACAAGCCCGGGTCCTCTCGGTGTAACCAGGCGGCCTCTTCGAGTTCCGCCTCTCGCCGATCAGGAGTTATCTCCTCTTGTAGTGTAACAAGGGTTTACGATGGCTTTGCCTTCTTACTTGCTCTCTTGGTCCCCTCTCGGTGTCCAAAACAAGTTATGTTGTTCCCTGCCGCGGCACGGCGCGGTTGAATTCGTTCCCCATACGCAGTACGAGTGAAGTATCGAAAGGGAACGTACTCGGTTACTAACGTAACCTCGGTTCCCTGAGATACGGACGAGTACTGCGTTACTTGCCGTGCCACGAGGCTGCGGCTTCAGTGTCGTCGCTTCAGTCAATTGGCCTGAAATCCTATGGCGAACGCCTGCTTATATAGCCCTTTACCCCGCCCATTTCGGCGGGAAAGTTCGCGCGCTCTCTCGCCATAGGTCGCGCAGCTATGCCGCGCCGTCATTGGTTCAACGACTTGTCTATGAGTGAACCAATGACGATGCAGTTACACTGCGTTATTGAAAAAGGCTTCAGTAACGGGGAAAAAGGGAGACTTTCCCCATACGCAGTACTCGTTCCGTATCTCAGGGAACCGAGGTTACGTTAGTAACCGAGTACGTTTTTGCTCTTTTATTCAGAAAACATTTCAGCTCATTTCTGCTTTAAAATATTTCAAATGACAGCGGATCGTACCCATATCTTTTTCCCTCAGGTTGAAAAATTAGTTATTTGGCAACAAAATGCAACAGAAGGCCTACAAATAACAAAACTATGGACTTGACTAAATGTCAGTCAAATAACAAAACTGCACACTACTGTCAAAAAGACAAAAATTTAACGTTAAATGTTTGCATTTTTACAATTATAATAAAACATTTAGTATGTTTATTTAGCTTTTTGAATTATAAGGACGTCCTCAACATGTAGGGCATGGCCTAAAATCTAAATACACACCCACACCACCCAAAAGCCTTGACTGAGGCAAACACAGTTTTTATTATCCCGCCACAGAAGCCGCTTACCTTCTTCCTCTATTGGTTCGGCCTATCTTCCTTATCCTCCTGCTCCCTGATGGTTGTCACTGTCCTGGAAATCGGTTCCACTGCCATAACACTGGCCCACCAATGAGGGAGATAAACAGAATGTGCAGTGGTGGTGGGTCCCCAGGAGAGGTTTGAGAAGAACAGTCATAGCATTATGAAAGGCAGTTACTGTGAATGAAATGTTGAAAAAGATCAGGGATGTCCAATCTTGCTCCAGGAGGGCCACTATCCAGCAGAGTTTAGCTCTAGCCCTAATTAATGCCTGAACCAGCTCATGGAGGTCTTTAGGATCACAAGAAAATCCCATGCAAGTGTGTTCAAGCTAAACTCTGCAGGAATGGGGCTCTCCAGGAATCCCTCCACTGGACACCCCCTGATACAGATGAAACATTATGAAGTTAGTTTAGCTGACTAGTCAGGTAAAGGCTGATTTATACCTCTGCGTCAAGTGTACACCGTAGCTACAGCATAGGCTGTGTGTAGCATGTAAAGCCTATGGCATAGCCTGCACCTCTTCAAAAATGTAACAACGTGTCAATTATCAAGGAGCGCAAGCGCTGTGATTGGTCTTCTAGAACCCCTCCCTCAGGTCAAAAACTCAGAAACTTTAGAAGAAAGAGCGTTTTCAACTTCCGTAGGAATGAAAAACTCTGTTTCAGGGGACACACGCCATCAAACTGCAACAAAGTAGTTGCCTATTTGTGTATTACGTACATGACAAGCTGATGCTTCTTCGGCTTTTGCCTTGATACTCAACATGACATGTTGACGTCACGGACATCGCTTACTAGTAGTCTGCATATTGCACAGACAACAATGCAGAAGTATAAATGAAAACCGGTGCATAGCCTAAAGCGCAGAGGCTCTGGTGTACATCTTTAGGTACTTTGAAAATGGGTTGGCTTTTATCAGTGTTTTTCGCCATAAATCCTTCGCTCCACAGCTAACCTGCTCCTTAGCAGGTTTTGTTCTGGGTACGAGATCTCAAAGTAAAATTGGACTATTAAGCTGTGAAAAAAAGTGACACATCTCTGAGGTGTCCTCCGCAGTTTCTTTTGCTCCAAATTAAAGGTCACTGAACAGTAAAAATTTTGAAGTGAAAATTGCCAATCATTTAGTGTTGATTTTACTCTTATAATAATTTAATATTATTTATATATTAAAGGATTAGTTCACTTTCAAATTAAATTTTCCTGATAATTTACTCACCTCCATGTCATCCAGGATGTTCATGTCTTTCTTTCTTCAGTCGAAAAGAAATGAAGGTTTTTGATGAAAATATTCCAGGATTTTTTTCCATATAGTGGACTTCAATGGCCTCCAAACAGTTGAAGGTCAAAATTACAGTTTCAGTGCAGCTTCAAAGAGCTCTACATGATCCCAGACGAGGAATAAGAGTTTTGTCTAGAGAAACCATCGACCATTTTCTAAAAAAAAAAAAAAAAATTTAAGTTTTAACCAAAAATGCTCATTTTGAACTGGCTCTTCTTCTCTTCTTCTTCTTCTTCTTTCTTCTCTTCTTCTTCTTCTTCTCTATTAGACTTCCGGCAGTGTAGACGCTGCTAAATGTATTACTGCCCTCCACAGGTCAAAGTTTGAACTAAATTGTCATATACAATATGCAAGTTTGAACAATTAGTTCAAACATGGTGTCTAGATCCTCGCTCTCTGAAAAAAACCTTAGAGATTGCGATCCATGCGCTTATTACATCTCACTTGGATTACAGCAATTCTCTTTATTATGGGATGTCCAAATCCTCCATTGCCTGTCTTAAACTAGTGCAAAAATGCCGCTGCAAAATTTCTCAAAATAAAATGCAAATTTGTCATGTTACCCCAATTTTGAAATCGTTGCACTGGTTACCTGTACATTTTAGAATTGAATTTAAAATGATCCTTTTTGTTATTAAATTCCTAAATAACCAGTCACCAAGCTATCTGTCAGAGCTACTCCACCCCTATATCCCACACGAAATCTGAGATCTGGTGTTAATAAAGTTCTCTGTGTCCCCAGATCACGATTAAAGCAGAGAGGTGATAGAGCCTTTGCTATCGCTGGCCCCAGGCTGTGGAACAGTGAATGTATGTTTCACTTTTTACTTTCTTTTTTCCTTCGCTTTATTGTTCAGCACTTTAGTCAGACATGCTTGCTGTTTTTAAATGTGCTATATAAATAAAACAACCTTGAACCAACCTTGAACCTAAAAGAAGAAGAGAGCTAGTTCAAGATGAGCATTTATGGTTAAAACGTATAAAATTTTATTTTATTTTTTTAGAAAATGAGTGATGGTTTCTCTAGATAAGACTCTTATTCCTCGTCTGGTATCGTTTAAAGCTCTTTGAAGCTGCACTGAAACTGACATTTGGACCTTCAAGCCGTTGAACCCCAGGAAGTCCACTATATGGAGAAAAATCCTGGAATGTTTTCCTCAAAAACCTTCATTTCTTTTCAGCTGAAGAAAGAAGGACATGAACATCTTGGATGACATGGAGGAGAGTAAATTATCAGGAAAAGTTTATTTAAAAGTGAACTAATCCTTTAATATAAATGAACTGTCTTTCATTATTCTTAATCAACATGTTGCATTGTTGCATTTATCAGTTCATGAAGCAACTATACACAAGGTTTACATCATATTCTATGTTTAACAAGTTGTGTAAATGATGCAAGGAGTGAATAAATTAAGCATATAAGCAAAGCTAGCATGAGAATATGTATGTTGATTCAACAACAGCAGCAGGAAGACTTTGCTGTGATGATACAGCCAATTATTGCGTGCATGAGAACATGTTTTAAGTGAAAATAGGCAAAGATACACTCTCCAGGAAGTGGAAACAACAATTCTAGGAGGCTGATGCAGCAGAGATGGAATGTGCAGGTTTGCATGTTACCCTGTGGTCAACATGACCGTAATTTTGGTCTGACCTCTTTGATCATCACCTAAAAAAAATTCAGGTGGTTACTGGGGGTTATTTTTTTTCTCCCATCTCTATTAGCATGCAACTTGATAACCATATTGGGTCAGGAACACACATCTTTTTTAGGTCAAACCTTATAACATAGATATCGCACCCAGGTTCACATTTCTAAGCCACTAGTTAAATAAATCCAGGCCGATTTAGTCCAATAAGACCAACACTGTCATATTTATCAACATGCTAAAAATATTCAGAGTTGTCATGATTGAAATAAGCTTTAGACTCAATATATACTGAACAAAATTATAAATGCAACACTTTTGTTTTTGCCCCCCTTTTTGTTAAAAGTTAAAATCTTAATAGACAAGCCATACAATATATGATAGAAAACTAATAAGTAATACATGATTTATATAGGCTTCCCATTCCCCTTATTCCCCAGGGCCCTAAGCGGCTGCTTACCTCGCTTATTGGTTAAGTGCGTCCCTGGTGCCATGTGTTCCCCAGGTAAGAGACGCACACGCACCCGGCCATCCACGTGATGTAAAAGCAATCGTGATTCATCAGACCAGGCCACCTTCTTCCATTGCTCCGTGGTCCAGTTCTGATGCTCACGTGTCCACTGTTGGCTCTTTCGGTTGGACAGGGGTCAGCATGGGCACCCTGACTGGTCTGCAGCTATGCAGCTCCATACGCAACAAACTGATGCACTGTGTATTCTGACACCTTTCTATCAGAACCAGCATTAACTTCTGGAGCAGTTTGAGCTACAGGAGCTCGTCTGTTGGATCGGACCACACGGGCCAGCCTTCATGAGCCTCGGCCGCCCATGACCCTGTCTCCGGTTCACCACTGTTCCTTCCTTGGAGCACTTTTGATAGATACTGACCACTGCAGACCGGGAACACCCCACAAGAGCTGCAGTTTTGGAGATGCTCTGACCCCGTCATCTAGTATCACAATTTGGTCCTTGTCAAACTCACTCAAATCCTTACGTTTGCCCATTTTTCCTGCTTCTAACACATCAACTTTGAGGACAAAATGTTCACTTGCTGCCTAATATATCCACCCACTAACAGATGATCAGTGTTATTCACTTCACCTGTCAGTGCTCATAATGTTATGCCTGATCAGTGTATTTCATATATATATATATATATATATATATACACACACACACTGGTTTCATGTTTTATGGGGACTATCCATAGACATAATTATTATACTGTACAAACTGTATATTCTGGCCCTAACCCTAGCTCTAAACCTGAACATTACAGAAAACTTCTGCATTTTCAAAAAAATTCATTTTGTATTATTTATAAGCTGTTTTCCTCATGGAGGCCAAAAAATGTCCCCATAACATTGGGAATACCAGGTACACACACACAGAAACTTTGAACATTGGTGTTATCACCTGAGATAAATCTCTTATACCAAGATTTATTATTTGGTTATCTGTTTTGGAAATTGCAAATCAGTTCTATAAACGTATGTTTTTAGTATAGATGTACTAAATATTTCACTGATTAAACATTAAGGTCAGTTAATTGAGTCAAATGTATTCAAGTGAACAACAACCAATGCAAATTAGAAAGTTTAATGTTCATAACATTATGAAAGGCAATTACTTCATAAGAAAGGTGTATAAAGATTAAACTTATTAAAGACTGAAAAGTAACATTGTATTTTGAATCTTGTAATAAAACATTCTGAAAATATTTAGTACATCTCTTGATGATCTGTTTGCGAATTTTTAAAATGTGAAAACCAATAAAACAATACAAAAACAATAATAAAAACCCTATAATAAACATTTGGCTGTACATTTTCCTTAGATACCAATGATTACAGCAATATTAAGATGATGTAGATAATTTAAATGTAAAATAAAGTTCAGCAAATTAATTATGAATAAATGATTAATGAATTATAAAGATGTATGTAAAAGGCAAGGCAAGTTTATTTATTCAGCACATTTCATACACAATGGTAATTCAAAGTGCTTTACACAGAAAAGGTAATATAATAATAATAATATAGTAATGTTTATTTTATAGTGCCTTTCTACAAATTCAAGGTCGCTTTAAAATATTATAACACATAAATGACAGCAGACAGGAAAACAATGCGAAACATAAAATGCATAACACATAACATCATACAGTCAGAGGTCAGAGAAGCAAGAAACAAAAGGACAAGTTTTAAGGTGGGTTTTGAAATCATGTAATGATGAGAGATCACAAATGTGTTTGGGAATGGAGTTCCAGAGTGTGGCCCGATCACCAAATGATGCTAGTTTGTGACGTGGAATCAACAACAGACCAGTTTCAGAAGATCTTAATGTGCACACAGGAGAGTAGGTATGAATGAGATCAGAAATACTGGGGGGCAAGACCATGAAGTGCTTTGAATGTGATGAGGAGTATCTTACGAATACGAAAACATGTAGCCAATGGAGTCTGTGTAGAATGGGAGTAATGTGAGAAGATTTCTTTGAATGAGTGAGAACCCTAGCTGCAGAGTTTTGAATGTATTGGTTGTGTTCGGTAAACCATAGAAAAGAGATTACAATAGTCGAGTCGGGAAGTAATGAAGGCCTGTGTCTCAGCATCATTGATATGTAAGAAGGGACGTAAACATGCAATATTACGGAGGTGAAAGAAGGCAGACTTAGTGAGTGAAGAGATGTGTGGATGGAAGGAGAGTGATGAGTCGAAGATTGTACACAGGATTTTAATGGAGGTGGAAGGTTGAACCAAGACTCCTGCGATGTTAGCACTGTCAAGACAGAAACGAGATACAGATTTCAGTGAACCAACAATTAGTAGATCTGTTTTATCTGTGTTGAGTTTGAGAAGGTTACTGGTCATCCAAGCATTTATATCATTAATACAAGCAGATATGGAGTTGATGAGAAAAGGAGAATTGTGTTGACAACTAATATAGAGTTGGGTGTCGTCTGCATAGCACTGGAAGTTGAAGCCATGATGGCGGATAATGTTACCTAATGGGAGCATGTAGATGATGAACAGTGAAGGCCCAAGAACAGATCCCTGGGGAACACCGTGAGAAACAGGGGCAGTAGTTGACTTGGCTTGGAGAATAGAGATGTAATGCTGATGTTCAGACAGGTAAGAAATGAACCAGGATAGAGCAGTACCAGAAATACCAAGAGCAGAGAGTCGTGAAATGAGAATACTATGAGAGATTGTGTCAAAAGCAGAGGAAAGATCTAACAGAATTAAAATGCTAATGCTGTGGTGAGTGCGAAAACCGGATTGGAAACATTCGTAGAGGTTGTGAGATGAGAAATACCACTGAAGTTGAGCAGCAACGTTTTCAAGCAGCTTTGAAAGAAACGGAATTCGAGATTGGTCTGTAATTGACCATATCAGACCAGGTTTTTCTAAGACAGGTGTGACAGCTGCAGTTTTTAATTCCAGAGGAACAACACCAGTACTGAGTAGTTGAGAAATGAGAAGTGAAATAGGCAGAGAGATGACAGGTGCAGTTTTTAAGTAAAGCAAGGAGCAGGATCAAGACGACAGAAGATGCATTTGATTAGCTCAGAGATATAAGCAGGGTTGGAGGGTTAAAGTAAGTAAAAGTACCAGGCACTGTCACGGTTCGCAGATGCATTGTTTCCTTCCTGTCGCGTGTTCTGTGTTGTGACAGCAGTGGGCGTGTATGTGTGTGTGTGTGTGTGTCCAGGCCACGTGGCTCATCAGTGGAACCAGCTGCAAGTCATCACCTCACCAGCTGCTGCTCATTCTCTCACCCTTTATAAGCTCACCTCATTCTCTTCTTCCCCGTCAGATCGTTGTTTGGTGTACTGTGCTGTGTTGTCCCGTCCTGTTCCTGCCCGGAGTTCTAGTCGTGTCTTCACCTGTTCCAGTTCGGTGTTCTTCGTGTTCTCGTTCTATGTCTGGACCTTGGATTACTTCACACCAGCACTTCTCATCACAGCCACGCATCACCAGCCGACCATCTCAATCCCTGCGTCACCAGAGGCCCGCCTATTCAGTGACTGTGTGCTATTCTCTCTTCTTTATAAAAAACCAGTTAACTCGCATTTGCTTCCTGTGATCAATCATGACAGGCACAAAATCAGATGGGAAGTCATGCAAGGGGTGAGAGGAGTTAATAGGTGAAAATAGATAATATATGCGATTTATTTTATTTTGGAAGAAGTGTAAGAATGACTCACAGAGGTTCTCTGAGTTACTCATGACAGGTGCAGGAGGGTTTATTGACCACAGAAAACAGTGTTTTAGGACGAGAGGATGCATTAGTAATGAGTAGTAGCTGGAGCGTGCGGTATTTAGAGCAGATTTGTATAACTGTATATGTTCCTTGTAGACAATAAGATGCACATTCAAATCGTTTTTTCTGTAAAGACGTTCAGGCGGCGACCAGTAGTTTTCAGTTTGCGAAGTGCAGGAGTAAACCAGGGAGATGTATGTGTCGAAGGTACAAGTCTACATTTAAGAGGAGCGTGTATGTCAAGGGCATGGAAATGGATGCATTAGATTTGGCAAGGATTTTAGGGGCGCTAGTGTGTACAGTAATGTTGGACAGATGTGTTTGTACAGATTCAGAAAACAGTAATGGATTGATAGAATTGTGGTTACGGTAGGTTATGGTGGATTTCACCCTAAGGCGGGGAAGGCATTACACAGTTTAGTTCAATGAAGAGGTGATCTGAAAGTCCAATTTGAGAGCCAAGCACGTAAGCCAGCAGTACAGACCAAATCCAGTGTATGACCTTTAGAGTGTGTAGGAAAATCAACATGCTGTACGAGATTGAAACATTCAAACACTGATATGAGTTCACGGGAATCTGCACAATTACTATCAATGTGTATGTTGAAATCACCAAGTAATATAACTGAAGGGGACATGGCAAAGGTAAGGGTTAACCGTTCATGCAGTTCACTGAAAAAATTAGACATTGATTTGGGTGGACGATACAGGAGAATTACAAGCAATGGAGAAGTACCAGATATTTTGAGAACTAGATATTCAAAAGTTAATGTCACATGAATCAATAGTGTTAAGAGGGATATTGCTGCGGTAGACAGCAGCCAGACCACCACCTCTAGATGTTAAATGAGGTTTGGCCAGGTAGCTGTATCCAGACGGAGTGAGATTTAGGTGGAAATAGTCGTTAAGAACTTGCCATGATTCAGTGAGCAGCAGGAAGTCAAGGTTTTTTTTACCGTTATTAATGCACAAAGCGCAGTAGCCTTATCCGTGAGAGAACAACAGTTAAACAACGCAAATGCGGGATGAAACGCGATGATTATCTAATCAAAATATGTGTTACAGTGGCGATGAAAAAAGAACTGAAATCAAATACATTTCTGATTTTTTATGTTTTCTCGCTGCATGATGAGAATACAATTTAAATTTCACTGCAACTTGCAACTTCACTGGATAATGGCATAACGGCGAACAAATGGATATAAACTAATGCAAATCAATGGTAACAATCGTGACATAAACAGTTGGTGTTTTAGTCACATTGTTTTTAA
>JAOTNS010002326.1:0-31503 GCA_028476615.1 Culter alburnus
AACCCTGGTGTTACCTTTAACAAAAATCTCTTATTTTGAAATAAAAATCACACACTGTTGATATCAGTTGACTACCTTTTCCTATTTCCTGAAGATCCATGAAGAAAGACACATGAAAGTCCACTTTCTCTTTTCAGTTATCAGAAATTTTAATTAGAAAATCATAATTTCATATGAAGCTTTTAGTTGAAGTCACTGGTGTGACCTACTTTATTATTAGGGAATTTTAAAAAAACTAGAATACAAATGGATTAAACTACTTAAGTGATATACCATGATTGACAACATGTGGATTGATACCTTGCAGCAGCCATAAAAGCATTTTTCATGAAAAATGTCACTGGTGTTACTGTCACTGGTGTTGTTTATAGAAAAAAAAAAAAAAAAACTTTATTCAAAGCTTTATTTAGTTATTTTGCATAAAATAGCACTAAATAACGTGATTCTAACTTTTTTTCCTATTGTTAATCCTCCTTTGGTCAGATATGGCTAAATTGAGGGTATTTGGCTAAACTGAGAAGCAGCAACAACTTTACGGACAGCGTATTTTACAGACATTTTTAAAATGTGTTTGATCTTTTACTGACTGCTTTCACTAAGTGTCAATGAAAAGTCTTTGATTGTATAAAAAATGTAAAAAATTAGTCTCCTCTCCTTGATTATAGTTGAAGAATAAGTAGGCTATCTTTGGTCGTATCTGTCACTGGTGATTCATTGTGTCACTGTTTACTGTTTTTTGTCTGTCTCATTAAATAAAATGTGTCATATGTGACATGATAATACTTTTACATTCATTGAATTCTGCTAACTCAAGAATTAGATGTAAAGGATTGCATTACTTGTTTATAACTGTTTTCAAATATTTCCATTGTTATAGCAAATACATGCATAATTAAATTAGCATAATTCAATCACTTTTAACTAACCTGATTGAAAAAACAAAAAAACACATAATCTCCTTATTTTTTTCATTATCTTTTTTTCTGTAACTCTGACTGCATGTGCTGAAAAAAATTGAGAAATATCATTTCATAAAAATGTTTAAAATGCCACAGAAGTATGGTAACACCAGTGAAAAAAAAATGGTAGGCCTACATGCTGTCTTTAAATGCACAAAATAATAATAATAATAATAATAAATCATAAGCTGTATTTGTATTCATAAAGTCAATGTGTAATATAATAATGTGGCTAAGTTTAAACGTTAGAAAAAGAAATACATTTTAAGACATTTTGTCATATCAAAAGTGGACTTTTCTGTAGAATGACCCGAATTCAATTACTATTTTTATTTGAAGTAAAACCATAATATCAACCTGCACAACAAAACAATCATGGTTTCTGTAATCCATCATCATGTTTAAAGGGTTTTTAAGGAACACAACCTCCTTGGTCCGTGTACTTTTGATAGTTTGTTTTCCAATTTGAAATGAAATGCAGAAACAGAAACGAGAAAACGGTCGTTTCCCGTTTTTCGTTTGTTAAAAAACCGGGAAACGAGATTTTGACTCGATTTTTCGTTTTTTTTCGGGTCACGGATAGAAAACAGAAACACGACTTAAAAACTCGTTTTCCACATGTGGGCGGTCATTACACGCCCCTTTCAGCCGATTGGTCAATCAAATCTGAGCCATTGACGTCATCTTCAGTTCGTTCAACAAAATAACAGTCCTCTGCCGCTATATCAGTAGATGACATAAATCGGCTTTCTTCTGTGCAACCTAACGCGTATTTCACAGAAATATTTATTTCAGAAATGTTAATCAGCACACAGACTGTTGTAATGCTGTTTGTAGTTTAATATGCATGGTGAAACTGCGCTACCCACACAGAGGAGCGGATGAAAAGCACAGATTAAAAAAACAAACAAAAAAAAAAAACTACAGTTTTTATTTTATTCTATTTTGAATAAATAGAATAAATCACAATAAATAAGTAGTGTAAGCAATTTTGAAAAACGAACAATAGCTCATCTCTCTTTATTATTTATTTTATATAGCCTAACATTGCCTGCTGAATATAGGCTAATGTTAATAACCTTTGGTTAAAAGATTGAGGGAATAGCCTGTAAAGATCAAACATTAAAGATCAAAATTACAGCTACATAGCTATTTTAGCTATGACAAAAATAATATATAAATGTTAAGCCAAAACGAATTAATTTAAAGCTGAACTGAAACAGAAACCGGCGTTACCTCTCTAATTTGACACAAATCCAAATGTTTCATATTCACGATTTGGAGGCTAAACTATATTTATTATTTAAACGCTTTTATTGTAGCCTACACAGACTACTTAAAATGAGCAGTATAACTTTTTATATATTTGGTTGAATGTATGTTATTTTGACGTTAACAGGCTGTGATGTCAAGTTACTAAAACTGATGTTGTGTGAGCCGAGGCGCCGACGCGTTCACTTGAATTTTCTTATAAAAGCGGAAACAACTTAAAATACTCAGACATTTATGGTCAAATATGTAACAACCATTCAAATCTGTGAAGGTTAAATAGGCCTATTATTTGTACGCTCACAATAAAAACAAAACATTGCTCGTAAAATAAACAAAGAAATGTTCTGCCGTCTCTGTTTCCTTTCTGTGAACTTCTCAAAAATGAAACCGACACTCATATTGTCGCAGTTTTTCCCCTTCATTTGGTATATGTTAATTACTTAGTGAAATAAATTTCGCGCACAGACATAGGCTATTTATTCCTTTTATATAATTGAATCCTTTGTTCTCCGTTCACAGAAGCGCTGCAGGTGCGTGATGATGATGAATCCTCATGTTCTGTGTTATTCTGCTATTTGTTCATGTAGGCTAAAACTAAACCCCTGGAATTTGTTTAATGATTCACAGACATTTATCAATTCTATTTTCGTTTAATTCCAATTAATAATCTTGTCGGTTATGAAACGATGATCGCACCAGTTGAAAGTCAGGGGGAAAAACAGAAATTATATTGACAAGGCAACATAATTTCGTTTTAGTTTAAGTTTTTCAAAACATCCAGAACTGCATACAGTAAATTTCCCGCTGTTTAAGCCACGAATATTTACAAAATAAAATAATTACAAAGATGATAAAAGATTAAAAATAATACATAGATAATAAAAGTTAAAAAATGTTTAATATACGAGAGTTTTTGTTTTGCTGTTGTCCACTAAAGCAATTGACGCAGAATCGCCAATAGCCGTTAAATCGAAATTGAAAGTAAAATGTTCAGGCCATTTTATAGCTAATTAATTCAAAAGCGAAGGAAAGACAGAAAAAGTGAGGATAGCAAGTAAACTGTGACATATAATAATGTTCACTGTGTTCATAAAAGTGTTTAATTTAAGAGATAAATCTGTATGGCCATTTATAAGCTAAGGAAAACTAAAAAGCCCCCCGATGGTGATAACGTTATTAGGTGTTGCCACCTAGTGGATAGCCTATTTTCTAATATGATGCATAGTCTACTGCAAGGAATGCTCTGCTAAATGATTGAATTTAAATGTATAAAATGTAACAAAACATTAAAATAAGAAAAAAAAAAAAATGAGTGCGGTAGCCACTGATCTATAATAGAGAACAGTCTATCATTATGTATAGCCTATTGATCGGTGGTAGTAGCCCAAAGGATGTCATGCGCTTGGTAACAGATGTAGAGGCATTTACATTTTACATTTTAAAAACACAATACCAGCTTAAAAACAGACTTAATTAAATTTACTGTAGGTTTTTTAAACTTTTTTTTATCTGTGCAAACATATTTCTGTGAAATACGCGTTAGGTTGCACAGAAGAAAGCCTATTTATGAAATCTACTGATATAGCGGCAGAGGACTGTTATTTTGTCGAACGAACTGAAGATGACGTCACTGGCTCAGATTTGATTGACCAATCGGCTGAAAGGGGCGTGTAATGACCGCCCACATGTGGAAAACGAGTTTTGAAGTCGTGTTTCCGTTTTCTCTCCGTGACCCGAAAAAACGAAAATCGAGTCAAAATCTCGTTTTCCCGTTTTTTTTAACAAATGAAAAAACGGGAAACGACCGTTTTCTCGTTTCTGCGTATTTCATTTCAAATTGGAAAACAAACTATCAAAACGTACACGGACCCTCCTTTAAATCCAGTAGGTTTAGTTTCATTTGCCCTTTGTCTGAGTTCCAAGGTGTAAGGTCTGTTGATAAAAGGCAAGGCTGTTTTTTTTTTACAAGTGTTGTTCTGGAAATACCAGATGAGGGGCGTCAGTAGGACTTTCGCAAACTGGCAAGGACTTGAATGTCCTCCGAACGTCCGTCAGCGAACGTTACAAAGCGGACCAAACGCGGACGTCCCCCGAACGTCCGGCGAACGTCCGCCAGCGAACGTTAAAAAGCGGACCAAACGCGGACGTCCCCCGAACGTCCCCCAGCGAACGTTACAAAGCGGACCAAACGCGGACGTCCTCCGAACGTCCGTCAGCGAACGTTACAAAGCGGACCAAACGCGGACCTTAACGGACGTTCACAACGTCCGGGGGACGTCCCTTGTTTGCTGGGATGTATGTGTGCTATCTGGGAAAGCTATTGGTCATCTAGGAGTAGGCCTAACTGATTACTAATAACAGAAACGAATAAACTTTGATCAGGCGTATGTCACACGCGTTATCCGTCCACACTAACGTTACGTGATATAGCCGTTTCTCATCACGACTGATTTGGTAGTTAGCAAATGTAATAATCAAACACAAAACTTAAAATGTGCACCGTAAGTCTTCGAGACTCATCGAGCTGCATCTCTGACGGATCCGTGATCATGTCTCCTGCCGGCGGCCAAACATAGTGTACTACTGTATGTGTTTCATGTTATCCTTTATTCATTAATTCTGTGTTATGAGTTTATTCCGTGCCCATTCACTGTGTGAGGATGTATGACGCCGTGATTATGTAGTTGTGTGAACTTGAATGTATATAAGTTTACATACATGGCATGAATGAAATCGGAGTATTTACATAACCAGCACATCATTCAAAACTGTTTTGTGTGAGTGTGAGACTGTATGCATGTGTAACGTTACATAATTTGTATTCATCAGTGTTGAAACTGATTCAAGTAAAAACGGTGAAGATCGAAGCATAGCGTGTGTAAGTTTATTCATTATAATCATTTACAGACGTATTACAATGTTGAACTCCATCATATCGCCAGGATGATAATCCTCCAGTCTAAAATGAACGCGTTTTTCGACGCAGATGCAGAAGTGAAGTCCGTCTCTTCACCTGCACAAAACACACCCCGGCACGGAAGATAGCAGCGTAGTTTTTCTTGTTAGTAAACCTCTGTACTCGATGTCCTGACAGGCTGAAGTTTGTGCAACCTCCACAAACACAATAATTTACCATTACGATGATAAATAGAATACAAAAACTACCGAAAACACACTGATTCACGCCGCTGTTCCTAAATACCAAATTCTGCACTGAATCAACACAGAGCTCGGCGAACATCTCCCTGTAGTGACGTAAAATGACGCGACGCTGAAAAAAAAGCGGTTTTTACAGAGACCGTCACTTTATCTACTAAATTAATGCCCTTATGTCCTGCAAAATTTTTTAAACCCTGCAGTACCTTTTTATATGGTATTTTTGTACAGGTTATATATTCATCTCGAAAAAATGTTAAACCTGCAATATGCACTTTAATATGCAGCTCTACTCACTGTTTATCTGATTTTACACAATTATTCTGTTAGTCTTGAAAAATAAATACATGTAAACACAGTTAAAAACTATTTCAGGTGTCTTGATTTAGCTTCACATGAGCACCAAGACTGATATAACCTCTGAGAATAACAGATCCATAATATCCCACTGACAATAACATGCTCTGCTTTTAACATATTAAACCACTTCGTTTTGTTTCTGGATTTACTTACATTTAATCATTTAGCAGACACTTTTATCCATATAATAAATACTAGAGAAACTACCAGGCCATTCAAAGAAAAAATATTAGGAAAAACTATTGGTGTAATAATCAGTGAATTCACATTTAAACTTTAAAAATATCTTTTAAAAGCTGATAAACACTGATCTCATTTCGGTTGTGGCTGAAAACACTCTGTTAAACAGTTCGAAGAAGATGGTGACCACTGGAGTGGAAAAAATGAGTGTGAAATGAGAAGAAAAATAAACTGACCACACGGTCTCAAAAATAAATGTGTGAACTTGAGTCATTTCTTCAGTTTATATTCCTCTCTGCTCTTACTGTGATCTTTATCTCTCATCATGACTATATTTGAGCACATTTGTTCACACATGTCGGTTGAATCCACAGATGTTTGGCCTGATCAAGTGTTTCTACATTCATCTTTCTGCTGTTAAACTCAGATTCAGTTGATCTGTCCACACAAACCACACTAAACCAAACCACAGATGTCAGGTGTGTCTTTCAACAACTCACAGCAAAACAACCACAGATGAGTTCAGTGCAGCGATCTGAGTGATTTACATCAACTAAACATGCATTTTTGAGCAAATATAGTAGCAAGTGATCAATTGAGAGTCGATGAGAGAAAAGAACTGTGAGTGTAGAGACACTTTAACCTTTAAACACACTGTGGTTTAATACGCTTCTGCTAAAACAAACGTTCATAAACAGTTTCAGACGTCACTGATGCCTTCAGGAGCCACAAGTGTCAAAAAGGAGGTGATGTTTGTGTATTTGCATGTGAATGTGGTGTGAGAGATGAAGTGTGAAAACCAGCAGAAATACAGTGCACGAGAAAATTATTTTTAATATTGAGCAATGACCACCAATGAAAATCAACCTTCAGAA
Organism: Culter alburnus; assembly: GCA_028476615.1. Taxonomy (NCBI): domain Eukaryota; kingdom Metazoa; phylum Chordata; class Actinopteri; order Cypriniformes; family Xenocyprididae; genus Culter; species Culter alburnus. Next base: position 6,803 of record JAOTNS010002326.1, read on the forward strand.
TATATATATATATATATATATATATATATATATATATATATATATATATATATATATATATATTAGTGGTGGGCATAGATAATTTTTTTAATCTAGATTAATCTAACTGTAATCTTGAAATTAATCTAGATTAAAATGGCTCATTTGAATTCTGCCGAAAACATTCAGAATATGTGTGTTACCCAAATAATGACTAAAAGTAATCCGCCATTTTGTCAGACAAAGCAGTCAGAGTTAGAAGATTAACCTCGGTGGAGTTAAACTTGAAAAATTGTGTATATTGACGTCTTTCCACGTTTTAAACAACATTGATTCTCATGTTCATTCATGTAAGAGATGATTGGTTTACTAGCCTCTTGAGCTGAGGCGCTACAGCAATCTGTCACGACCATGGTCACGACACATTAAAGAGCAACAAAACGGTCTTTATTGTTTGAATTTCTTTAAAAAAAACTACATAGTTTTAAAGCTGGGACTTTGTTTAATATCATAAGTAACCTGCTCTGTCTTGTCTGTCGACGTGTTGTCCTCAAAGTTCATGTTAGAAGCAGGAAAAATGGGCAAGCTTGAGGATTTGAGTGAGTTTGACAAGGACCAGATTGTGATCAGAGATCAGAGCATCTTCAAAACTGCAGCTCTTGTGGGGTGTTCCCGGTCTGCAGTGGTCAGTATCTATCAAAAGAGGTCCAAGGAAGGAACAGTGGTGAACCGGCGACAGGGTCATGGGTGGCCAAGACTCATTGATGCATGTGGGGGGCGAAGGCTGACCCGTGTGGTCCGATCCAACAGACGAGCTCCTGTAGCTCAAATTGCTCAAGAAGTTAATGCTGGTTCTGATAGAAAGGTGTCAGAATACACAGAGCATCACAGTTTGTTGTGTATGGAGCTGCATAGCCACAGACCAGTCAGGGTGACCATGCTGACCCCTGTCCACCGCCGAAAGAGCCAACAGTGACACATGAGCATCAGAACTGGACCACAGAGCAATGGAAGAAGGTGGCCTGGTCTGATGAATCACATTATCTTCTACATCACGTGGATGGCCGGGTGTGTGTGCGTCTCTTACCTGGGGAACACATGGCACCAGGATGCACTATGGGAAGAAGGCAAGCCGGCGGAGGCAGTGTGATGCTTTGGGCAATGTTCTGCTGGGAAACCTTGGGTCCTGCCATCCATGTGGATGTTACTTTGACACGTACCACCTACCTAAGCATTGTTGAGACCATGTTTCATGGAAACGGTATTCCCTGGTGTCTGTGGCCTCTTCCAGCAGGATAATGCTCCTGCCACAAAGCAGAAATGGTTCAGGAATGGTTTGAGGAGCACAACAGTGAGTTTGAGGTGTTGACTTGGCCTCCAAATTCCCCAGATCTCAATCCAATCGAGCATCTGTGGGATGTGCTGAACAAACTAATCCGATCCATGAAGTCTCCACCTCACAACTTACAGGACTTAAAGGATCTGCTGCTAACATCTTGGTGCAGATCCCACAGCACACCTTCAGGGGTCTAGAGGGGTCCATGCCTCGACGGGTCAGAGCTGTTCAAAAGAGGGACCAACACAATATTAGGAAGGTGCTCATAATATTATGCTTATAGTGTAAGGGTCCCCAGAAGGCCAGAGAATTTGCTCATTGGTAAATCGTTGGCTCCTTAACGTTGGTCCTGCATGGGCAGCCCTCACTGAACCCCGGGAATCCGTCACTGGACCCTCAATATTAATCTACAACAATAAATCTGGCAGCACAGGGTGCCAAACATTTACCATTAATGAAAATAACAGTTAATGATCGTTAAAAAAGAAATGGTCAATGACTGCAGGGGCGTCTGCCACTCAAACATTCCCTAAATCACACTCTGTAAAATATAAATCTCTCTGATTCTGACCATTGAATCATCAATAAAGTGATCAACTTCATCTAACCAGAGTTTCTCTTGCAGTTTTTGTTTAATCAAAAGTGTTTCAGAAACACACAGTTACAGCAGCCAGAGAAACATTAAAGTGAGGAGGTCAAGGGTCAAGAGCCCAACTAAAGCAAACACTGACCTCCATAACGGTGACTTCAACTGTGATTTTCAATAAAACATCAACATTTAAAAGTTTAGTATGAAAGAAATAGTCAGACTGGATTGTAGTAAGTGAAGATGTTGAGATCTAGACAGATCTGTTAGTTTTTAATGTTCTGCTGCTGGTCATGTGACAGTGTTTTTAGCTTATTTAAATAAGGAGATTTTACTTTATTCCAGTCATTTGACCGTTTTATCATCTAACTGTTTTATTACTGTATTAATTACAGATTACTTTTGTAATTTTTAAAGTTGCTCTGGGCCCGATTGGGCTGATCCACACACTGGGCCATCATGGGTTAATGTGGGCAGTTCTCTGGTGTGGGCTGATCACAGAGAGGCCGCAGTGAGCCCAAAGCTGTAGACCTCGCCTGGGAAAGCTGCACTGGGCCTGTTTAGGTTTGATGTGGGCTGGACCTAGAGCACAAAAAGCCAGCATGGGCCCTGCAGGGGCATGCTTTCCTGTAGCTCAGTGGTTAGAGTAAGAAATGTATAGTATAATGCAATGTAAGTCGCTTTGGATAAAATCGTCTGACAAATGCATAAATGTTTGCAGGGATGTGAATAGCCCTGTAAATAAATAAATAAAAAAACTGATAGCAATAATTTAACACATTGCTATCTTGATTAGCAGCTGTTATCGGGTTAGAATGATTTATGTTGGTAGCATGTTAAAGTGTTGTTTTGTGGTTGCTAAGGTACTCAGAGTGGTTCCTATGGAGTTGCTTATTGAGTATACCAGAGAAACATTGATCTCATCACGGCTGAGGGTGAAAACACTGTTAAACAGTTCGAAGAAGATGCTGACCACTGGAGTGGAAAAAATTAAGTGTGAAAAACATGAGTGTGAAATTAGACGAAAAATAAACTAAATAAATGTGTGAATTTGAGTCATTTCTTCAGTTTATATTCCTCTCTGCTCTTAGTGTGATCTTTATCTCTCATCATGACTATATTTGAGCACATTTGTTCACACATGTCGGTTGAATCCACAGATGTTTGGCCTGATCAAGTGTCTCTACATTCATCTTTCAGCTTTTAATCTCAGATTCAGTTAGTCATTTGGTTGAGATCTGTCCACACAAACCACACTCAACCAAACCACAGACGTCAGGTGTGTCTTTCAACAACTCACAGCAAAACAACCACAGATGAGTTCAGTGCAGCGATCTGAGAGATTTACATCAACTAAACATGCATTTTGAGCAAATATAGTAGCAAGTGATCAATTGAGAGTCGATGAGAGAGAGAACTGTGAGTGTAGAGACACTTTAACCTTTAAACCACACTGTGGTTTAATACGCTTCTGCTAAAATAGATATTCATAACAGTTTCAGACGTCACTGATGCCTTCAGGAGCCACAAGTGTCAAAAAGGAGGTGATGTTTGTGTGTATTTGCATGTGAATGTGTGTGAGAGAGATGAAGTGTGAAAACCAGCAGAAATACAGTGCACAAGAAAATTATTTTTAATATTGAGCAATGAAACTCAACTACAACTTAAACCTCCAGAATAAATAATAAATAAAATAATGTACACTGATCAGGCATAATATTATAATACTGACAGGTGAAGTGAATCACTGATTAACTCATTGGCAAAACGTTGACCCCTTAGCGTTGGTCCTGCACGGTCAGCCCTCACTTAACCCCAGGAATCCCTCACTAGGTCCACACTGTTAATCTACAATAATAAATCTGCAGCACAGGGTGCCAAACATTTACCATTAATGAAAATAATGACTAATGATCATTAAGAAAGAAATGGTCAATGACTGCAGGGGCGTCTGCCACTCAAACATTCCCTAAATCACACTCTGGAAAATATAAATCTCTCTGATTCTGACCATGAATCATCAATAAAGTGATCAACTTCATCTAACCAGAGTTTCTCTTGCAGTTTTTGTTTAATCAAAAGTGTTTCAGAAACACACAGTTACAGCAGCCAGAGAAACACTAAAGTGAGGAGGTCAAGGGTCAAGAGCCCAACTAAAGCAAACACTGACCTCCATAACGGTGACTTCAACTGTGATTTTCAATAAAACATCAACATCTAAAGTTTAGTATGAAAGAAATAGTCAAACTGGATTGTAGTAAGTGAAGATGTTGAGATCTAGACAGATCTGTTAGTGTTTAATGTTCTGCTGCTGATCATGTGACAGTGTTTTCAGCTTATTTAAATAAGGAGATTTTACTTTATTCCAGTCATTTGACCGTTTTATCATCTAACTGTTTTGTTATTGTATTAATTACAGATTATTTTTGTAATGTTTAAAGTTGCTCTGGGCCCGATTGGGCTGATCCACACTGGGCCATCATGGGGTAATGTGGGCAGTTCTCTGGTGTGGGCTGATCACAGAGAGGCGCAGTGAGCCCAAAGCTGTAGGCCTCGTCTGGGAAAGCCCACACTGGCCTGTTTAGGTTTGATGTGGGCTGGACCTAGAGCACTGTGCTCGCAACGAGTCAGTATGGGCCCTGCAGGGGCATGTTTGCAGGGATGTGAATAGGCCTGTTAATAAAAAAAAAAAGCTGAGATATTTGGGGTGGTTGCTAAGGTGTTGCTGTGCAGTTTTTAAGATACTCACGGTGGTTGCTAGGGTGTTGCTATGTGATTGCTCTCTCAATAATCCACTCTTCCAAATTAAGTCTCTTTCTCAGTTCTTCTCGGTCGTATTTTACTGTGATCCGTCCTTGCTCGCGGACCGGGGTCTCTGCTTCTTCGGTTGAACCGGGGGGCGTCTGGAAGTAAATGTGAGCTTGTTGGCTCGATTCTGGACTTGTGACCGCCGCCATAGTCCACAAATATATGCTGTGAATAACCGGCTGGTAAAGTAGAGAGGGTTTTCTTCCCCGTGTTCGTTGAGCAGTGTGATTTATAAGGCCACTAATAGAGCTATTATTTATTCCTTCTCGCAGAACTCAGTGACATTTGGTAAATACTTGATAATATTTCTAAAGTAATGTAAAGTAACTATATTTGATTGTTTGTTTCGCTTGGTCTTGTTGTCACAAATTATCAAGTCGCTATAAGCACTTACAGGACTGTGTGTCTCCTTTTGCTGCTTTAGAAAGTAAGCCACAAACGCTCAAATCACTTCAAACTGCAGCGTATTCCTCGTGGCCTACTGTCTCCTTCAAATAAAAAATGAAAGCCGTTTACAATGATTTATCCGTGAATTTAAAGAGAAACAGCAGCATTTTTTTCAAAGCAGTGAAATCGAAAACAAACAGTGCAGTGTCCCCCTTCCTTTTTGTCCTTCCTTTTCCCCTCCTCTCTTTTCCTCCTCTGCTTCCCTCACCCGAGAGATGTGTGTGTGTGTGTGTGTGTGTGTGTGTGTGTGTGACCCCCTCTGAGCCACGGCTGTCCTTCCTCTCTCTCTCTCCCTCTCTGTCAGCCTCTCTCTTCCTGTCTCGGCTACTGCTGACTAATAAGTTCACCAACCCTCACTTCCAGCTAAAGACAACCAGATAATCCCATTATTTCAAGTTAGTTGCTATAATAAGTGAGGAAAAAACAATCTTAACAGATTCTGCATGTGACACTTTTGATCTCTGTTAAGATTTTGACTGTTTGATTTCATTAACTTTTATTATTTTATAGGCCTAGATAAAGAAATCAAAGTGTATAAAAGGGAACAACAATATTTTTCCTTCAGCCACCAGGCCTGTTACAGCAGGATCGAGCGAACTAGCCAAACCAGAGCTTGTTTATTTGTGAGTTAAAGTCACCATGAAATCAAAACTGACAACTCATTATTTTTAATTGAAATATTGCAGTATTTATTAAAAGTGATGTATTTATATTTATCATTAAGCTAGGGTGTTGTTATGCAGTTTCTAAGGTACTCGGGGTGGTTGCTAGGGTGTTGGTAAGGTATTCTGATTGGTTGCTAGGGTGTTGTTATGCAGATGCTAAGGTACTCGGGGTGGTTGTTAAGGTGTTGCTATGCGGTTGCTAGGGTACTCAGTTTGTTTGCTTGGCTGTTGCTATGTGGTTGCTAGGGAATCTAAGGTACTCAGAGTGGTTGCTAAGGTGTTGCTATGCAGTCACTAAGGTACTCAGCTCAATTACTAAGGTGTTGCTAGCATGATTAGCAAGTTATATTATTATTATTATTACTATATATTATTTATAACATTCTCAATCTCATCCAACCCGGCCCCCACAAAAATAAAGTCAGTTTGGTGTCACAATGACCCCAAATAATATTAATGTTACAGAATGTGTACAGGACATTTAAAACATATAATCATGATAATCTTGAGAGAGGAAATGTCATTGCTGTCTATGAAGGCCTCACTGAGCCACCAGATTTCAACTAAATGATGGATGGAGACACTTTCTTCAGCTCAAACTCATTGATCCTGTTCACATGCATTATAAAGCTCAGAAGCGTCAGGATATTTATTAATATTTCTCAGATTGTGTTCATCAGAAAGAAGACAGTTATGTCTACCTAAAGCAATCATATTTTTTAGCAAACACAAATATTTCACAGGACGTGTTGTATTTCTTCATGAGAGGAGAGTGAAATAATTGTATCGTCTTGTGATTGTGTGAGAAAAAGACGCTAAACCAGCCTGAGCCGGTCAGCAGGTCTTGGTTTGTTTTTGCTCTGGTCTAGCTGGTGTTCAGCTGGTCAGTGGTCACAGCCTGACAGTTAAACAAAAAGAAAGGTCAAACCCCTCAAAACCAGCCTGATAGACCAGCTATGAGCAGCCTGAAGACAGCAGCTTCATCTGATCCTCCACAATCCTGTTCAGCTCCAGCAGAGTTACATTGGGGTCAGTGCGTGTGTTCAGAGAGGTTTAGCAGCCACTAGATGGCGCTCTGGCAGTGTCAGACCTCTGAAATTATGTGTATCATTTCTAAAGCACTGAGAACTACAGTGAACAGAAGTTAGTGTGTGTGTTTGGAGATGGTCTGTGTTCCAGTCAGTGAATCTCAAGTTTGAAATGAATATGGAAAGTACGTATATAAAGGGGTCTGCAGATGGTTAACTGTTCTGATAGACCAATATTATTATTATGATGGTCTTTATTTTTGATATATCTCACCTTCATATTTAACACATCATGCATTAACATTCATGGCCTCAAAAATTAAGATCTGAGTAAAATGACACCCCCTGATACACACGTTCATCTCAGAGACGTCCATCTGTGTTTGTTCATCTGCGTCTCTCTAAGCTGAAGACTGCTCTGAGACTAACTGCTTTTCTAACACGTTTATCGGTTGTTTTTCCAGATTTCTACATCTTTAGTAAACATCTTAGAGAAGTATTTGTGGATCAAAACACAAATGATGAAATGATTGTGTGTTTTTCCCTCCAGAAGACCCAGATTCAGCGCTTTATCTCCCCCTTGTGTCTGAACACGAAATTACATTATTTCCTATTCTAACCAGCTAAACCCTAATCTCATGATGAAAACCCTGATAGATTTTTTTTTTGTTTTTCCTGTAAACCTGTGACCCTTGACCCCTCACTGCTAAACCTGTGACCCTTGACCCCTCACTGCTAAACATGTGACCCTTGACCCCTCACTGCTAAACATGTGACCCTTGACCCCTCACTGCAACATCATATTACACTGACTGGTGCTTTTAATGTATGCAGGTTGAGTCAAAATATTTTAGTCTATTTTACAAGAGCAAGTTCTATTTTACTCATATATTTTCTTAAAAATGGATCTCTCTCTCTCTCTCTCTCTTTCTCTCTCTCTGTTGCATGCTGGGAGTTGGTGAGAGTGGTGGTGGTGGTGAGAGCTGCGGTGTGGTGAGAGTTTCTAAATCTAGCTTTTCTTTATTTATTTTTGCTTTTCTGTCTAGAAAATACATGATTTAGAAAGGAAATTGTAAAATAGTTGAATACTGGTGTTTGTTTGGCAGAATGGCGTCTCTTGATGAGACGCCGCCATTATCACTCCGTCATGGTTTCAGGTGCGTTCCTGAGGATAATTCTACTGTGGAGGATGTTTTAATTGCAGTTGGTGATCAGATTGGTCATGAGAATATTGTATCGGCATCACGCATGAATCAGGCTGTTGTTGTTTTTTTGAAGGAACAAAATCTTGTCAACCGTTTAATTGTAACTGGTCTTACTGTTAATGATGCGTTTGTGCAACTTTCTCCGCTGTATACTTTCACAACGAAAGTAACAGTTTCAAATATCCCGCCTTTCATATCTAATGACGTTTTGCAACGTGAGTTAGCGCGTTTTGGGAAAATTGTTAGTCCCTTTAAAACTGTTACGCTTGGATGTAAACATCCGGCTCTGAAGCACATTGCGTCTTTCAGACGGTATGTTTACATGGTGCTAGAATCACCTGAGAATACACTGGATATTAATTTCCGTGTGAAACATGAAGGAAGGTTGTATATGGTGTATGCAACTACTGGCAGCATTCGAGTGTGGAGACATCGGACACAAGCGTCTTACGTGTCCACACAAGAAAACAGGTGAAGAGAGCACGGCAGGATCAGAGAGTGGGGTCGCAAATAATAACGTTGATATGGTTGTGGCGTCCAAAGACGAGGTTGTTCCACTTGTTGAGGTGAGTGCTGTTATTCAGATGATGCGTTACTTGTTGACACTGAAAATGACGGTGATGTAGTTAACGTAGGCCCAAAGAATTGAGTAATGGATCTAACTCCTGATGTTACTGATGAAGTAGCTAGAGGTACTAAACTGTTGGAAATTGCAAATGATGGAATGGAAAAAAAATCGTATTTAGGCGTCTTGAATGATGAGGATGTGGAAGAGGAGCAATCGGATGATACAGAGTCACAAGTTTCTATGTGTGAAAATGATGGTGGTTCACAGGGACTTGCATTTAATGTGTCTCAGGCAGTTTTTTCAGGAGGTTTCAATAAAGATTCCTTGTATAGTCTTGAAGAAATCAATAGTTTCCTGGATGAGACGTACGGTAAACAAATTAACATAAATGATTTCTTTTCTGATGTAGACAGATTTGTTCAATCTGTTATGTTTTATCAGAGGACTGTTGGAGTTGAGGAACTTAGTGAGAAGAAGCGTTTTCGGCTGAAAAAGCATCTTACCACTATAAGAAAAGGCAAAGCAATGACTAGAAAAAAGAGCAAATCTAAAATCTAAAATAATCATGTATCACATGTGTCTTTTCCTTGCTTTCATATCATGCTTTACTCTTTATTTTCCATCTTAATCTTGAGTATGGAGGTTTTGAGGATAGGCTCTTTAAATATTAATGGTGGTAGGGATAGTGTAAAACGTGCTGTAGTCTATGAAACAATTGAACAAAAAAAACTTGATATTGTCTTCCTGCAAGAAACTCATAGTGATATAAAGAATGAAATTGAGTGGAATTTGTGGTGGAAGGGACATAAAATACTTAGTCATGGTACAAATTTAAGTAGAGGGGTAGGAATCTTTTTCTCTCCAATCATAAGGGTAGATATTATAAGTACAGAGGAACCAGTAAAGGGTCGTTTATTGGTAGTTAAAGCTAAGATTGAAGGAATGCTTGTTTTTCTAATTAATATTTATGCGCCAACAGTGGGACAGGAGCGCTTACATTTTTAAAATATACTCAATGAGAGTCTAAAAAAGTGTTCCAGTGAAGGATGTGTTATTATTGGTGGAGACTGGAACTGCACAATAAATTTTACTATAGATCGTAATACTGTAGAACCTCATATACAGTCTTCAAGTGCATTGACAAAACTTATAAAAGAATTCCAATTATTGGATATGTGGAGAATTAAACACCCTGATGATAGACAGTATACATGGATTAAGGCTTTTAATAATAGAGTTAGTGCTGCCAGACTAGATAGATTTTATGTGTCTAAATATTTCAGTAGTAGAGTAATTGAATGTTGCATTTGTCCTGTAGGCTTTTCTGATCATCATTTAATTATTATGACAATGACCATGTCAGATGTTCCTAGAAAGTCTGTTTATTGGCATTTTAATGTTAAATTGCTTCAGGATGCTGTTTTTTGTGATAATTTTGTTTTCTTTTGGGAAAATTGGAAAAAAAAAAAAGTTCTTTTGAAAACTTGAAACAGTGGTGGGATGTAGGTAAGACTCAAATTAAAACCTTTTGTCAGCAGTATTCAGCCAACTGTAGTAGTAGAATAAAGAATGTGATTGAATCACTTGAAAAGCAAATTCAGTTGATGGAATTGCAGCTTGTTGATGCGCACAATTCTGTACTGTATGAAGATTTTACGAAAGAAAAGAGGAGAGCTAAGTCTGGTCCTAAATGAAAAAGTAAAGGGAGCTTTGATAAGGTCCCGTTTCATGTCTTTAGCAGAGATGGATGCACCAACTTCTTTTTTTTTTAACTTGGAATATAAGGTGGCTCAACAAAAACAAATGCCATGTCTTAAACTCCCTGATGGGAGGATAACATATAAGACTATAGAAATGAGAAACCATGCTGTGGATTTTTATTCAAATCTTTATGCTGCAGAAAACTGTGAAAATGATGAATTGATGACACAACTTCTTCAAGGTCTTCCTCAGCTGGACTCTGAATCTAAAACTGTCTTGGATGCTGGTATAAATTTAAGGAAATTACTGCTGCTGTGGGACAACTTAGTTCAGGAAGATCCCCTGGAATAGATGGACTGCCAGCAGACTTTTATAAGAAGTTTTGGAATTGCATTGGACATGATTATTTTGATGTTTTATGTGAATCTATAAAAGAGGGTGTTTTACCTACTACCTGTCAGTATGCTGTTTTATCATTATTGCCGAAAAAAAGGAGATTTAGCCTTATTGAAGAATTGACCGTCCTGTTGCCCTTCTTACAACAGAATATAAATATTTTCAAAATGTCTGGCAAATAGATTAAAAAATTAGTTGGGTTTGGTTGTACATAAGGATCAATCCATTGTATTCCAAAGAGTCTATTATGGACATTTGTTTTTAGTACGAGACATTAGATATTTGCAATGGTTTTAATGTGGATGTTGGACTAATTGCTCTGGATCAAGAGAAGGCTTTTGATCGTGTTGATCACAATTATCTTTTTAATGTATTGAAGGTTTTTGGTTTTGGTGAAACTTTTTTAAATTTGATACAGTTATTATATAACGGTGCATCATGTATGGTTAAGATAGGGAGCACTTTGAGTCGGCCAATTCCTATTTTAAGGGTATTAGACAAGGCTGTCCATTGTCTGGTCAGCTATATAGTTTAGCAATTGAGCCATTGCTTATTAAATTAGAGAAGGACTGTCAGCTTTTAAAGTGCCTGGTTTTTCTTTAGACTCAAAATTTCTCTCTCTGCTTATCTGATGACATTACAGTCTTTGTGAACACTCAAGATATTAAAGTGTTTATCTGAGGTGCTCAGTCTTTATGAGAGTTTCATCAGCTAAAGTGAACTGGGCTAAGAGTGAAGCTTTTGGGCTGTAAAGGGGAATCTGAGAATCTCCAAAATTACCTGGGGACCTTAATTGGGGTAAGGAGGACTTAAATTGTTAGGAGTTTTTTTGGGGTCAATGATTTCAAAAGAAAAATTGGGAGGGTATAGTGGAGAAAGTGTACAGCAAGTTGTCTAAATGGAAATGGTTGCTACCTCAGTTGTCCTATAGGGGAGGATTTTAGTGACTAATAATTTAGTCTGCTTCTACCTTGTGGCACAAAGTATGTGTGTTACAACCACCTGCTGGAATTATGAAGAAATTCAAAGGAACTTGTGACTTTTTTTTTGGTCTGGACAACATGGATACATGCTGCTGCTTTATACCTTCCTGTTCAAGAAGGAGGTCAAGGACTGATAGACATCAGAGCCCAAATATGGCTTTCCGGCTACAAGCAGCTCAAAGACTGTTGTATCATACAGATGTATCATGGCTAAAGACAGCTTCTGCTCTTCTCAGGCGGGTCAGAGGTATGGGACTGGACAAACATTTGTTCTTGATGGAGCTTCAGAATGAAGATCGGGCGAGTCTTACGTTGTTTTATAAATCAGTCATGGAGGCATGGAAGGTTTTTACCATTTCACGTTCATCAGACACAAATTATGGATTATGGCTTTTTGAAGAGCCACTTTTTCTGAACAATTTTCTACCTTCAAGACTTATGTCTGGTATCAGTCTGCGTGCATGTTTTACGGCTGCTGGATGTACAAAGTTGGGCCATATTTTGACTACAAGCACAGAGGAACTGAGTGAAAGGACTGGGGTGAGATCCTTGCGCCTGCTGGAACAAGCTACTACTGAAATTTTAACGTCTTTGCATGGGGAACATAAGACTTTGACAAATGACTCCATAGCAGTTGATCAATGGAGAAAAGGGATTCCTTATGTTTTCCCCTCTCTTAATGTAACTATTGCTGTGGGAGATTGGCAAGATGATGGAAAGAGTCTTTTGTCTTTTAAAACCCCTCAGCTTGGAATTTTTGAAGCCCTATATATCTCCTGTGTAAAAGTGTCACAGACACATCAGGTTCCACCTCACTTCCTTACCCACGCACTCAATCACCAGCCTACTAATCACCGCCACCTGCACATCATCACCGCAGTCATCAACCACAGGATAAATGCCACACACTCACACACACACATCGTCCGGTCTCGTTTGTGATACAACCTGTTGTACGCTTACCTTCAAGGACTCCAAAGTGATACTTACCTGTCTCCATTATCTCCTGGTTTCCTCGTGTGCTTACCTTCCTGTGTGTGAGTGTGTTCGTCTGCCAGCTCCAGCGTCTTCTCCCAATATCACCTGCATTGAAAACAAGGACAGTATTAACTCTCATTCTCATTCAAGATCATCGTATTCACCAGCTACTCACCTGTTTCTCTGCTGATCGTAGCAATAACTGCATCATGCTTTTATCTCTGGTCCGGTGTCTCTGTCATAACAAAAGCAATCTAATGCAAATTTTTGAGTGGCGGACTCAACAAAATGGACTGATTTTTTAGAGTTGTTTCTTCCCTAGAGCTGCTGGCGGTCCTTATACAAACGCCCAAATTGATAAAAAAAGGGACCTTCAGTGGAGGATGTACATGGGGCGATAGCCACAACAGATCGTGGTGGCACATTGATCCTTCTGTTGGGGTGGGTTGTCCCTTCTGTACAGAGGCTGAAACAGTTTTTTTCATTTATTCGTACAGTGTACTCGGCTAAATGAATTGTTTTCACTTTTATCTCAATGGTTTATTGAAATTGGTGAAGCTTTCCTTTTGAATGTTTATACATGGTCCAAAGATACAGAAAAAAGGAAAAGTCAGTTGATTTTATTGAATTTTTTGTCTGGTATAGCAAAACTCAAGAAAAATAAGTTGTCTGGACAGGGTTCTCTGGATGTGTTGAAGATTTTTAAAGGCTTGGTCGCAGCTCGGCTTAGAATAGAGCATGCTATTATAAAATGATTAAATGTGTGAAGTCTTTTATGTACATTTGGGGGATAAATGAGGTCCTTTGTACAGTTGATGATGTTGAAGAATTAATGCTTGCTTTTTGATTGATTGATTTTTATTATTTATTTATTTATTTTTTGCTTCGTGATTTGTAATATTGTGAAACCTTTTTTGGTTTAATAAAGGTGTATTAAAATTCAAAATTCTCTCTCCTCTCTCTCTCTATCTCTCTCTCCTCTCTCTCTCCTCTCTCTCTTCCTCTCATTCTCTCTCTCTCGTCTTTCGGTGTGTTGCATGTTGGGAGTTTGGGTGAGGAGGACTGAGTGTTTCTTAGAGTGATTGTGAAAAAGCTGTTTATTTCTTCTCATATGTTTCATTTTTTTGCTTTTCTGCTTAAAATTGCAAACATTAATTTATTGCACATGTATGGAAATCTGAATTTATCAGAAGTCCGAATGTGCGAATATAAAACCAACTTTACCCCAAGTGCCTCAGAGGAGGTGAGTGATATTAATGTGAATGCTGGGAGTGTGAGCAGCCGGTTTTTGTTTCTGAGACTGTAACTGATGTGACTGATATAAGTGAAGCTCAGGGAGGTGACGAAGGAATGTGTGAACATAAAGAAACTAAAGCGGAGTTTCTGAAGAATATAACTGATGAATTGATGAATGTCCCAATGTACTGATGTTGTTTTGGGAAATGAAGAGCAGTGGTCAGATACATCTGATATGGCAAGAGTGGCTGAAAAGGATAATGTGTACTATTGAACAGATCAACTCCTTTTAGATGAAACAAAAGGAAAGCAGGTGTTGAAGTCACTGATTTTTTCCCAGATCTTGAAAAGTTTGGGCAAGGAAACAAGCAGTTTTGAAGAACTTTCACAGCAGAAGATGTTTTGGTTAAAAAGCACATGACTGCTGTTAGAAAAGGAAACCAACAGGGAAAGAACGGATGACGAGGGGAAAGCAAAGGAAAAGTGCAATAATCTTGATGACTGCTAATTCTTTTTTTATTTGCATTTTTTTCTTTCTTTCTCTCCCTCTTTCTCATGGAAGTCTTGCGGTGGGATCCCTAAATGTTAATGGGATGGGAGAAAGAATGAGCCCGATCACACGAAAATGTGTATAAATAGTACGAGTGGATCAAACTGAGATGCGTAGAATTGCTGTGGACTTTTACTCCATCTATATGCTCCTGAAAAATCAATGAGCAATGTAGGAATGACTTCTTAATGCCCTTTCGGTTTTAACCTCAAAGGACAAAACATTTTTAGAGACTGAACTTACCTATGAAGAAGTCACGGCTGCTGTTATGGGACGTGCACCTGGAATAGATGGACTGTCTGCCGATTTCTATAAAGCTTTCTGGCCTCTTCTCGGACATGATTACTTTGAAGTTCTTCAAAAAAGTATTACTGGAAAAATCCTTCCTAAGAGATTTCAGCATGCAGTTTTAACGCTGCTTCCGAAGAAGAGGGATTTAACACTTATGAAGAACTGGAGACCTATGGCAGTTTTGTGCTCGGATTATAAAATCATTTCCAAATGTTTGGCAATAGATTAAATAATGTACTGTGTGTGATCATATATAAAGATCAGTCTTGCTGTATAAAAGATAGATCTATTGTAGATAATCTACATTTAGTAAGAGATTTGTATGACTATGCTTTTGATAATAAGATTGAAATGGGGTTTTTATCATTAGATCAAGAGAAGGCTTTTTGATCACATTTTTCTCTTGATGCTCTGAAGGCCTTTGGTTTTGGTGATAATTTTATTTCAATGATTAGTTTATTGTACACTGAAGCCACATGTATGATAAAATGGCTGGTGGCTTAAGTATTCCTGTGAACGTTCAGAGGGGAATTAGACAGGGTTGTCCTCTTTCGACTTTATAGTATAATTATTGAACCTTTGCTATGTAAATTAAGAAAAGAACTTACAGGTTTAATTTTTTAAACTCTCATCAAATTATCTGCATATGCAGATGACGTTACAGGTCAGAGGAGATGACGATGTTGATGTAGTAAAGTTTGCTCTAGAGTGTTCTGGAAAGGCTTCGTCAGCCAAAGTTAACTGGTCCAAAAGTGATGCCGTGTGGTCAAGCTGTTAAAAGACCGACACTTCCTGGTGGATTACAATGGGGAAGGGCAGGTTTTAAATATCTGGGAGTTTTTTTGGGGACAAATGAATACAGAAGGCAAAATTGGGAGGGCCTGTTGGAGAAAGTACGTGCGCGGTTGTCTCATTGGAAATGGTTGCTGCCCCAGCTGTCCTACAGGGGAAGGGTGCTGATATGTAATAACCTTGTAGCCTCTTCCCTTTGGCACAGAATGATGATCCTTGAACCTCCAGAACACCTTGTGAGACACATTCAGAGATGTCTGGTGGATTTTTTCTGGTCGGGCCAGCATTGGTTAAAGGCGCCAGTGCTGTATCTGCACAGACAGGAAGGAGGACAAGGCCTAGTGGATATCATATCTAGAGTAAAGACCTTCAGACTTCAAGTGGCTCAGAGACTCCTCTATGGGAAGGATGTGAGCTGGGCTGGGATAGCGTGTACCTTATTGAGGAAAGCAGGCAACATGGGACTAGATCACCACCTGTTCCTGATGGAGATAACAAGTTGGATCTTGCAGGACTAACCGTCATTTAATAGATCACTTTTAAAAACATGGACACTTTTCAACTTTTCCAAAGAGCCAAATAATGTACAAAATTTGTGGCAGAGGGAAGAGCCATTGCTTTTTAACTCTGCACTGAATCTGGACATTTTTAAAGTCTGTGGCCGGCAAAAATCACAAAATAGGACACTTGATACCTGAAGGTGAATGGTTATCAGCCAAAATTTTTGCTGAAAAACTGGGCATAAGATCAATTCGTGTGGAAAAGAAAATTTTGACTCAGTTTTTGTTATAGACTTTCCTTAGAATCCTATAATGGAGAGATGGACACTTTTGATTTTCCAGAATTGGATTTTACAGCCGAGACTGAAAACTGGGAAGAAACTGAAGGTGACTATTATCTTTTAAGACACCTCAGTTAGAAGTCTTCAGCAATACAGGGAAAAAAATCACTGTACATGTTGTGTGTCAAGATACTGCATCTTCATGCTCTCACAAATGTACAAGAATCTAAATGGCAAGATGTTTGGATTAGGTGCGTCTCCTAATGGCAGCTGGAGGACCTTGTACAACCTCCTGTTGAAAAAGACTGGAGATCTTCAGTGGTATAATAGCTACTAACAGACACAGAGCGCGTCTTGATCCGCAGGTGAGGGAGGGATGCCCTTTCTGTGGTGTACAGGAAACTGTTTTTCATTTATTTTTACATTGTGCTAGATTACAACTGTTGTTTCCGACAATGGATGAGTGGTGCCAGTTTTTTCACCTATGCGGTTTATATATGGGCCTGAATATAAAGCAAGTAAAAAAGAGTCTCATGTCTTATTGAATTCTTATTTGGACAAGTAAAAATGGCCATTTGGTTAAAGAAAACTGTCTGGTATGAGTCATGTGAAGTTGATTCAATCCTCAGGGGTTTAGTAAGATCACGTTTAAAAATTGAATACACTTATTACAAACTAGTTAATGATGTTGAAACTTTTAAATATAAATGGGGTGTAAATCAATGTATTTGTGATGTTGATTGTAATGGAAATTTGAAATATTTATTTTAATCTTTTTTCTCCTCTCATATGTGATAATGTGAAGGTCTGAAACGTGATACTTAGTTATCTTTATGTTGTTTCTATGGAGAAAAAAAAACTTTTTAATTTTTGGTATTAAAGAGCTTTTTAAAGTCAAAGTCTCTCTCTCTCTCTCTCTCCTCTGGCCAGATTCAGTCTGATATCTGAAGATTTGATTTTGTACATTAGTTACTGAATATACAGTAGAACCAACAGATTTCTAGGACATGATATTAAAAATAAATGAATAAAAACCGTTCATCTACAAATGTATATTTATTTATATTGTGTGAAAGGAAACAGCTGTATCGGTAACTGAGTCAGTATTTCACACTAAAGGACAGACATGATTCATGACGGACGACACAAAGATCATACGGACCCAGTTTATCAATATATCTGACATCAACATTTATTAATTCAGTAAAGCTTTAATACGAATAACTTACAGATGAGAATAATGCAAACAGAAGTCAATCTGTACAGTAGGGCATACGGTATACGGCAGCGAGTGGAAAGAAACAAATAATTTTTCCTTGAGAAAACCTGAGAAGTGTAAAATATAAAGTGCATTCTGCTCATAATCAGCTCTAGTGTTTGATCGTCTGAATTTAAGCTGGACTCACAGACTTTTGTATTACTGATAAATACATTTATATGGTACTTTATTTTTATGTTGGGAATGTTTTATTTGTCAAGTAAATGTCATTAAAACATTTAATGATTAATGGCATGAGTTATGGTTATTATAGGTAAGGTAACATAAGTATTATTGCATAATCAGAAAATAATAAAAATAATCAATAAAATAACAGATTATTTCTCTCTTTCAATGGATGATTCTAGAGTCTCATAAAGACTCAGTTATTGATGATGATGATGATGATGATGTGACAGTGATTGACACTTATCAAACTGAACTCGTCTGTTCATTCACTCCATCAGGAACTTCTTCATTCAACAGCAGCTGCAGCTTCACTATAATTGAGGATTCGTTCAGTCTGTTCCCAGTGCAATCTGAAAAACAATTACGAAATATACTTTTTTATTGTCCCTAGTAGGGAAATTTGAAATAGACTCCGATGCTCCAGCATCACCTGGTACACTCACAATACATACAATAGATAACCATCAAAAAAAAAAAAAAAAAAAAAAAAAAAAAACCACACACAACATAAAAATAAGTGTCAACGCTCTAGATTTAACAACTTGATAGATACAGGCAAAAACGAGTTTTTAAAACGGTTCAGTTTGCATCGTGGGATCCTGTACCTTCTCCCAGAGGGTAAAAGTTCGTAACTGGGGTAAAGAACATGGGACGGATCATTTAGGATCCTTTTAGCCTTGTTCAATGTACAAAGTTCAAAAAGAGACTGGATGCTAGGATAGTCTTTTTGCCCAATCAATTAGAGAAATTAACAAGAGAAAGATCTTAGACATCTAAAGTAATGACTACAATTTTCCTTTAAATGACCAATCACCAGGTTCAGTCTGGTTTGGACACGTGTCATGTGACTCAGTCACACGCCTTCCCAAACATTTAAACTCAATTTAAACATTTTGTCTTGATCTTTTAGATGCATTAAAAGTTTTACACATGGACTGTTTCTGTCCGGATAAACAATCTTTCATTCAGTTATATTCATTTCTTACTAAACCAGTACAAATATCTGAACAAATAAGAGGTTTTAAAATGTCAGTCATGTGACAAAATCATAACCCTTTTTAACATTAAAGTGATTAAGTGAACACAACACAATCTCACCTGCTTCCTGCTCTTTTGGTTCATATCCAGGAGCTTTTCCATCTGATCCTGTTTTAACAACAATCCCAGACTTCTTATATAATGCGCTTTAAATTCATCAGACATGATGGTCACATGACACTAGAAAATGCATGTTTAGTGTGTGTGGAGAGGGGAATGAGACAGAGACGAGCGTTAGAAAGCAGCTCAAGCTCAGGATGAATAATTCCAGGAAAGAGAGACTGAGGGAAGGAGGAAATGGGCGGATCCTCCAGTGTCACATGATTCATGTGTTTATCAGCAAAACCACATTGCAAAGATGACGTGCGCCTTAATAATGTCGTACTAGAAACTGTTATGCCGAGTTCAGACTGCACGATTTTAGCCCCGATTTTGGCTCGCCGACAGGTTTTGAGAAATCGCCGACAAATGCCCGAAATCACAGACAAATCGGTGCTCGTTCACGTGAGTGACAATCACGCAGTGTGAATGAGCAAAGACGCGATATGAGAGAATCGCCGACGAGTCGCGACGCCCGTGAGATATTTGGCATGCTAAATATCTGGACCTGTCGGCGATTCAAAATCCTGCTGTGTGAAAAGTGTTCTGACTGAAAACTACATCGGCGATGACCGACAGCCAATGAGAGAGCAAGATACAGAGCAGCGGGGAGTTCGGGGAGGAGTTATAGACCACAACATCAGCAAGCATGGCTTCGTTTCAGATAAACATTACAATTCTATCAAACAGAAACAAAACACAAACATTTGCTTGACCATCCGCAACAGCAGCACATTGAAAAGTTATGTATTTAGTTCCAACTGTCACTGCAGAACACACAATCCACATACTCCCCAACCATTTCCTCCTCCATATTCTTCTTTTCTTTTTCTTATATTCGCTGCAAATCAGCGCACCGGCAATTCATATTGCAAGCTTCTTGCCGGCTACCGTTTTTAATAATAATAATAACTCCGGTCTTGCACGCGTGATATCGCGTTGTTTCCTGGGGCCCGTTCTTCGAACGTCGCTAACTCAGTTAGCTGGATTTGATTGTTGACGATTTGGCATGATCTTGGATCGTTTGGTTCTTCGAAGCTCATCCTAGACTTGCTGTCATAGCAACAGGTCCGTAAGCTCAAACCTGCTCGGAGCAGGCTATTTCATGTAAACAGGATTAGATTGAGGCTTTATAAGCGGAGGAGATAGGGAAGTCTTTCGCAGCGATGTCTTGTCCGTTTTTACGCGAGCAACCTGTTGCGGAAGGTGCAAGAATAATTCGCAGAGCTTTTCAAATTATTCGGGTATTGCGGGATAGACAGGATCCTTTAGCCCAGCGCGAAAGTGTAATTGTTGAGAGATACCGTTTTTCTCGTGAGGGTGTCATTTACATCATTAATTTGTTGGAACCACACATTAAGTGTTCAACACGGAGGAGTCGGGCTTTGACAACTGCACAGACTGTGTGCACTGCCCTGAGATTCTTTGCGAGTGTGGCACTTTCCTTTATACTATTGGAGACGCAGAGAACTTAGTGAAAAGTGCTGTCTGTCGTGCCATTCGCAAAGTTTACCTGGCACTCAAGCAGTTTTTAGGGGTTTTTGTGGTATTCCCAAGCCACTTAAGACCCCAGGTTGTAAAGCAGAATTTTTTCGCTATTGCAGGTACATTATAATTGTTAATGACATGCAATCATGACCATGCCAAAAAGTAGACTAACAGTATGTGTCATTCAGCTTCCCTAACGTGATTGGTGCCATAGACTGCACACACATCCCCATCAAGGCCCCACCTGGCCCAAATGAAGGAGATTTTGTGAACTGAAAGGGGGTACACAGTGTAAATGTGCAGGTAAGTTACTATTACAATTTATAATATTCCAGATTAGTAATTTATTACATTAAAAAAAGGAATGAAATCAAAAAGTATGCAGTTGACTGACTAAAATCTCACAGATGGTGTGTGACTCTATGTTCCATATTACAAATGGGAAGCAAAATGGCCAGGATCAGTGCATGACTCAAGAATTTTCAGAGAGTCACATTTATGCACATTATTTGAATGTGGTAAGGGAACATAAATGTCAAGCTCACAGTATTACACACACACTTATGCTGAGCCTAACAAAACTGCATTTTTCCATTATACAGGGGATTTTGATGGGATCCTGCTTGGAGACAGGGGCTATGCCTCAGGCAGTATTTTATGACGCCCTTCCCTGACCCAAATCCTGGACACACAAACCCGTTACAATGCAGCTCTAGCCAGGACAAGGGCACGCATTGAAATGACCTTTGGGCAACTAAAGGAAAGATTTCAGTGTCTGAAAAGTCTGAGGGTTGCACCTGACAGGGCCTTTGACATAATTGTTGCATGTGCCATATTGCATAACATCGCCACTATCAGAAAGGAGAGGATCCCTGTGGTGGGGGTGCAGCCTGATGATGACCTCCAGCCAGTGCACTTGGACCAACCTAGTGGCAGAGCTGCACGGGACAGAATTGTGGAACACCATTTTTGAATGTGTAATAAAAGACGACAAATATGCTTAGTTCCCGGAGTTTTATTTAAACAATTCTTTAAAGAAAAACCAGCAAGTCATCTTTTGCCTGCAATTAGAGATAGTAGTATTGGTGACTTTACATAACTATGTGTCAAATGGTTGTATTAGCATTACTCTGAAGGTCCTTTTGAAAGCAACTCTATCTCTAGAGCAATTTTTCTCTTTTTCAAGTTGTCAAGTTCAATTTCTCCCTTACTTTGCGTTTTTTTCAGCTCAAAATACTAAATGTTTTGTTGAGGATGCGTTATATGAGGGAACGGATGTCACCCCTGTCATTTGTAAAAGAAAGAAAAAAAAAAAAAGAAAAAAAAGGTCAAAACTGCCTCATGCAACAAAAAGTAAAAGTAAAAGTACAACACTGTCACCTCTGTATTAGTTATTGTGCAGACCTCTTCTGCAAGCCTTTCTGTAGGCCTTTCTCTAGGTGTGGACTCCTGCAACTCAATGCAGACAGAAAGAATGGTACACAAGTAGGCTATATACAAATTAGTGTAAAGGTATTATGCACTTACAGGTTCTTCCTCCAAAGGAGTCTTCTGAGAGGGTTTCTTCACTGTCCTGTGCAATGGAAAAATGGGTATTACAGAGTGTTGCACTTTCTTCTTCCCTTTATGCAAGTTAGAAAAAGTACACAACTTAATGCATATGCTTCAGCCATCACTTGCATGGGAAAGGGTAAAAGTGTTGGTGTATTATGTAAAACTGCAAAAAAGAGGGGGGGGGGGGATTGTCATTACAATTAACTACACTGTAAAATATATAATGTGATCAATAACTCATGGCAACATATTTTGTATTAACTAAAAGTTTAGAAGTTTTCACTTTCACAAAGAGTTGAAATGACTGTACAGCCATTTGGATTATACTTCATTAATGCAGCAACAAGTAATTTTACAGTGTACTAAGAGAATTGAAAGCTCATTTAGCCTACCAGTAATGAAGGTGTTGCTGGCTACTGTCCCTGTCTTTGGGTCTGAGGAAGAGCTGCCCCCAGGGATGCCTCCACAATGGTTCGGTTTTCATTCAATCCAAGGGCCAGCTCCTCTGCTGGGGTATATTGTGGTGGTGCAGGACCACCACCTGTTTTTTTTTTTTTTCAGCCTTTTTCTTGGTGGCTGTTATAAATAGACAAACACATCATTTAACAGTGGCTTTTAAAAAGAAGGAAAAAAAAAAGTGGCTTTTTAAAATAAAGACAGTATGAATTAACCATTTTGAGAATATTCTTGTATTTCACTTTACTGGTTCCCATGTTCTAGTGGGTCCAGTGGGGCTCGAATTAAAGAAAGTAAATATTAAATTATTAAAATGCAAAAACATACTGTAGAAATGATAGAACATTCTATAGGACAGCACTTACGCATTTAATTTGTCTGCTACTTTTGCCAGCCCACTCTCCTGGCTTTGCAGACTTTGAGGTGTTCCCTGTCGTTTTAATTAACGAACTCAAATTCGGCATAACCTTCCATTAAAATATTGTCTGCTTGGGAGAAAAATTGGGCCGTTCTTTGGCCATGCTGAACAGCCAATAGCAGCATTGCTGATCAATGTTTCTACTATCGATACATATCCCCTTTTAAGCCAACACATGAACGCGCAATTATCTCAGATATCTCAATCCAGCGATACTAATCATACACAACAGGTGTGTTCGAAAACCCAATAGCCGGATCAATGATTAGCACGATGAGATCATCTTGGATGTGTCATTTGATCTCGGATGTAATAAACGACGTACGAAGAACGGGCCCCTGGTCACATCTCGCTTGTGTTTGGTTGTGAAACGTAGTTTGTGTGCCAGACAGAGTTGTCGGCGATTCTTCCTATTGTAAAGTCATGCAGTGTGAAACCTTCTGTCGCCGAACCATCGTGCAGTATGAAGGCAGCAGCGACTGAATGCTGGCCAAGATAGTCATGCAGTGTGAAAAGAACAGTGACCCGACTGCTTTGAAAATCATGCAGTCTGAACTCGGCTTTAGTGTCACATGATGAAACAAAACAATATGTTTGAACATAAATAGAGTATTATAATATCTATGCTTGTACATTATTCATGATTCTGTGCAGTAATAATATTGGATAAATATTGGGTAAACTGAGGACAAATTACAATATTTATCTGATTTTATTTCAGCTTTATTTTCAATGAGCAAAAATGGTTTCAATAGTTTTGTTGTAGGGTGTGTTTAAACACAAAACCATTTTCAACTAAAAACTGAAAACGTTTTATGTGTTTTGTCTGTTCACAACAGCGTTTTGAGAGCCTGAAATCCCAAGCTTTAACAGGTTTTTGATAAGGATGACGCCTCCACGTGAACAACAAAAACATGAATTTGTGGAAACGGTGATGTCATGCGCGTGCTCATCACGAGTTCGGCCAATAGGAGTGTGTGTTTCTGTACGAAACATCATCAGAGATCGCCACAAACCAAGAACAAACAGACCAAAGTGACGAACCCTGACAATCACAGACATTCACAGACATCATATAGGTAGATGCCCTATCGAACGCTACTGCCTACTGGCACAGACGAGCCGTAGAGCCGCCATCTTGGATCGGTCGCCAGCTCCATTCAGTGTAACTTGTTTGACAGGTGCAATGAGCTGTCAGCGCATTTAATTAATCATATCTCACTGAATACCTAACTGATTTTGACGCGGGTTTTTTTGCTGCAAAAGTCATTCATGTAGCTATGATACAGGACACATTGTTCAGTGTATTTTAATATTCATAGGCTTAACAGTTATATATATTCTGATATGATATAAAGTGGACCAGACGTCCAAAATCAAAATATGTGATGTAGGATATAAGGTAATTTATAAAATCACACACTATAAATATGATATAAAGAAGCAGAAAAACAGATAGTTGCAGTAAATAGATGAGGGGTAACTCGATTTGCCGCTTTGCCGTCATGTGTGTATACATTGCTTCCTGATCACGTGCACAAACACAAATAACAGTTATTATGTCCAAGTCGATGTATTATTAAATTCAGATTGGATTGTGTTGGGTAATAGGACTTAAAACGTTACAAACGCTAAAAGTACGTTCCCTTCGAAAGGGAACTTCAACTCTGTGCTGATGCGCTTTGGGGAAGTCAGGTGACCCAGGTGTCTGAAAGCAAAAACTATCCAACAACTCCAATCCCTATTGGCCGGCGACAGCCTTGACGTCATACGCGCGACCCGGAAATAAAGGGAGCGCCTGGAGAGCCAGGAAGACATTTTTCGTATTTCGGTCCTGTCTTGCTGATAACCCTATTTCAACTTACGTAGGG
>JAOTNS010002327.1:0-26249 GCA_028476615.1 Culter alburnus
GCGAGGAATAATACATCCAGGCAAGCAATCGTTAGATTTATTCATCATTGACAACACAATTTACTGTAGGCCTAAGGCTCAGTTGGTCAGAATAAAAGTGGCAGAAATGTTACTTACTTGTTCAGATGACGTTTTCCAGTGAAAATTCTTATATTGGTCATACTTTCAAGACCTAGAACCTGTGTTTCTGAAGTACAGTATCCACCGGTGCGGTGACTGACAGCAAACATTAGATTCATCCGCGCTAAGCCGTGCCGAGGCACAACGCATGTAACGATAACTATTCCAGATATGGCTGCAATTGCAGGTTTCAAACAGAGATGGCGACAAAGAGGAAAAATGCCAGACTGCAGCTTTAAAGGGTTAGTTCACCCAAAAATGAAAATTCTGTCACTAATTACTCATCCTCATGTCGTTCCACACCCGTAAGACCTTCGTTCATCTTCAAACACAAATTAAGATATTTTTGATGAAATCCGATGGCTCAGTGAGGCCTCTATTGACAGCAAAATAATTAACACTTTCAAATGCCCAGAAAGAAGACATATTTAAAACAGTCATGTGACTACAGTGGCTCAACCTTAATGTTATGAAGCGACGAGAATACTTTTTGTGCGCCAAAAAAAACCAAAATAACGACTTTTCAACAATATCTAGTGATGGGCGATTTCAAAACACTGCTTCATGAAGCTTCAAAGCTTTACGAAATCTTTTGTTTCGAATCAGTGGTTCAGAGTGTGTATCAAACTGCCAAAGTCACATGAACCTTTGAAATTTTTAATGTTTCAAAACACAAGAAGCCTCACTTACTAAAATCACGTGACTTTGTCAGTTACGCTCCGAACCACTGATTCGAAGCAAAAGATTCGTAAAGCTTTAAAGCTTCATGAAGCAGTGTTTTGAAATCGCCCATCACTAGATATTGTTGAATAAAGTCGTTATTTTTTTAACTTTTTAACTTTTTTTTTTTTTGGCACACAAAAAGTATTCTAGTTGCTTCATAACATTAAGGTTGAACCACTGTAGTCACATGAACTGTTTTAAATATGTTTTAGTAGCTTTCTGGGCATTGAAAAAGGGAGTGTTATTGCTGGCGGGGCCTTACAGAGTCATTGGATTTCAACATTAGAGATGTTGTAGAGCTGGACTGGTGTGTGTTCACCTTTAATAATGATCTTGATTAGAGTCATTATACACAGTTATGATCTAGTGATTACATCAAACACATGTTAGTGATCAAACATTTTCAGTTTATTTGCTCACAACTACTGTTGTGAAGTGACTTTGCTCAAGATACTTAAAAAAGTATGTATTTGTGTATAAGTAAAGATAATTGTTTATTAGAACAATAAAGTGTTCAGTAAAGTGATCAGTTATTCACCATAAGGTTTTGCTGAAGTGTAATTTGATGTCTTTGAGAACAAGAGCTCATCTGAACTTTGAATGTGTTGGTGTTGTGATGAATCTGTCACGTGCTGCAGATCCTACACCATCTGAACACTAGATGGCGCCACTTGACTCTCAGTGCTCCAGACTTTCACACTCACTTCAGGTTTATTTGTGTCTCTCTTTCGTGGTTTGTGGTTTCCAGCAGGTTTAATCTGATGTGTTTCATGTGTGTCCCTGTGGAGACCAGATTCACTGAAGCAGTAAAAGAGTCATTCAACAAAGATACGCTGGAAAACTCAACAGATGCTGAGGTTTATGAATGTGAATTAAGCATGATTTGTCTCCATTTCAACATGTTTGGACGATTATCAAAAGTTAAATCTTTACCATGATAAGATATTGTTAAAAATATTTACCATATCAATCAATCAGAAACATTTATAAGGTGATCATGTGAACCGCTGCTGTTTGCCTTTGTGTCCATCAGATGTCTCTGTTGGGTGTCAGATGCCCTGTCCAAATACCCACACTTGCAGTCTGTGCACTTGTCTACTAACATGACGTATTTCCTGTATTTGGCTCAAGTGTTCATGTAGGTGTGAAGACTGCAAGTGTGTGTAGAGCTTTTGATTACCCGATGGGACACACTTATAGTCTTGCAAAATAAAAATATATATATATATATATATATATATATATATATATATTTTCCATACTTTGCATTTTAAAATAAACTTCTAAATGTCTGTTCAGTCGCTATGTAACTAACAGAAGACACACATTTAAGATTGTGGTGCTTCTGATTAAGTGATAAAAAGCAGTTGCAAATGTTGTGCAAAAAACACACACCCCCTTACCCATATTTGCACCAATAAAATGTGCAACACTTTATGATTTTCTACCAAATTATAGGTAATATGTAATTAATTTAACTTACAGTCGAATGTTTTCCTCGACATCTTGCAGTTTTGGGGCATGTGAGCTCCTGAACACAATGCATGATGGGATACGCTTATCCTCAGAATTGGTATTCAGGATAGTGTGGGTTAAGTGTGTATTAAGGGCACTGCAGTTTGGCATTTTTAAGACATGTGACAGACTTGCAAACTTACATCCTGTCACGTACACGAGCTCTCAAATGCCCAAGACCGCAAGTGTGGGTATTTGGACAGGGCATTAATTTCACTTCCTTCTTTATTAATTTCTCTCTCTCTCTCTCTCTCTCTCTCAGAGGAAGTGGGCGTCTCCGTCACATTCAGCACTTCATGTTAAACATGTAACCAGGAAAGAAACACTCAAAACTCATCTGAACACACATCGAGAGCTTCAGAAGAACTGAATCTACTGACAACAGAGAAGATCATTTAATAAGAGAGAAGAATGAAGATCATCTTGACTTTCACTCTGCTGATGATTCCTGGTAAGAATCTGAATCACATCAACAATCATCACGAAGAACTACAGCTGTGATCAAATGATGACAAAAACTCTGTATCTATAATTAATATGGTGAAATGACCAATTATTAAGTCAATGAATCTCTTTAAAATAAATCTCACTTCAGTATGTTAGTGTTGTATTAAGATGCTGGTTTGTTGTAGGAGTCGTGAGCTCCATCAGTGTAACAGGATATTCAGGAGGAGGAGTCACGATCACATGCAAATATGATAGAGGATGCAGCAAATAAAGTATTTTTGTAAAGGACAGTGGTCAGGCTGCAAAGACCAAATCAAGACTGATGAGAAAGATAAATGGGTTCATTCTGGAAGATTCTCTCTGTATGACGACACAAGATCAGCAGTCTTCAATGTGACCATCAGAGATCTGACTGAACTGGATTCTGACACGTACTGGTGTGGAACTGAAAGATTTGGAAATGATTTATACACTGAAGTGAATCTGAAGGTTATAAGAGGTGAGTAACTGAGAGCCTCAAACCCATGATGATCTCCACAACATCACGATACTCAACACTGACTGTAATTACTGCCGTTCACACTGAAACTCATAAGACTCCATCAATAACCTCTTTTTTTAATACTCATAAAATATCTCAAACAATGCCAACAGTAAAGTGATCAGATATGTGTTCACTGAAAACAAAATGATAAATGATCTAAGCTGTACAAATGTAAAAATGTACAAATGTAGACAGTTCTCTGTGATGGGTAGGTTTAGGTTTAATGTAGGGGGAGAGAATGTACAGTTTGTACAGTATAAAAAACAAAGACTATAGAATAACACAAGACATGTCACTCGTATTGTTTTGTAATGGCAGCCAAGCACCGGTTTCTATCCACCTGTTTCCGGGGGGCGCTACTGTAAAAGAGAACGTGGGTACAACTTCCGGTGAGGCGGCGGAAGCAGCATACCAATGGTATTTGTGTGCTAATTAGCGAAGAGGCTAAGTGTTTTTTGGATCATTGTTTACTTTGTAAAGTTGCAAATCTTTATGAGAGATGTCGTTACGGTCCTCAGGGACAACATCTCAGTTTACTACATTATTAGTTAATAATATCACAATACAATAAACAGTTTTCGTGCCCTTAATTGCCCTTTACTTTACTGACCTTCCACAAAAGTGCTGCTGCATGACTAGAGCATCCTGACCCTGCAATACAACCCGCTGTCTGTTCTTCACCTGTCACTGATGCACCAAAGCCTTATGATGTTATATTATTGACTCCTAACGTGTTGTCGTGCCAGTTCGCACTGTCATATATGCGATGCTAAAGGCTACTTATGTTAACCATTGCGATAATAAATACACACGTTTATGGAAAATATCAGAGACTGCTTGAGGAACGAAGACAATTCTTATGTGATTATAATCGTGTATTTATTTGGTTTAATGTTTTATCTGTCTCTTCCCTGTGCCTGTTGATTCCTGACAAATGCATATCTTTCACAGATTCACACACTCCGGTTAACTCGTATAACTCATAACTCCTTTTGTCTTCTCTTGAGCTCCCTCTGTTGCTCTGGCTGAAAGGATCAGGATAGATAGACAGAGATCGTGCAAACGTCCTCGGATTGCAATCATCGCATAATTTAGAAGAAAATCAATAGAAAGGCTCAGAAAAGTGACGTAAACATAGGGTATGTTATCAATATATTTCTAAATGTGTAAGCCTTTGGATTTAAAAGCCTTAGTGGAGTTGTTTTTTTTGCGTTCTTGTGATCGCAAATAAATGGAAGCAGGCGCAACTGAATAGGTCTGTGTTTTCTTTTTATGTCAATATAAATATCAGTTAGATTCAGCATGATTGATGTGCACTCCTGACATAAATTAATACATTACTATTACTGTAACATTTTTTATTGTAAAACATTGTTCAAATATTGATGCTGGAATCTTAAATCTTTAAGTAAAAAACAAACGTTCGCAAGTTTGGATCGTTAAATCTTGAATGACTGTCAACTGTTGAATGAATGAGTATCATGTCCAGCTTGTTTACTTCGAACCGGAAGACGCTCCCACGTTTGATGCAAGGCCTCATGGGGCGTAGGAAACTTGTGGATAGAAACAGTCAGACGCGCGCCTCTGAAACATGGCAGAAGAGACGCGCATTTAGGTCTGCGCATGCGCATTAGCTTGATCCAGCCTAAAAAATACAGTTTTTTGTCATGATTCGAGCGTTTGGATAAAACATTTATAAGACAGCTGTTGTCAGATTTCATTGGTGATTTCAAATATGAAATGTAATCGTAAGGTTGGCGAACAGTTTTGGAGAATTTGATGTTTCCCCATTCAAAGAGATAGGGCATGATGCCCAGGATGCCCGAGAGGAGTTTCAAAGATGGCCGCCGAGTGAAATGACTTGTCTTAAAGGGACTTTGATAAAAACCATAAAACCATTACGCCTATGGAATGTCCTCACTAAGACTAAAACAAACCTGTGTGTGAATCTGAGCTTTATATTGCACAGTGATCTTAAACTTGATATGCAGATTAATGTGGTTGGTATTGTTTTTTTGTCTTCTTCTTTTTTTTTTTTTATCAACTTAGCCTTCTATCTGTCACATTCACACTATCTGTCACATTTCTCATAGGTTCATCTCAATCAGCTCCCTAGCTTCCTAGGTTGTGAATCAGAATATTTTGTTAAAAAAAGAATAAATAAATAAATAAATAAAAGTGTGTGTCCGAATCTCATTGACTAAAGCTTGTGTTTTTACTTTTGTGTTCAACAGATCAACCAATCAAGAGTGTGAGAGGATATTCAGGAGGAAACGTCATTATAAATTACAAATATGAGATGAAACACAAGAACCATGTGAAATATTTCTGTGGGAGGTCAATGTTTGACTGTAATAAACAGAGCAGCAGGATGGAAAAAGGACAGACGATTCTCCGTTCATGATGACAGATCTGCAGGTCTCTTACGTGTGTTTATCAGAGATCTGAATGACAACGACTCTGGAAAATATAGGATTAGAGTCAAAGTTTCTGAAGAATACAGTTTCTTCTCTGAGTTTAATCTGATCATCAGAGACGGTGAGATGCTTTCATTCTTTTCTGCATTATTTGACAGAATCCATGAATATATCTGGTCATTGTAACATTGCTGCACTTGATTTGGATCTGAAACAGATGATTGTTGTGTGAAGAGCATCAGTCTATCAGCTGCTGCAGGAGGATCTGTGAACATCAGCTGCAAATACCCACAATCCCACATTAGTGATGTGAAGTTTCTCTGCTGGAGATCTGGAGCTGATCTCTGTGCTGAAGAGACGTCTGTGAAGGAGAGCAGAAGATGGAGTCCTGAGGGAAAGATCCAGCTGTATGATGACAGAGAAGAGCAGCTCCTGACGGGAAGCATCAGTCATGTGACTGAACAAGATTCAGAATACTGGTGTGGAGTTCAGTCTGATCAAGGACACAAGAGCTTCATCACACGAGTCCTGATCCATGTTACAGGTGAGAAATGATGAAACAAACCAGCATCTGTAATACTTTAAGAAAAACCTCCTGAGAGTCTCAAATACAGTCGACAGTTTGATGTTTGTGTGTGTGAAACATGTCAGATGGTTCAGAAATGTCTGAAAAACATCAGCGTCTCTGAGAAAAGGGAAGTGAAGTATCTGTGAGTGTGATTATTGACACTGGCTTTACTGTGTTTCAGAGCGAACATCAACACCATCATCCTCATCCTCCTCATCATCATCATCAGTTGAATCTCCAGCGATCTCATCTGTGTCTCCTGTATCAGGTACAAACTCTCTCTGAAACACAAACACACTCATCTGTGTGGTTCAGATTGAGAGTCTCTGGTGTTTTCAGGCTCTTCTCTGGTGGTCAGTGTGTCTGTGGTTCTGCTGCTGATCATCATTGGACTCGTGATCGTGATCTGGACTGTCTGCAGGAGGCGTCAGTCGAACAGTAAAACTCCTTCTATTTTCTATTTTCACTTTCTTTAAATGGACTTTGTATATTTTTCCATATTGATCAAACTGGTAAATAATCATATTGACATTTTTTAGTTATTTTGAGAAATGAGAAAAATAACAAATAAATAAATAAATAAATAAATAAAAAAAAAAAAAAAAAAAAAAAAAAAAAAAAAAAAAAAAAAAAAAAAATATATATATATATATATATATATATTGAAATATGACAAGATGAACACATGTATGAAAATTAATTGACTTGCTTGTCTTTGACAGCTGCTGATTCCTCATCCAGAATATCTCACACAACACCAGGAAGCAATGAAGCGGTTTGTACAATTTCTGTGACTGAAAAACCATGTTTGATTTGAAGTATTTTTAAATATTTAAATTATTATTACATTTATAAAAGCTCTTTCTCTCTTCAGGTTTCTCATACTGATTGTGATTATGAGAATATTAAGAACATCCACAGACAATTACCCACAAACCCCTCTGATTCTTCTAATACAGTTTATGCTACTCCACAATTACCCACAAACCCCCCTGATTCTTCTAATATGGTTTATGCTACTCCACAATTACCCACAAACCCCTCTGATTCTTCTAAAACAGTTTATGCTACTCCACAATTACCCACAAACCTCTCTGATTCTTCTAACACTGTTTATGCTACTCCACAATAACCCACACACCTCTCTGATTCCTCAGACACTGTTTAGGCATATGTTTAACAGCACAGAAGCTCACATTTCGCATCATCATTATCATCTTCATCATCTTCATCATCATCATCATGTACAGAATGACACATATGGTCCTGATGATGCTCATCTTTAATAACGATCAGGATCAGAGTCATTATATGCAGTTATGAGTTAGAGATTACAGCAAATGTTTGTGATTGGCTATTATTAGTTTGTTATTTGCTCAATATACAACCATTGTGTTTGCTCAAGTAATTTATGTAATATTAAAAATGCATGAATTTCTTTATAACTAAAGATACTTAGTTTTTTTTTTACAACAGTAATGTGTTATTATTTGAAATTTAAATCACAGTGGTAACCAATGTTCTTGTTCTTACAAATCCAGCAGCTCAAGTCCAGATAAAGCACTTTATCCCCACTAGAAATTTTAAGTTCCCAGAACGTTCTCAGAACATCCCCACTGGTCTCAGTGATGTTGCCTTGTAACGTTCCCAGAACATTCAGGACGTTCTCTGAATGTTTAGGGAACCATATTTTATTTGGGAATTTGATGTTCTCAGAATGTTCTCAGAATGTTCCTGCTGCCCTTGTCAAAAAATCTAATTGAAAATTAGACCTAAATTGACTAACAAAATCGACTGTTCAAACAAAAACTTTAAAACTAAGGTAAAATATTCTAATTTATATTCTATTTTTCCTTAAATGTCTTACGAAAAAAAAAAAAGCACTTTATATTTATTTCCTGGATTTTTATTGTGAAATCTTTTCTACAACAAATGATTCTCAAACCGGTCCTGAGGACCACCAGCCCTGCACATTCCGATAACGTTTGCAGGACCTTTAGGAAACTAACCTATAATGTTTCAGTGATCAATTTGGTTACCTGATTTGTGGGTAGCTGAAGTAGACACTCGCTTTAGATCAAATGAGGCAAGCAGAGTGTGGAAGTCAGCAGCCTGAGGTTTGTCTAGATGGATGTTGAAATCTCCAAGTACTAGCAGAGAAGTACCATCCTCAGGGAAGGATGAGAGTAACACATCTAACTCCTCCAGAAGGACCTGGGGGATCCCACAACCATTGCAGGGGGTAGGTCATGGTAATTGCATGTGATTCAAATGAGCTATTGTCACAGAGAGATGGTTAAAGGATTGAACTTCCATTCATTGGACATAAGCAGACCAGTACCACCACCCCTCCCAATCTGACGTGTGGTGTGAGAGAAAGTGAAATTACAGGAGAGGGCTGCACACTACTTTCAGTAACTAAACTCACTTAAAGGGATAGTTCACCCAATGATTTACTCACCCTCAAGCCATCCTAGGTGTATATGACATTTTTCTCTTAGACAAATACATTCGGAATTATATTAAATAATATCCAGGCTAATCCAGCTTGTGCGTATATAGTGTAGTGATCAGTGACTACAAGGATGTTGAACACTCCTTTTGAATCAGGCTCCAGGGACAAGAAATCAATGCAAACAAGATCCATTGGACCATTGCAGGTGATCTGCCTCAGTGGTGCAGCTCGTTGGGGTTGTGCCTTGCAAAGAATACATTTTCCGCAGTTCTTCACATTCTGTTCAATTTCATTTGACATCTTGGGCCAATAGAAATGATCTCTTATTAACGCAGTGGTCTTCTCTACCCCTAGATGTCCAGTGCCATCATGCAGGGACTGCAAGACCATGGGCCGATATTTTAAAACAAGCTGAAGACACTCTTCGTGTTGTTGTCGCTGTACCACCCAGAATAATAGTCTTCTCTTTACTATTAGTTTGGATCCCTCTTTCTGTAGTAGGTGTACTTCAGGATCTTTGTCTCTGGACAATGATGACAACTGCCCTTTTGACACAGCATGTCTCACTTGAGAGATAGCAGGAGTCATGAGAACTCAAATGCTCAAGAGAACCAACGTCTAGTCTGGTGGGAAATGCATAGCATTTAGGTAGGACTTCAGGGGACACTCCCAACTGCTCTACACACTTTTCAGTATTCATTATTTTGCACAGGGCCTTGACACCAGAAAGTGATATTTCCTGCCAATCTTGTTTTTCTGTAGTGGAAGAGAAATTGCGCAACAGAGCATCAGCATCAATGTTGTTTTTTCCAGGTTTATACTGTACGTTGAAGTTGTATGTGGACAGAGCAGCTAACCACCTGTGACCAGGTGCATTGAGTCTTGCAGAGGTAATTATGTAAGTAAGTGGGTTGTTTGTTCTTACAGTAAATTGTGCACCATAGTCATGAAACTTACCACTACCCACTTGATTGCTAAAAACTAAAGTTGGTGGACAGGGTAACGCTGTTCAGATGCTTTCAGCTTGCGGCTGGCAAATGCTACATGCCTTAAGCCTTCTGGGTACTCCTGGTTTAAAACTGCTCCCAACCCATTCTGTCTACATGCAGAATGTAGGGCTTGGTTGAATCAGCAAAAGCCAACACAGGTGCATTAGTAAGACACTGGATGTTTTTCCGAAATTCCTCTGTACATTCTTTCGTCCACCTATCCCCAAAAGCTTCATACTCCTTGAAGTACATCCCTTTGTTCATTACAGCTTTCTTACCATGCTAGATAGGTAAATATCCCTTGGTAAGTTCAGTAAGGGGTCTGACTATAACAGAGTAATTAGCTGTTAAGCGCCTGTAGTATCTGCAGAATCAAAAGAATGATCTGAGGGATTTCAAGTCAGTGGGTTGCATCCAATTGGCCCACCTTAGCTGGATCAATGGCAACCTTCTCTGAGATTATATGCCCCACATATTTTACCCGAGGCTGAAAGAAATGGCACTTGTCGAATGAGACTTTTAATCCACTTTCTTCAAGTCTATTGAGGACTTTTAACAGATGATCTCATAGTGTTCAGCAAAACACAATGGAAGAACATTAGGAACGTCTAAGTACACAAGTACCTCCAGAAGATTCATGTCCCCTACTGCCTTCTCCATTAATCTCTTCTCCATTAATCTCTGGTGCTCCAGAGATTCCTTGCGGCATCCTCTCAAAATGATAGAACCCAAGGGGGCATATGAAAGCAGTCATCTTGATCTGATAATAACTTCTCCATAGGTCTAAAACAGAGAACCACCTGCTGCCCGTAAGACAGTCTAAAGCCTCGTCAATCTGCAGCACTGTATACTGATCCGGGATAGTTCTTGAAATTAGGGTTCTATAGTCAATACACATACGCACCATTCCATTCTTCTTTCTAGCCACAACAATGGGGGAAGCATATGGACTCCTGGACTCTTTGATGATTCTAGTAGCCAACAACTCATGAAGATGGTGGCGTATGTCATAGATGTCAGCAGGTGCAAGCCTATGTGATCTCTCACAAAATGGTGTATTATCACTCAGGCGAATGTGATGTTCCACTCCTTTAGCAGATCCCACATCCCATTCATGGAGTGAAAAGACATTCGTCCCTCTCTGACAGTTTTTGGGATAACCTATCCTTCTAATATTTTGGAATTGGTGACTCTCCAAAATGAATCAAGCATGGATCTATAGGTGATCCTTTTGCAGAGCTATCTTTCTCCACACTAGTAGCTATTTCAGTGGTATATCCATGCGCCACTAATGAACCCACAGGAATACAGACATTCACAATACAAATCGATTTACTTGGATGGCTGACAAGGGGATAATAGTAGGCTTTACTAGAACCTCTGCAGGACCACTTGAAGTTGACAGCTGATAAACAATTAAGATACTCTTTTCAATGGATTGCATCACCTTGACATTGCAGGTAGCTTTACACTCACTTCTTGGTGGAATACTAAGTGGACCTGGACCTGGCCAGTGAATTTTAGCCACCGCATCTTGTTGGTCTTCTTGTTCTCTTATTTTCATTTCAAATGTTTTTGACTTCTGAAGCTTTACTGGCATTGTGCGAACAATGTCTACTCCAGCAGACTCTTTACAAAGCTGGGCTAACCTCTGGAACATACTGGCATTGGTACCTATCAGTAATGGGACCTGTTTGGGTCCATGAGGCTCTGGGCACACTAAGGCCAACACACTGATGGATTGCTGCTATCCTGTCAACTTCTCTGGAAATTGGAGCTCTACTTCCTCACTCAAACCCCAGACAGCTAGTCCAGAAATGGGTTGAATCAGAGTATCAGTCAGGTATTTGTTATACCATTCCCCAAAGATAATGGTTACTACAGATCCACTGTCCATCAATGCTTGACAAGGCATTCCATTTACCTTCACTGAATAACCAAAGATGGTCCCACCACTAATCCTTCAGGGATACGTGTGGTTGGTTTGACTTGACCTGCGCTTCTTTTCACAGAATAGTTATGTTCCTCTACAGGAGCCTCCTCATTCTTCTATTTTCCTCTAAATTTTCACAGAGATTGAATGAGTTTCTGAATCACTTTCTTCTCATTTTACATTGCATTTTGAACCAATGTGTCCGTCACCCCCACACCTGTAGCAGAAGAAATCGTCTGGACTTTTAGAAGACCAGGTGAATTTCACTGGACATGCTTGGTTTCCTTTTGCAGCCATTTATTTATCTGCTTTAGGTGTTGGTTGTACAGCCAGCACTTTCACTTGCTGTCTGAGTTTTTTCACTTCTTTCTTCAGAGCTTGTACTTCATAACTTTCATCAGTGAACTCTGATGTTGGCTGGCTTTTCTGTTTCTTTTCAGAAGTCGCATCATCGTTTGACTTAACTGTTAATTCTGCCACCATAGTTTGTAAGTCCTTGATTTTTTTGTTTTCTGAACCTTTAGCAACATTACAGAAACTTGGTCTGCAGATCCTTCATCAGGCATAAGCACTGTGTGTTCACACTTAACACATTCAAAGATAAAACACAAAGCTGACAGACTCTCAAATGTGATTGCCGTGTTCATTCACTCTTACAAAGGATGTGTTAAAACTGAATCAAAATGTGTTAAATTCTTACACATCAGTGTGTGAGTTTAGGGACAACACTTGTGTTAATTCTGACACATTCATTGAGTCAATGATTTTAACACAGTGAATGTGTCAGGAAGGTTAACCAGAGGTGTAGTCAAGACCAGACCCTCCAAGACCGAGACCAAGACCATTCAAGAGGGAAGATAATGAGATAATTAAGACATTAATCAAGCAGTAGTGATGAACACCTGCTGTTAACAGACAGAATCATTGAAGGAAAGAGGAAAACAACAACCAAATAAAACACCTGTGCTACTTCTGAACATGAAGACCAAATTTGCAATGGTCTCTTTGTCAAGTCCAGTCAAAAAACATCACTTACACATCAGTGCTTGTGTTTTGGGACAACACTTGTGTTCATTTTGACACATTCACCGTGTCAAATACAGACATTCAGAATGTGTCAAAAAACCAAATTGGCTAAATTCTTACACATCAGTGTGTGAGTTTAGGGTCAACACGTGTGTTAATTTTGACTCATTCACAGTGTAATGATTTTAACACAGTAAATGTGTCAGGAAGGTGATGTTAACAAGCAGAATCATCAAAGGAGAAAATCACCATTTAAGTCACCATCATGGAGATCAGGGTTTGATTTAGTTGGGCTTGACCCTTGACTTTTTAATATTAGATTGTGTTTGAGCTGTTGTAACTGAGTTATAATAGCTAGACAAATAAAGAGAAAAGATGATCAAATAGTGTTGGTTATGTTTTCACAATCATTTTAAAGGTGCCCTCGAATGAAAAATTGAATTTATCTTGGCATAGTTAAATAACAAGAGTTCAGTACATGGAAATGACATACAGTGAGTCTCAAACACCATTGTTTCCTCCTTCTTATATAAATCTCATTTGTTTAAAAGACAAGTCTCTTTTGTTTCCAAAGAACAGGCGAATCTCAACATAACACCGACTGTTACATAACAGTCGGGGTGTACGCCCCAATATTTGCATATGCCAGCCCATGTTCCCAACATTATGAAAGGCATTAGACAAGGACAGCCAGTATTAACGTCTGGATCTGCACAGGTGAATCATCAGACTAGGTAAGCAAGCAAGAACATTAGCGAAAAATGGCAGATGGAGCAATAATAACTGACATGATCCATGATATCATGATATTTTTTGTGATATTTGTAAATTGTCTTTCTAAATGTTTCGTTAGCATTTTGCTAATGTACTGTTAAATGTGGTTAAAGTTACCATCGTTTCTTACTGTATTCACGGAGACAAGAGCCGTCACTATTTTCAGTTTTAAACACTTGCAGTCTGTATAATGCATAAACACAACTTCATTCTTTATAAATCTCTCCAACAGTGTAGCATTAGCCGTTAGCCACGGAGCATAGCCTCAAATTCATTCAGAATCAAATGTAAACAATATAACAGTATACAATACTCACATAATCCGAAACATGCATGCCGCATGCATGACGAACACTTTGTAAAGATCCATTTGAGGGTTATATTAGCTGTGTAAACTTTGTTTATGCACTGTTCAAGGCAAGCACGAGCTCCGTGGGCGTGGAGCACGAGAATTAAAGGGCCAGTAGCCCTGAATCGGCTCATTTATAATGATGCCCCAAAATAGGCCGTTAAAAAAATGAATTAAAAAAAAATCTATGGGGTATTTTGAGCTGAAACTTCACAGACACATTCAGGACACACCTTAGACTTATATTACATCTTTTTTTAAAAAAGTTCTAGGGCACCTTTAAGACTTTTAAGAAATCCTTTGGATTATATTGAAAAAGCTGATCTTCTGCTGTAGAATCACAGTGCTGCTGTAATCAAAAAGTAAATTTAACTCAGAGATTGAGCTCTAAATGAGTTCAGTGATTCAGGACATAATGATTATGTGAAAACATAACCAACACCACCTAATCATCTTTTCTCTTTGTTTGTCTGTCTGTTATAACAGTTACAACAGACCAAACAAAATATAATATTACAAAGTCACGGGTCAAGTGCTCAACTAATTCAAACTCTGATCTCAATGATGGTGACTTGAAAAATTAATTTTCTCCTTTGGTGATTCAATGTTTCAGTTTCATATGCAGCTCTAGAAGGTCATTTATGCACCATAAGATCAGCTGCTGTCCGTGGTGCTGAAACCCATCTGAACACTAGAGGGAGCCATTTGACTCTCACACTTCAATTTCTCCTAAATTAGTTTCACTTTCATTTGCTCAAGGATTTCCAGCAGGTTTTGATCTGTCATTTAAGCAAAAGAGGTTGACTATATGTCACTGTCCAGTGTCTTAGGGCGTTTCAGATCTGTAGATCATTTTAACAACCTTAACAAATGTGAACCCCACACAATCACTGAATCTACCATTAATGCTGCTATACTCTCAAAAAGGATGTGTTAATTAATAACACATTTTTTGTGTTATGGCTATTTTAACACATTTTTGTGTCAATTTAAGTTGATCATGTGCAGAGAGAGAGAGAGAGAAAGAGAGAAACAACACTGTGTCCAACACAACATGTGTTAAACTATCATCCAATCACATTGCTGCTACGTCACTCCACAAGCCGTTAAGCAAGTTTGTGCCTCTTTCTTCATCGGTGGACTTGTGTTCATTTTGACACATTCATTGTGTTATGATTTTAACACATTAAATGTGTCAGGAAGGTGATCTGCTGTTAACAAGCAGAATCAAAGGAAAAATTCACAATTTTTAAGTTACCATCATGGAGATGAGTGTTTGCTTTAGTTGAGCTCTTGACCCTGACTTTTAATATTAGATTTGCTTGGGCTGTTGTAATTGAGTTATAACAGCCAGGCAAGCAAAGAGAAAAGATGATCAGGTGGTGTTTGTTATGTTTTCACATAATCATTATTTGTCTTGAGCTCATTTAGAGCCCAATCTCTGAGCTAGATTTACGTTATTGATTATAGCAGAAGATCAGCTTTTTCTACATAATTCAAAGGTATTTCTTAAAAAGTTGTTCTGATCAAAAAAAAAAAAAAAAAACCTTGCTTTTAGGCACACACAGACATCAAGAATCAGCCTGTGAATCTCAACAGTGGTGACAGGCAACATATTCTGATTTTAGAAACATTAGAAAGAAGCTACTAAAAAGTCACATAAAACAGAGAAAGAAAAAAAAATAGTGAGAATAAAGGAAATACTATATAATAGTGAGAATAAGGAAATTAAATTAAGACAATTAAGCTCATAATTTATTCATGCAGCAATGCATGATGGGAGCCATAGTGGCTCCCAGCATGCACTGCAACAGCTTTATTATTCTCACCATTGTTGAGATTCACAGGTGATTCTGATGTCTGTGTCTCTAAATGAAAGAGCTTTTTTTTTTTTTTTTAAATCAGAACAACTTTTGAGAAATCCTTCAGATTATATTGATAAAGCTGATCTTCTGCTGTAGAATCACAGTGCTGCTGTAATCAATAATGTAAATCTAACTCAGAGATTGGGCTCTAAATGAGTTCAGTGATTCATATCAAATAATGATATGTGAAAAATAACCAACACCACCTGATCGTCTTTCTGTTGGCTTGACTAGCTGTTACAACAGCCCAAACAAAATCTAATGTTTAAAAAATCAAGGTTCAAGAGCCCAACTAAAGCAAACACTCATCTCCACGATGGTGGCTTAAAAATTGTGAATTTCCTTTGATTCTGCTTGTTAACAGCAGATCACCTTCCTGACACATTTACTGTGTTAAAATCATTGACTCAGTGAATGTGTCAGAATTAACACACAAGTGTTGTCCCTAAACTCACACACTGATGTGTAAGAATTTAACACATTTTGAGTCAGTTTTAACACATCCTTTCTAAGAGTGTGTATGCATTCATTTTAACTGGTCAAAATAGCACATCTATGACACAAATTGTGTGATTTATGACACATTAGTGTGTTAAATATTTTAACACATTGCCTGCGTTAAGAAGAATAACACACTGGTTGAGTTAAAAAAAGTAACACAACATGTGTTGTCCTTAACTAGACACACGGATGTGTTAAGATATAACACAGGTTGTGTTGTTTTTAACACAACCTGTGTTATCTGAACACACCCGTGTGTTAAGTCATCCGCCAATGAAGAAAGAGGCACAAACTTGCTTAACGGCTTGTGGAGTGACGTAGCAGCAATGTGATTGGATGATAGTTAACACATGTTGTGTTGGACACAGTGTCGTTTCTCTCTCTCTCACACACACATTAGTGTGTTAAATATTTTATGCCTGTATTAAGAAAAAAAACACTGGTTGAGTTAAAATTAACACAAAATGTGTTGTCCTTAACTAGACACACGGGTGTGTTAAAAATAACACAGGTTGTGTGTTTTTAACACATCTGTTTTAAGAGTGTATAAGCTCCACCCCAACACCGCTGTGAGTCTGCTGGCCTCATGTTGTACTCAGATAGCTGTGATGTATGGCTCTGTGGTTCTGCAGTTGATTATTATTGAAGAAAAAAAAAAAGCTCCAAATGAGCCAAATGTGAAAACGCCCAATTTTCACTTCCCTCTTTATTAATCTCTCTCTCTCTCTCTGTCTCTCAGAGGAAGGGGCATCTCCGTCACATTCAGCACTTCATGTTAAACATGTAACCAGGAAAGAAACACTCAAAACTCATCTGAACACACATCGAGAGCTTCAGAAAACTGAATCTACTGACAACAGAGAAGATCATTTAATAAGAGAGAAGAATGAAGATCATCTTGACTTTCACTCTGCTGATGATTCCTGGTAAGAATCTGAACTCAGAGTAAATCACTAAAAACAGCACAGATTTGATGAGGAGAGTCTTTCACTTCACTTCATGATGTTCTAGTGACTGCTGAAGAAAGTTCATTTCTGTGTAGTCTCATAAATATATTAAAGTGTATTTGATGCTGGTTTGTTGTAGGAGTCGTGAGCTCCATCAGTGTGACAGGATATTCAGGAGGAGGAGTCACGATCAAATGCAAATATGATGAAGGATATGCAACATATATAAAGTATTTTTGTAAAGGACAGTGGTCAGACTGCACAGACCAAATCAAGACTGATGAGAAAGATAAATGGGTTCGTTCTGGAAGATTCTCTCTGTATGACGACACAAGATCAGAAGTCTTCACTGTGATCATCAGAAATCTGAATCAATGGGATTCTGACACGTACTGGTGTGGAACTGAAAGATTTGGAAATGATTTATACACTGAAGTGAATCTGAAGGTTATAAGAGGTGAGTAACTGAGAGCCTCAAACCCATGATGATCTCCACAACATCACGATACTCAACACTGACTGCAATTACTGCTGTTGTGTGTGGTGTGTGTGTGTGTGTGTGCGTGCGTGTGTGCGTGCGTTTTTATGATTTATGAGGAAACAAATTTGTATAATGACATACTAAACAATGTTTTAAAAAAAATGTAAGAAGAGCATTAAAACTTGATATGCAGATTAATGTGGTTGGTAAGGTTTTTTGTTCTTCTTTTTTTTTTCTCAACTTAGCCTTCTATCTGTCACATTCACACTCTGGACTCTGCCCCTTTCTCACTCTGTTGGTGCGTCTCAATCAGCTCTCTAGCTTCCTATGTCGCGAATCAGTATATTTTGTAAAAGAAAAAAAAGTATATGTCCGAATCTATTGACTAAAGCATGTGTTTTTACTTTTGTGTTCAACAGATCAACCAATCAGGAGGTGAGGGGATATTCAGGAGGAAACGTCATTATAAACTACAAATATGATATGCAACACGTGTACCATGTGAAATATTTCTGTAAAACTGGAGATCAATGTTTTACTGTAATAATCACTAACAGAGCAGCAGGATGGAAACAGACAGACGATTCTTCGTTCAGGATGACAGATCTGCAGGTCTCTTACGTGTGTTTATCAGAGATCTGAATGAGAACGACTCTGGAGAATATAAGATTACAGTCAAAGTTTCTGAAGAATACAGTTCTTCTCTGAGTTTAATCTGGACATCAGAGACGGTGAAGACGCTTTCATTCATTTCTGCATTATTTGACAGAATCCATGAATATATCTGGTCATTGTAACATTGCTGCACTTGATTTGGATCTGAAACAGATGATTGTTGTGTGAAGAGCATCAGTCTATCAGCTGCTGCAGGAGGATCTGTGAACATCAGCTGCAAATACCCACAATCCCACATTAGTGATGTGAAGTTTCTCTGCTGGAGATCTGGAGCTGATCTCTGTGCTGAAGAGACGTCTGTGAAGGAGAGCAGAAGATGGAGTCCTGAGGGAAAGATCCAGCTGTATGATGACAGAGAAGAGCAGCTCCTGACGGGAAGCATCAGTCATGTGACTGAACAAGATTCAGAATACTGGTGTGGAGTTCAGTCTGATCAAGGACACAAGAGCTTCATCACACGAGTCCTGATCCATGTTACAGGTGAGAAATGATAAAACAAACCAGCATCTGTAATACTTTAAGAAAAACCTCCTGAGAGTCTCAAATACAGTCGACAGTTTGATGTTTGTGTGTGTGAAACATGTCAGATGGTTCAGAAATGTGTGAAAAACATCAACGTCTCTGAGAAAAGGGAAGTGAAGTATCTGTGAGTGTGATTATTGACACTGGCATTACTGTGTTTCAGAGCGAACATCAACATCATCATCATCACTGTCACCATCATCACCACCATCATCATCACCATCACCATCACCATCATCATCATCATCAGTTGAATCTCCAGCGATCTCATCTGTGTCTCCTGTATCAGGTACAAACTCTCTCTGAAACACAAACACACTCATCTGTGTGGTTCAGATTGTGAGTCTCTGGTGTTTTCAGGCTCTTCTCTGGTGGTCAGTGTGTCTGTGGTTCTGCTGCTGATCATCATTGGACTCGTGATCGTGATC
Source organism: Culter alburnus (assembly GCA_028476615.1). Classification (NCBI taxonomy): domain Eukaryota; kingdom Metazoa; phylum Chordata; class Actinopteri; order Cypriniformes; family Xenocyprididae; genus Culter; species Culter alburnus. The sequence goes on from JAOTNS010002327.1 coordinate 19,280, forward strand.
TGGACTGTCTGCAGGAGGCGTCAGTCGAACAGTAAAACTCCTTTTTCTTTCATGTTCCATTCTGTCTATTTTTTTAACATTAATAAAACATTGAAAACAACAGTTTTTTTTTTATTATTAAAAACAAAAGATTAATAAATGTGAGGATGTCAAAACATATTTTTTTATATCAAAATATGATATGAAGAGCACATGTATTAAATTTCATTCACTTGCTTGTTTTTGACAGACGCTGATTCCTCCTCCAAAACATCTCACGTGACACCAGCCAACAATGAAGAGGTTTGTAGAATTACTGTTTATAAAACAAGATTTATGTTTTTAAATATTAAATAAGCTCTTTCTCTCCTCAGGTTTATAATAATGACTGTAATTATGAGGAGGTTGAAGACACTCACAGACAATTACCCACAAACCCATCTGATTCCTCCGACAATATTTACGCTAATGTTTAACAGCAGAGATCTTCACATCGCTTCATCTTCATCTTCATCATCTTTGTAATGTAATAATGACAATCAGGATTAAAGTCAATATATGCAGTTATGATCCTATGATTGCTGTAAATACATGTTAGCGATCGACTGTCGATCTTTTGAAGACTTTCAGTTTGTTATTTGCTCAATATACACAACTATCCTGCAGAAGTGATTTATGTTATTTGTTCAATATACTTAATGTCAATATTTGTATGTAATTATGAACAAAATAAAAGATAATTGTTCTTTATAACAATGCAGTGTTATTATTTTAATATCAAATCATATTAGTACATGTGTGCAGATGAATCACTTTATGATTTGTTGAAGTATTTAATGTGTTTCAGTTTCATATGCAGCTCTAGAAGGTCAGTTATTCACCATAAGGTTTTGCTGAAGTGTAATTTGATGTCTTTGAGAACAGGAGCTCATCTGAACAGACTGTGAGTGTGTTTGTGTGTCATGATGAATCAGTCACGTGCTGCAGATCAGCTGTTGAACACTAGATGGAGCCACTTGACTCTCAGTTCTTAATGGAGAGCATAAAAATGAGGACAATTAACATTAATTGAGGAAGGAATTATAGAAAAAGAGCCGCTTTGTATGAATTGATTAAAAAAAAAAAACGGGTGTAATTTTTTTTTTTTTTTTGGTTCACAAAAAGTATTCTATTTGCTTCATAACATTAAGGTAGCCCAATTGGAGTCACACAAACTGTTTTAAATATGTTTTTAGTAGCTTTCTGGGCATTGTGTTCTGAAGATGAATGAAGGTCTTACAGGTGTGGAACGACATGAGGGTGAGTAATAAATAACTTTTTTCATTTGTGGGTGAACTAACCCTTTAACTGAGTCTCATCTGAAATCATGTACTTCCCTAAGCGAAAAACATGTGACAAAAGAAGTATGTGCAAAATCACTGTACTCATAAAAGTGTAAACAAAAAGCAGCCGGATGACCTATTATTTCCGGCAAGATCCTGAAGTGTGCATACGATGGACGTTTCACTATCCCATGAGGTCACGGGAGAGGATTTGTGAATGGAGGTGAAGTGACACAGCTGATGCTGGTAGGTCACATGATAATGATCAGCATAGTGAATGTAGTTCGTCCGGATTACATTCATACTACACACATTATATACAGAACGTACCTTTTCCCAAAGTACTTCCTCCAGAGAGTATGTGATTTCTGACACAGCCAGAGTACTTGCTTCCAGCAGATTGAAGAGGGGGATACCAAATCACCAACAGAACATGAAACATATTTCTAATCAAATATATGACATATAAAGCAGTAGTGCAGTTATATTATTCAATAAACATCAAGACTGGAGTCAGGGATGGGCAGTATTTATGATACATGTATTTCAAATACGTATTTCAAATACAAAATAGTATTTTGTAATTTGTATTTGATAGGGTTGATGAAAATGGCTCTGTATTTTGTATCAAAATACTTTAGTGTTTTGTATTTTTAAAATGCTGTAAAATACTTTGTAAGAAGTCCACATGATGACATCACGAAATTGCGGCCTCTGATTGGTGCCTACTCAGTAGTTTGCAGAGACTTGCGATCAGAAAAGAAAATTGATCCACATGGAAGAAGGTGGTCAAGAAACGTGCAGGATGCCAGCTTTCCATCAATTTTTAGCATGAATTGCTATATTTTTTTAACAGTTCATGTTAAGTTTTGGTGTTAATTTTGGTAGCCTAGGCTAAATAGTATACCAATTTACATAATGTTCTTGAAAACAATTATACCGAACAGCAGCCCCTTATATTTATGATTAACAATCAAATGATAAATTGGTTAAAAACTAGTTGCTATGAATACAGGTGCTGTCAGTTGTCTTCTTATGAATGACTTGTTTGTCATTGAGTCAGTGTTGCTGATGCAAAGTAGGCCTTTCATTACCAAACACCAAGTAACTAAATTAGTATACAGTTATGAGTCATTTGCAAACATTATACTGTTGGTTGCTTTAAAACTAACCTTCATCTGGGAGATCACATGGATATGTGAATATTTGATCTGTTAAAGCCACAATATGTACATTTTCGCTTCTAAAGATTGCTAATTCAAAACAAAGGCGAAGCTCGATGATACCTTGATTTCACGGAATCATGGGATGTATTGTCTTCACGTCTACAGCCGGTGGAAAAGAATCGGGACAGAACTCAGGCAGAAATCATGTTCATGGAGAGATTATTAATGTTACTGTAGTATGAAGCAGAGCAGAACCGAATGCTGTGAGAGCTGAACGAGGCTGCTGGAGTGATTGCTAATAAATGACGAGTGCGACACACAGCTCGACAGCAGCGGATCTTTTATTATGCCGCAGTCGCTGCTTCCGCTTCTTCCGGTCATGTGCATGTAGGGTAAAGCAGCACTGCTTATCATATAAGATACATTTGTGTGTTGAAAGTTGGTATAATGTTACTCTGTGCGTTCGCTCAGCGGCTGCGCTCTCACGCTAATTTGCCACGTTTAGTAAATCTGGCCCTTAATGTGTTAAGCGATATAACATGATTAGTTTTCTGTAGTCTATTTTGATACATTTAAAATTAAGGTATTTGGTATTTTATTTTAAAATACATTTTGATGTTTTTTGGCCATCCCTGACTGGAGTTCTGTGTAAAACACCTTTTAAACACTCCTACTCTCTTATAATAAAATGGATTATTCATTCCCCAATCTCTCTCTGCACCAGGTAAAAAAACGGCTCAACATCAAACACGTTAGTGATCTTACATGATGTATTTCCTGTATTTGGCTCAAGTGTTCAAGTAGGTGTGCACACACCTGATGGGACACAATTATAGTCTTGGAAAATTTGCAAGTTTACAGAGCTTTTTTATTTTCAATACTTTGCATTTTAAAATGAACTTCTAAATCTGATTTACCACCAAATTATTTGTGAACTCCCAAACATAATGCATGATGGGATATGCTTAGCCTAAGAAGTGGTATTCAAGATAGAGTGGGTTAAGTGTTATTTTAGGACACTGCACTTTGGCATTTTTAAGACATCGGACAAACTTGCGCACTTCCTGTCTTGTACACAAGCTCTCAAAGGGCCAAGACCGCAAGTGTGGGTATTTGGACAGGTCATTACTTTCACTTCCCTCTTTATTAATATCTCTCTCTCTCTCTCTGAGGAAGTGGGCATCTCCGTCACATTCAGCACTTCATGTTAAACATGTAACCAGGAAAGAAACACTCAAAACTCATCTGAACACACATCGAGAGCTTCAGAAGAACTGAATCTACTGGCAACAGAGAAGATCATTTAATAAGAGAGAAGAATGAAGATCATCTTGACTTTCACTCTGCTGATGATTCCTGGTAAGAATCTGAACTCAGAGTAAATCACTAAAAACAGCACAGATTTGATGAGGAGAGTCTTTCACTTCACTTCATGATGTTCTAGTGACTGCTGAAGAAAGTTCATTTCTGTGTAGTCTCATAAATATATTAAAGTGTATTTGATGCTGGTTTGTTGTAGGTGTCGTGAGCTCCATCAGTGTGACAGGATATTCAGGAGGAGGAGTCACGATCAAATGCAAATATGATGAAGGATATGCAGCATATGTAAAGTATTTTTGTAAAGGACAGTGGTCAGACTGCACAGACCAAATCAAGACTGATGAGAAAGATAAATGGGTTCGTTCTGGAAGATTCTCTCTGTATGACGACACGAGATCAGAAGTCTTCACTGTGATCATCAGAAATCTGAATCAATGGGATTCTGACACGTACTGGTGTGGAACTGAAAGAGTTGGAAATGATTTATACACTGAAGTGAATCTGAATGTTATAAGAGGTGAGTAACTGAGAGCCTCAAACCCATGATGATCTCCACCAACATCACGATACTCAACACTGACTGTAATTACTGCCGTTCACACGTGAAACTCATAACAGACTTGCCTGGAAAATCCAGCCTCACCACTGTACCAGCGGATGAGTCTGGTCGGCCATTGAATCAATTCGATTTCTAGGGCGGAGCAAATCCGAACAAACAGGAAGCGGAGTAAACCAATCAGAGAAGGGCAGATATGACGTTAGCAAAGCGACAAGAGAGTCAACAGCGAAAAGTAAATGATTAATATGTTTTTGGTCATTTAAAACTGAATTCACGGCTGAATAGAACAAACTCTCGGGTCTCCCGTGCGCAGTCTTTGTTGATATTGAAGGGACTTTCACCGCACTAGAGTGAAGCTGTTTGCGTCACTGAAATAAACGAATCTGATTGCACGGTGCAGTTTGGAGTTGACTCGAAAAGCGACGGAGGGCGGACTGACCAGACTGATATATCTTGTAGATATATATCAGTCTGGCCTTGCCAGGCAAATAACAGACACCATTAATAACCTTTTTATCTCCTGTTGTAACACTCATAAAATAATCTTAAACAATGTCAACAGCAAAGTGATCAGATGTGTTAGCTGAAAACAAAATGATAAATGATCTAAGCTGGTGCGTGTGTGTGTGTGTGTGTGTTTTGGTGGGTGTGTGTGTATATGTACCTAACCATAGAGCATTAAAACTGACTAAATCTCCTTTTAGGGTCATCCTTGCATGTCAGATTTTTTTTTTTTTCTTGCATGTCAGAGCTTTTTATTGGACAGTGATCTTAAACTTGATATGCAGATTAATGTGGTTGTTAGTGTTGTTGTTTTTTTCTCTCTCTCAACTTAGCCTTCTATCTGTCACATACACACTCTGGACTCTGCCCCTTTCTCACTGGTGCGTCTCAACCAGCTTCCTAGGTCATAAATCAGTATATTTTGTACACAAAACAGGCACTGGTAAGGACCCTGGCTCACTACACATCGGGACACTGATGACTCTATTTTAGGCGACATGTCAACGTCCTCATTGTACAATGTCACTACTGGTGATTATGAACAACAGCAGAGCTGATATATTTCTCACATTATTTTCAATGTTAAAGTACATTATGATAAATACTTTGTAACAAAATGGCCAACTCCCTGATTGGTGCACTGACTACTGAACTAGGGAGCTGATTGAGACACACCCACAGTCTCCCAGTCACACCCTGATCATCCACACCGGCAGCCAATCACCTGCTCACTTGAATTGGTATAAAGACAACACACTTGCACTCACTCATGGTCGGGCCTTGTTGTTAATGTTGTTGTTGCTATTTATGTATGTTTCATGGACTCACTTGTTGGACCTGAATGTTTTTTTGTTGATGGACGATCTTTCCTGACTTTAGAAGATATGGTATTTTTGAACAATCATACTTGATCATACTCTGAAGGACTGATTTTGGAGTGGGCTGGACAAGATCCTCGGCCTATGGATGCCAGCAGGAGATTTCAGCATGTCCTTGGCAAATTATCTGGACATTGTGACATCTACTGTCCTCCCAGCTCACTCCCACCATCATAATGCCATCGATCACTTACACCAAGCCTCATCCCCACCACGGATCCAGAACCAGAGCTGGAGCTGATGGCCTCCACGGACTAGATGGCAGAGCCGGTGCCCTCTATGGAGCCTGTGTATGCCGGTTATTTCATCTATGCATGTGGGAATTTTGAGTGAAGCTAAATGAGGAAGTGGAAAGTCAGCATCATCCTCCAGTGTCAAAGAGTTGTGTTTCCCAGTCAGAAATAATCAACATCTTGGCTTCCACCTGTTCCCAAACACTTCCTGTTCTGCTGCTTATGGTCAGATCCAAGTGTCCTGTCGGCCAGCTCCAAGTCTCCGTCACTAATGCTCCCACTCTGCCTTCCACTTCCACCTTCTCCACCTGTCCCGTGTTGGCCAAAGAGGCCCTTCCTGAATTCGCTGCATGTCTGTGTCGGCCAAAGAGACGGTTTTCGAACTCTCTGCCCTGTCAAGGCCTAGGAGGCCGTCATGTAACCCTTTGCTACCCATTTTTTTTTTGGCCCTGTCTTTACTGGCTCCATTCATCTCCTCCTACACTGGCTCCACCTAGCAGCTTGGATCTGCCTTGGGTTCATGTTCACCAGCTCCACCAGAGTGCGTTGACTGCCTTCAACTGCTCCACCTCACACTTTCAAGCCCTTCACTCCACCTTGGCCTGTCGACCAGTCGCTCAACCTCAGCTCCACCTGGGACTATCATCCCTGCAACTCCACTGGGCTCCCTTGTCTCTCCGGCTCCACCTGGGACTATCGTCCCTGCAACTCCACCGGGCTCCCGTGTCTCTCCGTCTCCACCTTTCAGTTGTCGCTCTGCCTATGCTACAGACCTCTGGTCCTTCAGCTGGGCCTTGTCCCTCCACCCCTTCAGCTCTGTTAGGCTTCTTCCTTCCGGCTCCACCTCTGTCCTCTGTCGCTCCAGCTCAGTCCTCTGGCACCCTGGCTCCATATCATCTGTCTAATTGTGGAACACCTTGGCCTTCAGTCTTCGTGGTGGTGTGTCAAAGGTCTCTGAGGCAAAAGGGGTCTCGAGCGCCCTTCAGTCAGGCAGCAACGTGTCAACCGG
>JAOTNS010002328.1:0-11736 GCA_028476615.1 Culter alburnus
CTAACAAAATGTTTTGACAAATCCAAAACACAGGAAAAAAATAATAAATATAAACAGGAAAATGCAAGATGTAACATAACACCTTAAGATAACAAAACAAAATCAAACATATCTAGACAATAGTGCAGACTGAGACAATAATTCATGTACAACAAGATTTGTGAATGCATAATTTCAGGGCTGCAGAAGATTATTTCATTAACAAAATTATAATGTCAGTCATTAAGGTGATTTTATCTGCATAATAAACCTATTGTTACATAATATACATTTATCTGAAATTACATCTACAGTAATTCATTCAATCTGTATGAATCTCCAATATAAATGAGCCATTTTCAGGGGTCAAAGGTTGTTTTTGTTGTTTTTCCCTCCATCCAAAACACACCCCTAGTGTCCAGTGGTGACTGGAAAAGGGTTGGGATCGTTCAGCTGGACATGAGGTCACAGAGGTCAGATCAAGTCTACTCATAGAAAGGGCAGATGTTCATCTTCTCCCACACTTGATGTATGCAAATAACAGAATAATTCAAACATTGAACAAAACAAATGTGAACATACACAAAGTTTTGATGAAATGCCAATGGATTTATTTTGCTTTGTTACATTAGAAGTTTTCTCATCAAAAGTCATAGGCACCTGAAATGAATGGATTAATGTTCATAAAATACTTGCCAAATGAAATGTTAAATGAAGATCCATTGTGAAGCAAATCCATCAGAAGATCTGTCACTTCAAAACGGTTTTGCATGTTTAAATTCAACAAGCATGAACCCAAATCTAAATCCACATGGGGAAAGTTTTTTTTTTTTTTTTTTTACACGAATCACACAATTTTTTTACAGAATCACACAAAATTGCTGATATGGATTCCCTGCTGTATAAAATGTAAATATATATTTTTCACAAAAAAACTCATAAGACGTAAAAATGAGACAATTACAGATCCCAGGAATGATTCAGTGGGAATTTCTTGTTAAATAAATCAATTTTTAGGTTTCAGTAGCAATAATAGGTTCACACATAAAACAAAACAGAAATATAAAAATATAGTAACACAAATATTGATAATGCAGAATAATTGAAATATTATGTAATAAGGTTAGTAGATGTGGGAAGAAAGAGGCGGGAACCGGCGAACGTTAACAAAACTTTAATCTCAAAAAAAACAAACAACGAAGTAATGCCGGCAGACCCTCGCGGACGTCTGCCGGCCACACAAACTAATAAAACATAAAATAAAAGTCCAGGCCTGGTCCTCTCTCGTCCTTCACTGTAGTCGCTCCTCTTTTATGCTCCCGGAGCTCCTCCGTGAGGGACTCAAGGCCGGTGCCCTCCCGGTGAAGCTCATTAACACTTGCGCCCTGGTCGCCACATACCCCCATCGCCCCTCGCAGCAGGCCGGGGGGGTATCCGAGACTGGCGCTCTACTCCCCCCCCGGGGCCTGTCTCGGCGGCTGCAGCACCTGGGGGTAAGGACAGACGACGAGAGCAAGGAGGGAAGCAAGGGGAGCGACAGGACGAGAGAGGGGAGAGAGGAAAAAGAAAAAAAAAATTCTTGGTCCGGTTCCCCTACCACTGCCGCTCGGTCCTCAGCCTGCCAAAGGGCTTCTTCGCGGTGCCATGCGGGGCTGGACGCTTGGTGGACGGCCCGATCCTCGACCGCTTCTCCTGGCGGCCGGGATGCTCCTCCGACTGAGGGCAGCAGAGCCGGCAGCGAGTCCCCCGTCCCCTGCTCCTCCCCTTCATGGCGGACGGCAGCAGGCTCCGGCCCACGGCAGACGGCGGCGACTCCTCCACTCCCTCCAGGTCCAGGACGGCAGCCCCCACCTCGTCCCAGGAGCACGGCTCCGGGTCTCCGTCCCACTTTCCACAAGGCTCCAGCACCACCGCCTCGGGCAGCCTCTCGCGTTATACACACACTCCCGCGCTGCCCGAACTCCGCAGCACCGCGATCCCCCTCAGCAGCGAGGGCTCTTCGACAGCATGTCCCTCCTTCCTCCCGGGTTTCGGCACCAATGTAATAAGGTTAGTAGATGTGGGAAGAAGGAGGCGGGAACCGGCGAACGTTCAACAAAACTTTAATCTCAAAATAAACAAACAAAAACGAAAGTAATGCCGCAGACCCTCGCGGACGTCTGCCGGCCACAACATAAAAAAACATAAAATAAAGTACCAGCCTGGGCTCATACTCGTCCTCCTCCTCCTGTAGTCGCTCCCGTTTTATGCTCCCGGAGCTCCTCCGTGAGGGACCTCAAGGCCGTGCGCCTCCCAGGTGAAGCTCATTAACACTCGCGCCACCGGCCTCGCGCCGTTCCCTCACGGCTCTCGCCCGCCCTGGTCGCCACAATTATTTTTACTGCTTTATAAAGCATTCACATCTTAACAGTACAACATCAAGTTTAATGTATTTATACCTTCACATATGAATATACTTGTTTATAATAAAAGCTGCCTCACATTATTTTCAGCCTTCTATTAAATATTGCAGCAGAAGTTAACTGACGCCCACTCACTGCGCTGCTGAAGTCAGATGGGAATGTCAGTCATGTGATTGGTCACTGCTGAAGTAAAGTAAACATGCTCAGACAGACCACTGTAAGAAGTGCATAAGGATGTACATGACCTCAAAGCTAATACACTAAAAGCAACAAAACTTAAATCTTCAAGACCCCATGAAAGCAGAATTAAAGTGTGTATGTTGTTTTATTGCGAGAAAAAGGATTGCAACTGCTTGAAAAACCAGACATTCTTTGTGTCTCCTTTGTTTCTCAGCAGGTTGTTAAATCTGACACAGAGACAGTGATGAATCATAAACCCTAAATCCAGCATAGAGGGGTTCTTCAGTGAATGTGTGTAAGTGTGTGAGTGTGTGTGTGTCAGAGACACTGTAGAAGGACAGAGTGCCGGCCGACACGTCCACATACACTCCTACTCTATTAGACGGGTGAAGGGGCTGGTATGTTTTTGCTCACATTATTGTGCCAGACAGTGAATCCATTAGCAGCAAAGTACAGATTCCAGGTTTTATCACTGTATCCAAACCAACAGTTACTCCCTGCTTTCCTCTTGATTCCTTTATATGTCACTGCAATATCAGCCCCCATCCCACTCCGTTCAGCCTCCCAGTAACAGCGTCCAGTCAGACTCTCTCGACTCAGAACCTGTTCATAGAGTTCAAATCTGTCTGGATGATCAGGATATGGCTGTGGCTCTTTCACATGTGTGATCTTTCTGTTCTCCTCAGACAGAATGAGTTCAGTGTGTGCTGTGTTTGGATCCAAAGTGAGATTACACACATCTGCACACAAGAGAGATTAGAATGAATGACAGATTTACAATTCAATTCAATTCAATTCAAAGTGCTTTACTGGCATGACCCCACACAGCAGGGGACTCCTAGGCGGATCCGCATTCAAGTCGCCAAACCCGCGTGACTGTCACAGCCGTTTTGACGCTGCCCAGAGGATCAGGTCCGCATCCGGGCGACGCCATAAATTCTATTGTCAATCAGCAGATCCTGAGTGGACCCATGTCGGATCCGCGGAAGCGCACGCGCCTTTACTGTATCGATTGTATCAATTTGCGGGTCCCAAACGGACCCGCCGCGGAGGTAAGGTTTTAATCGCGGATGCGGAGCGGATGCAGCGCGAGCCAAGGCGGGGTCCGCGATCCGCCTTCGTTACAGATCCGTCACATAATCATTAATGTTTTCACATAATCCTTATTTGATCTGAATCACTGAACTCATTTAGAGCCCAATCTCTGAGTTAGATTTACATTGATTACAGCAGCACTGTGATTCTACAGCAGAAGATCAGCTTTCTCAATATAATCTGAAGGATTTCTCAAAAGTTGTTCTGATCAAAAAAACAAAACAAAAAAAATCTTTGTTTCAGGCACACACAGACATCAAGAATCACCTGTGATTCTCAACGACGGTGAGCTCCCAGAATGCACTGCAACATGCTTTATTATTCTCACCACTGTTGAGATTCATACGCTGATTCTTGATCTCTGTGTGTTTAAATGAGACCATTTTCTTTTTTTCTAAGAACACTTTTGACGAAACCTTTGAATTATTTTGAAAGAAAAACTGGATCTTCTGCTGTAGAATCACAGTGCTGCTGTAATCAATAATGTAAATCTAACTGATTCAGATCAAATAATGTTATGTGAAACATAACCAACACACCTGATCATCTTTTAACTTTGCTTGTCTGGTTGGTTTAATGCAGTTAAAACTGCCCAAATAAATTCTAAGGTTAAAAGTCAAGGGTCAGAGCCCAACTAAACACACCAATCTCCACCAGAGTCCTCAACGGGTCGGTATCCGCGGTACCCGCTAAAAGTGGCTACAACTGTGGATTGTGACAATTCCTAAATTCATATGGCGGGGATGCGGGCGGATTTAACTCTTGCGGCGTAGTAGCGCGGATGAAAGATGCGCCAATATTGTATGTCTAAATTACCATATACCACAATTTGACCCTCACGTCACCAACACTGCGACATGCGACTTTTGTTGATGCTTCCGTAGCCTATTGGAGCGAGCGTTGCTCTCATGTTTTCTCTGTGCTGATGCTTGTCGTGATGATTTTCATGTAGGATAACATGTAAGGGTTTCGCTGCCAATAATCAACTAAAAGCTGTCACAAAGACCGACAAAAAAAGTAAGATTATGATGAGGTAAATAGAGCACGGAGAAGTTAACGTTATTAATAACAAGTGTTTTCTGTGTCAGTGGCTGCAAAGATGAGTTGAAGATGCGACTCCGATCTTCGCAGTAGTGAACGCGCCCTTGAGCGAATGCACATTTCTTCGGATTCATAACAAGCCTTCTGTTTTCTTTCGTTTTGAATTGCTCTGTTTAAAGTAACATCCAATATAGATATATTCCCTCAGGTCTTGTGAGGCAAGTAGGCTAAGTTTACCTTCACACTGAGTTTTTTTTTTTTTTATTTTTGATACGGGAGCTCCATTTCTCCCCCGCCTCCTTTCGTGGATCATCTATTGTATGCTATATTTACTTCTTATTTATTAAATCAGGCAATTGTTGATGAATTTGATAAAAGTAAGATACATTAATACAAACCGAAATTAACTTTAAGAATTGTTACAATTTTTTAAACGTTAAGAACTTTAACTTGTAAAAAATAAAGCACTTTATTGGAGTGAATTTTAGCATGTGTGATTTAATCGCGGGCACGGGTCGGGTACCCGGGCCAATATTAGGTCTGGCGGGTCGGATTTATTTTGATATACACGGTTGGACGGGTGATCTGGTGCTGAACTTGGCGGGTACGGGCGGTGCGGGTCCTAAAAATGACCCGTGCAGGACGCTGATCTCCACGATGGTGGTTTAAAAATTGTGAATTATCTCCTTTGTTATTCTGGCTTGTTATCATCAGGTGTCTTCAAATAATGCTCATCATCACTCAATTATCACTTAAGTATCTCAGTACTTTCAGCGCTTCAGTGGGTGGAAAAAAAATATGGCGACTTTTACTTTCTGAGCCCTGGACTTTCCACCTCTGACCGAGACCTCCGCCGTGGATTCCACCACGGAGTCCGTTGCTGTGTGGGACAATTTTGTTACCAAAGTTTACCAACATTTCTATCACAAAAGCCAGTGAATCCATGTAGAAACATAAAAAAAAAACAGAAACGATTATCATCACATTTAGAAATCTATAACATTTAGAATCTGTGGTGTGTTATTACTCATTTGTACATCTCTCTCTCTTCTCTCTCTCTTCTCTCTCTCCCTCTTTCTTTCTCTGTTGTTTGTGGTGGTGAGATAGATAGATAGCTCAGGATGAGATAGATAGATAGATAGATAATAAGATAGATAGATAGATAGATAGATGACCTACATTTTTCCAGTCCTGGTGTGATTCTGAATGTCTCCATGGTCCAAACTAAAAAGAAACAAATGTATAAAAACAAATGATTATTTGTTCATCAGAATGTAAAAGCAGCATCTAAAATAGCAACTCAAATCAAGTGACTAAACATGAATATTTATTTTATAGTTAATTTTAGGCCAGAAACATACTTGCAAGCACAAAAACACAGAGTTAGAATTATCAGTCACCACTCTTTCCTACCAGAGAAGACTGCACAAAAAAAAACACATCATACATAAATACATTTATCTATCACACTATCCATGGGTTTCACGTGATGTATTTTATCACTGCCATATTTGTGTCCGGTCACAGCTGCTCGACCTGTTTAAGTCTATGGTGACAGCAGCTACAACTACAGAGGAAGGTCAACGAAACACTCTCAGAAGGTTCACAACAAATTTACAATATGTCGGTATTACATACAGAAGGGACAGAGACAGTCTTTCACAGGAGAATGGATCTTTATTGAACAACCAGTTGAGTTTTGTGAGGGAGTGCAGGTGAGTATGGTGAAAGTCGTTGCAGATACTTGAGGTCCAGGTGATGATGGTATTCGATGTGGTTACAGGTGGAGATGGAGACGCTGGAGAATTTGGAGACGCTGGAGATCTTGGAGACGCTGGAGATCTTGGAGATGTTGGAGACGAGGGAGCACTCACACAGAGAGGAGATAGCACACGAGGAGAACACTGGAGACAGGTTAGGCAGTAACGGGAGTCCTAAGTAAGCATACAGGTAGTTAGATGCGAACGAGACCGGACAATGAGTTGGTGTGTGTGAGTGCTCTTTTATACTGTGAGTGATGAGGTGCTGATGAGGTGCAGGTGTCGTGATTAGTATTCTGGTGACATGGTGCGCTGTGACTGGAGGGCGGGGGAGCCTGCCCAGTAGCAACGGATTGGGCCACTGCAGGCATGATGCGGCACGCAGGCCTTCTTATGGCCCGGACAAAATGTATGTGAGCCTTAGTTGCCCCACATGTAACATGGCAAATATGGCCCAATATTTCAAATCACATGTGGCCTTTTAGGCAAAGATGTGGCACTTACGGCAATGTGTAATCTGAATGTGAGCCTGAAGTGGCCCATGTGATAATAATGAATATGGCCCAAATATCACAAACCAATGGGGCCATCTTTGGCAAAAATGTGGCACATCAACAATGGCTAATCTGGCTTAAACCAATTGTGGCCCCATCTTACAAAAACACACTGGCCGTTTTGGGCAACCTACGGAGTGTATCACTGGCGATTCTGAATGTGACCTAAAGTGGCCCACACATGGTAAAACAAAAAATGCCCAGATGCATTATTCCAATTTGGACCACATTTGGCAAATGTACGGCAACAGTCAGCATTGCTAACCAGGGTGTGAGCCTAACTGGTCCACATATAATGCAGCAAATGTGGCCCTTTATCTTAAAACATATCTGGGCCAGTTTTGGCAAACGTTTGGGACAGTAATCACCACAAATCTGAATGTGAACCTGAATGGCCCACAAATGGCATAAAAAGTATGGCCCGGATAGATTATTCAAAATTTGGACCACATTTGGCAAATGTACGGCCAGTCAAAACTGGCTAACCAGGGGTGTAGGCCTAAACTGGCCCACATATAATGCAGCAAAGGGGCCCAGTTATCTTAAAACACACTGGCCGGTTTGGCAAAGATGTGGAAATAATCACTGGCAATTCTGAATGTGAACCTAAGTGGCCCACACATGGCATAACAAAAATGGGCCGAATACATACTCCAACTTTGGACCACATTTGGCAAATGTACGGCACAGTCCAGCACTGGCTAACCGGTGTAAGCCTAAACTGGCCCACATATGCAGCAATGTGGCCCATTTTATCTTAAAACCCACTGGGCCAGTTTTGGCAAACATGACGAGTGTAATCACTGGCGATTCTGAATGTGAACCTAAAGTGGCCCACACTGGTAAAACAAAAATGGCCCAGATGCATTATTCCAAATTTGGACCACATTTTGGCAAATGTGTGGCACAGTCACACTGGCTAACCAGGCTGTAAGCCTAAACTGGCCCACATATAATGCAGCAAATGTGGCCCAGTTATCTTAAAACCATCTGGGCCAGTTTTGGCAAAGATTTGAAAGTAAACTGGCAATTCTGAATGTGAACCTAAAGTGGCCCACACATGGCATAACAAATGGCCGATACATTACTCTCCAACTTTGGACCCCATTTGGAAAATGTACGGCACAGTCAGCACGGCTAACCAGGGTGTAAGCCTAAACTGGCCCACATATAATGCAGCAAATGTGGCCCCCAGTTATCTTAAAACTTATCTGGGCCAGTTTTTGGCAAAATTGTGTGACAGTAGTCACTGGCAATTCTGATGTGAACCTAAAGTGGCCCATACATGGCAAAATAAAAATGGCCCAGATACATTGTTTCCAACTTTGGACCACATTTGGCAAATGTACGGCACAGTCGCACTGGCTAACCAGGGTGTAAGCCTAAACTGACCCACATATATCAGCAAATGTGGCCCAGTTATCTTAAAACTTATCTGGGCCAGTTTTGGCAAACTTTGGAACAGTAATCACTGGCAATTCTGAATGTGAACCTAAAGTGGCCCACACATGGCATAACAAATATGGCCCAGATACATTACTTCACTTTGGACCACATTTGGCAAATGTAGGCGCAGTCAGCACTGGCTACCAGGTGTAATCCTAAACTGGCCCACATATAATGTGGCCCAGTTATCTTAAAACCTCTGGGCCAGTTTTTGGCAAAGATGTGGAAAGTATCCCTGGCGATTCTGTGTGAACCTAAAGTGGCCCACACATGGCATAACACGATGGCCCAGATACATTACTTCAACTTTGGACCAAATTTGGCAAATGTACGCACAGTCAGCACTAGCTAACCAGGGTGTAGCCTAAACTGTCCCCATATATGCAGTAAATGTTGCCCATTATCTTAAAACATATCTGGGCCCGTTTTGGCAAAGATGAAAGTAATTCGTGGCGATTCTGAATGTGAACCTAAAGTGGCCCACAATGGCAAAATAAAATGGCCCAGATACATTGTTCCACTTTGGACCACATTTGGCAAATGTACGGCACGTCAGCACTGGCTAACCAGGGTGTAAGCCTAAACTGGCCCACATATAATGCAGCAATGTGGCCCAATTATCTTAAAACTTATCTGGGCCAGTTTTTGGCAAAATTGTGTGACAGTAGCACTGGCAATTCTGAATGTGAACCTAAAGTGGCCCACACATGGCATAACAAAATGGCCGAATACATTACTTCCAACTTTGGACCACATTTGGCAAATGTACGGCACAGTCAGCACTGGCTAACCAGGGTGTAAGCCTAAACTGGCCCACATATAATGCAGCAAATGTGGCCCAGTTATCTTAACACAACTGGGCCAGTTTTTGGCAAACTGACGAGGTAATCACTGGCGATTCTGAATGTGAACCTAAATGGCCCACACATGGTAAAAAATGGCCCATGCATTATTCCAAATTTGGACCACATTTGGCAAATGTGGCACCAGTCAGCACTGGCTAACCAGGCTGTAAGCCTAACTGGCCCACATATAATGCAGCAAAGGTGGCCCAGTTATCTTAAAACAACGGGCCAGTTTTGGCAAAGATGTGGAAGTAATCACTGGCAATTCTGATGTGAACCTAAAGGGCCCCACATGGCATAACAAAAATGGGCCGAATACATTACTCCAACTTTGGACCACATTGGCAAATGTACGGCACAGTCAGCACTGGCTAACCAGGGTGTAAGCCTAAACTGGCCCACATAAGCAGCAAATGTGGCCCAGTTATCTTAAAACTTATCTGGGCCAGTTTTGGCAAAATTGTGTGACAGTAGTCCTGGCAATTCTGAATGTGAACCTAAAGTGGCCCATACATGGCAAAATAAAATGGCCCAGATACATTGTTCAACTTTGGACCACATTTGGCAAATGTACGGCACAGTCAGCACTGGCTAACCAGGGTGTAAGCCTAAACTGGCCACATATAATGCAGCAAATGTGCCCAATTATCTTAAAACTTATCTGGGCCAGTTTGGCAAAGTGTGACAGTAGTCACTGGCATTCTGAATGTGAACCTAAAGTGGCCACCATGGCATAACAAAAATGGGCCGAATACATTACTCCAACTTTGGACCACATTTGGCAAATGTACGGCACAGTCAGCACTGGCTAACCAGGGTGTAAGCCTAAACGGGCCCACATATAATGCAGCAAATGTGGGCCCAGTTTATCTTAAAACCAACTGGGCCAGTTTTGGCAAACATGACGAGTGTAATCACTGGCGATTCTGAATGTGAACCTAAGTGGCCCACACATGGTAAAACAAAATGGCCCAGATGCATTATTCCAAATTTGGACCACATTTGGCAAATGTGTGGCACAGTCAGCACTGGCTAACCAGGCTGTAAGCCTAAACTGGCCACATATAATGCAGCAAAGGTGGCCCAGTATCTTAAAACACACTGGGCCAGTTTTGGCAAGATGTGGAAAGTAATCCTGGCAATTCTGAATGTGAACCTAAGTGGCCCACAATGCATAACAAAAATGGGCCGAATACATTACTCCAACTTTGCCACATTTGGAAATGTACGGCACAGTCAGCACTGGCTAACCAGGTGTAAGCCTAAACTGGCCACATATAATGCAGCAATGTGGCCCAGTTATCTTAAACTATCTGGGCCAGTTTTGGCAAAATTGTGTGAAGTAGTCACTGGCATTCTGAATGTGAACCTAAAGTGGCCCATACATGGCAAAATAAAAATGGCCCAGATACATTGTTCCAACTTTGGACCACATTTGGCAAATGTACGGCACAGTCAGCACTGGCTAACCAGGGTGTAAGCCTAAACTGCCCACATATAAGCAGCAAATGTGGCCCAGTTATCTTAAAACTTATCTGGGCCAGTTTTGGCAAACTTTTGGAACAGTAATCACTGGCGATTCTGAATGTGAACCTAAAGTGGCCCACCACATGGCATAACAAATATGGCCCAGATACATTACTTCAACTTTGGACCACATTTGGCAAATGTACGGCGCCGTCAGCACTGGCTAACCAGGGTGTGAGCCTAAACTGGCCCACAAATAATGTGGCCCAGTTATCTTAAAACACATCTGGGCCAGTTTTGGCAAAGATGTGGAAAGTAATCCCTGGCGATTCTGAATGTGAACCTAAAGTGGCCCACACATGCATAACAAAGATGGCCAGATACATTACTTCACTTTGGACCAAATTTGGCAAATGTACGGCACAGTCAGCCACTAGCTAACCAGGTGTAGCCTAAACTGGTCCACATATAATGCAGTAAATGTGCCCATTATCTTAAAACATATCTGGCCAGTTTTTGGCAAAGATGTGGAAAGTAATTCTGGCGATTCTGAATGTGAACCTAAAGTGGCCCACACTGGCAAATAAAAATGGCCCAGATACTTGTTCCAACTTTGGACACATTTGGCAATGTACGGCACAGTCCGCATGGCTAACCAGGCGTAAGCCTAACTGGCCCCACATATAATGCAGCAAATGTGGCCCAGTTATCTTAAAACTTATCTGAGCCAGTTTTGGCAAATTGTGTGACAGTAGTCACTGGCAATTCTGAATGTAACCTAAAGGGCCCACATGCATAACAATATAAGCCCAGATACATTATTCCAAATTTGGACCACATTGGGCAAATGTACGGCACAGTCAGCACTGGCTAACCAGGGTGTAAGCCAAACTGGCCCACATATAATGCAGCAATGGGGCCCAGTTATCTTAAAACACAACTGGCCAGTTTTTGGCAAGATGACGGA
>JAOTNS010002329.1:0-20510 GCA_028476615.1 Culter alburnus
CATTTAAATTGTGTTGAGTGTGCGCAAAGTATACTTTCAGCTTTTTTTTACAGTGCTGTCATCATCCAGTTCAGTTCTGTTCACATACATTAGTGTCTTTTTAATCTGCCTGCATTGACACCATTGTGTGCGAACAGAACTGAGCTAGACGATGTTTTCTCCAGTGCTGATATATAGATAAATTAACTAATTATTGATTTACAACAAAATCAATACTGAATTTATTTAAACTGGACAATGACACCATTTTCTTTAAGAGCTGCTGTGCAGCCAAAATTATTTACTAGTTTTCACTGTAAAGCTGCTTTGACACAATCTGCATTGTAAAAAGTGCTATATAAATAAAGATGACTTGACTTCACTTCACTTTATGCACAACATATCCAGGCATCTTTCGATGAAATAGCTGTTGAACCAGGTGAAGGTCCTGGGCAGCTCTTCAGGATACTTCGGTTCTGCCCTGAGTTGGGGGACTAATTGCTTCATCCTGTTTTGTATGCAGCATCTCTACAACCATTTCAGCCATTTTAGTATGGACCAGCCATACTAACACACTGGATAAAGAAAATCAAAAGCACAAGAATATTTACAAATACACATCAAACCGTTGATTGATACACTTATTATATATTTTCACTGTCGGATAGAAACCTTGTTCAAAACTGTTACTTTTCAGGAACACTGATAGATGTAAAGGGTGACCAGTAGCATTGGTTTATGACAAAAAATAAAAATGATGAAATATAATATATAGCCTAATATATGAAATATAATAAGACTTACATCCATCAAATATACAAAAGCAGCCTTGTTGAGACGTGAAATGTGTGGCGGACGAACAGTTTTCTGCAGTAAATATGTTCCTATTTGCAAAAATTTGCAAAGGTTTCTATATGGGTCATTTTTGACCCATGTTAAATTGATGTAGAAATACAAAAATTGTAAGAAAGAAAAAATAAACAATGATTTGTGAAAATCAAAAACAAGATATTTAAGGAATAACTTAAGGAAGTGAATACGGGTCATTTTTGACCCATGTTGTGCATTAGAAGGGGTTTTTATAGCTTGTGCATCAAAGGGTTAAAGTTAGCATAACCTCCAACCTGTCTTAAATCCCCAAAGAAACATTCTTATGAATGTTCTAACAGAACTTTTTTTCTTAAGAAGATTTTCATGAATCCAGCCCCAGCAGTGTAAATGAGTGTCATGATTATAAATACAGCTTTTTAAACAAGTTATATAATGATTCATGTGTTGTGAACTAGTAAAAGCACACGGAACAAAAACAAAAAACACCAAAAACATTCACTCACAAAAATGCCAATTTCTTCAAAAATATTGCATGGCCAAAATTTGTTATGAAGAATATAGAAAAATAAAGTATCTTCTGACATTTACTTTGTCTTGAATATTAGTAACTCTACAGACATCACCTGAACTACAACAACAATTTTCAACACTTTGGTATCTGATACTGTGTGTCTCTTTGACTGCTGGTGTAGATTAAGGTGGTGTGAAACCCTGCTTTGAGCTCAGAGCTTCTATCCTAAAGGATGAGGGTTTGAACCCCACATAGGGTGATCTTTGCACCTTTCATTTCTCTATTTCAGATAAAGCCCAGTTAAGTGTTTCTCCTCAGGAGTGGTTGACTGAAGGAGATCCAGTGACTCTGATCTGTGAGGTTAAAGGCTCCTCTACAGGCTGGACATTCAGCTGGTTCACTGAAACTCTCTCATCAGGTCAGTAATGTGCTTCATGTTGTATCATCTGAATTAGCTGATTTTATGAAAATATTAATATTTCTGAATCCAAACAATAGAGACAGGGCATGTAGACTTGTATTGTTCCGGAGTGCAAAAATTCAAAGAGTAAAAGTTTAGCAGGAGTGAGTAACAATCAGTGATAATAAACCTCTGTTGATCAGACTGTCTATGGGTGAGGATACAAAAATGCAGAAGTATACTCTGTAGATTTCATAAAAGCCCTGGAGATGTCAAAAGTCTAATATGTAAAATGCCTCATCTGGTGGACTTTTACTGACAAATAAATATGAATAACTCTGTCCAGGAAACACAGAGAATGAGTAAACACTGTTCATTTACATTTACTACCAACATTATAACAATTCAAATCAGGTTTAAATCAGTGAAGTTAAACTTTAAAGTGAAATCTACACATTCTCTTACTTTACAGACTTCAGAGATCGTTATAAGCTGCTCTCAGACAGCAGCAGAGGAGCTGGAGGAAAATACACTGTCAGTTCTGCTACTGTAAATCACAGTGGAGTTTATATGTGCAGAGCAAAGAGAGAAAAAACAGCCTATAAAACATGGTACAGCAACAAACAACTACTGTGGGTCACTGGTGAGTTCATGCAGAAATTGGTTAAACTTTAATAAAGAAAATTCATATGCTCAAATCTGAAAAGTTATAGCTGTAATTGTCTTGTCAGGTGTTTCTCCTCCAGTGTCTCTGATCATCAGTCCCAGCAGAACTCAACACTTCACATCTGACTCTCTCTCTCTGAGCTGTGAGGACCAGAGTAACTCTGATGGATGGACAGTCAGAAGATACACAGACAGTTGGGGGCTGCAAGATTGTTCATCATGGGGATCACAAACAGGATCTACATGTACAATCAGATTTACCAGCACATGGGACACTGGAGTGTACTGGTGTCAGTCTGAATCTGGAGAGAAATCTCATCCTGTTAATATCACTGTACAAAGTGAGTCTGTGTTTCTGTATTTATTCATTTCACTGGCAGTTTACAATCAATGTGTGAAGAACATCATCAATGGGCAAAAGTTGTAATAAAAATCTAGTTCTGTCAGAAAATATAGAAATCTATTATTGTTCATATAATCTTACTCTTTATGCAATCAGCACGTGTTTCCTGTGTACTGATATCTGGAAAAGGCTCTCAGCCAATCAGATTCAAGAACCAGAACGAACTGTTGTATAAACTATATGTCAAACTATAATGTCAAACTATTTATGTCAAAACTATAAAAAAGAAGTAAATAATGAATAAAAAAAAAAGAATAATAATAAGAAGAAATAGAAGTAAACCATTATAACAAAGTCCACATTAAATGTTTTGCAAATTTCACTATATCCCAAGTAACAGATGGAAATAATATACATATTTATATTTATATTGACTGCAATAGCATTTTTATAGACATTGGTAAATAAAATAAATAATTCCTGCAAAAAATCTAAAAATCTGGTACTAGAGCACAACTGCAATGTGGAACTAACATGATCCCTCACACATGCACCGCACAACACACCACACACACACACACACACACACACACACACACACAGACACACATGTGGACATAGGTGTGTGTTCACTCTTCACTCCTGTAAAAAATTAATTCCTTATTCTAAAGTTAATTATTTTTATACATTTGGATTATTGAAGTAAATAATATGTGATTAAAATGAAGTCTTGTCTTTTAGTGGCAACTTATGTGGATTTTTGTTTATTTATTTGGCATTATTGCAATAACAAGACTTCAAAAGACCTCAAACAACAAAAATTTTTACTTTTGACAAAATACTAGTTTAATGTATAATGTTTATATATATGAAGAGTTTGGTTCCAAAACGCAATAACTCCATTTTGATTAATTTGAGTAAAAAGGTGTTTTCTTTAGGTGTTTTCCAAGAAAATGGCAAGATGAAAACCACTATTTTCTGTTTCAAACTTTCACATAGCATCTTTTGGTTATAAAAACATTAAAAATTCAAATCTACATTTTGATTTTAAAAAGTTTATTATAAAAACGTTTTATTTATTTTTTTCCCCAAAATGCGATAAATCTATCACATCTTGTTAATGTTATAAATTATTTGTCATTACTGATTAAAGAGTATCTGGAGCCACCGCACAGTTAAATAAACACATTTGCCAAGTACACTGGTATAGAGTCTGGGAACGTGACGTCAGCGACGCATTGCATTCTGGGACTTTAGGTCACCGTCAGTACAGTAGAGACTGGGAAATAGTGGAGGAAGATGTTAAAATTTATATTATACAGTTAAAAACATATTAGAATGGTGAACGCTGGCTGTGTTATGAATTATCTGCATATACTGACCAGCGTGGAAAACGGATGTGAAATGAAGCGCCATTTTGTCCCATTTTCGGGATATTCTAAAACGCTTAATGTGGTGTAATGTAAGTAAACATCATACTAATAGCCCAGAATTTGAACGCAACGCGTTTAATTTCACGTTAAACGCTTTCCTCCCATAGAAACTATGTACAGCAAAGCAGATGAGCCCAGAATATGAACAGAACCCGTCTTATTACACGTTAAGTCACTGTCCATTAAGCGTTTTCTTTATGGGAGGAAAATGCGTATGTGTTAAATGTGTTGCGTTCATATTCTGGGCTTATCTGCTTTTCTGTAACGTACATAGTAAACACCAAACTAATAAAGCATACTAAGTTTAGTTTGTTAATAACACTGTTTTAGTAAATTAAGCCACGTTATGCATTTTCACATTATGCGTTAGAATGTCCCTCATTGCCTTCCAGCTTAGAAACGACACAATGGTGAAAGTGAAACTCAATGAAAATAAACTTGAACAAAATGTGGCTTTGTCATTTGTATTTATTACAGATTAATAACTTCTGATCCACTTGAATATGTACGTGCTCACGCCATTAATAATGTACGAAAACACGTTTAGAACTGTCATTTGTGATATAACTCGTTGCTATCACTCTCCGTGCAACACCTCTGATTCATTGTTCAGCTTGTCTCGGTAAGAAATTATGTATTTATTCTATTTAGGTCCAGTAAAACTTGGTGTAGCGACTCCACAATATAATTCATTTCAGAGCTGCATTACAGGGGTCATGCTCGTATGTTATCCCTTAATACTTTAACATGAAGAAATCAGGGCTATATGATGATATGCTGGCTGAGATCAATCTATATTGTGTTTATTATTTTATCTGGCAGATATATCGGTGCCATTTAGTTATTAAAAACTGCAATAGAGAAATCATTTGGTCCTGTTTGTGGTCCGATAGGAGGCGGCAGTGTGATTTCTATGCGTGTCGTGTCCTGGCCACACGACTGGGAACACAAGAGATTCAAATATTAGTCTATTTATTCTAAGCAAGTGCAGGCATCTCTCAAAAAAATTATCGTAAATACAGTCGTTTTCTCATCTGGTGATTTGTATTTGTTGTCATTGTACGCTCCTGAGCGTGACCTAAAACATGGCGGCGACTACCCAGAATGCAATGCGCAGTGACGTAGTTTGCCCAGGGATGACGCGTTTTGTAGGCCAACCCGGAAGTTAGCGGCGCACGGGTTCCCTCGGTTGAAAGCCTATGCATTTTTCCCATAGACTTTTGGAAACTCGCAGAAAATAAGCTCTCGCTGCGTCCCAATTCGCCTACTTATACTACATCCTAAAAGTATGTACTGTTTTTGTAAAGAAAAAGTACATACTTTTGAGTGTGTAGCATTAGATTATGCAAGCTTTGGGACATACTACTTCGTCATAATTGCGTCTTTAACGGACGTTCTGTCGCTTAGTTACGCAAACCTGTAACTGTTTAAATGGCCCTGTCAATCATCTTGTCACAGTTAAAATCCTCCACATTCAATTCAATTTAATTTCCTACCGTTTCGGAGAGAAATGTAGTCGCACGTTGATCTGCCAGTCATGGGTCTTTCATGCAATAACTCTCCTCATCTTTGCATAATGATGCATTTAAAAGTTAATGACCAAACACATCGTTATAAAAGTTCACAATGCTGTTGCAGATTAAATATAATGTGGATAACATTTAATAAATATCTTTTCGTCCGGTTATAACTGATTATGAATCATTCAAGCCCCTTTATCTTAACCGCTCTGCTTAACCGTCGGTCTCGCACATCTGTCATGTTTGTAGTTTTTTAACACTTTTTACTCATATTTGTAGTTGTAATCGAATCCTCGTCCACAGCGCAATGTGTTATGGGCAATATTAGCGGTTAGAAGTGTGCACGGATCTGCACTTTGAATTCTAACCGGAAAAAGTAGACCATCCGGGTATCTTTGGAATACTCATTTCAAATACTACGATTTGGGACATACTAATTCTTTTTCGAATACTATTTAGGACGGATAGTATGCGAATTGGGACGCAGCATCTGTGTTTAACAAAGGGTTATGACACTTACACGTTTGTCTATCAAGATAATCTTTACAAGTTAACACAATATTTATACATTTTGAAGCCTAAATAAAGTCGTCAGATATAAAAAGCTAACAGTAGGCTATAAACGGACTACAGCACACCATGGTCGCGGATCAACGTCGTCACCACCAAGCTTCCTCAAACTTTATTTAGAAAACAACTTTATTTAAAAACATGCTCGCCGATTATGATCTGTGCTGTTATGAATACTTATCCACTTTTTCATGAGAAACGCTGTCCAAATGTCCCGTTTTTAATGATGACGTCTAAAGTCCCCGCCAAAGGAAGTAGTCCCTTTTAGCAATTTGTTAGCAACCGCCGATTTTAAGAGACACAGTAAAAGTTTAAAAAAAATCACAAGTGGGTTATAACTGGTGTATTTTATGTCATAGATCAAAACGTGAAAGTATTTAGAGGCTTTGTTAACCACAGACCTTATTTCAGGCGATTTAGCAAAAACCCATTCAAAAAACCCATAGACTTTACGGCGTTGGAACCGGAAGTCCTAAAATGCTAATTCGCTTCCGGGTTTTGCCTACAAAATTGCGTCATCCCTGAGGCACTCTATTAAAAACGGCTTTTAAAAAAAGCCTTCAATGTTTACAGTGCGTGGAATGGTGCGCTGTGATTGGTTGAGCGGATATAGCCTATCGCGTTCTGCAGAAAAAGGAGACTGGCGTTTGTCGCGTTTTGGAAAGAAAGGGAGAAAACATGACATAATAACATGACGGATATCGCATTTTGCGAAAAATTAATAAATTACTTTTCAATACTGACCAGATACAATTTTTTGATAATGGCGTTTATCGCGTTTTGGAACCAAACTCTTCATATATATAGACCTTATTTACCAGAGAAACAAGCGCGCCGCCATCTTTATAAAATTGTCTTTGAAGTTCCGTTTTTGCCGTAGCTTTGTACATTTCTATGGCATCGCTGTCAAAGAATAATTAGTTGGTTAAGTGGATTTATTTGTTGTAGAGTTAATGGAAGTTATCATGAGCATTGTTATGTTTAAAGCAGATGTCTTTACAAATGTCAGTAGGTCGGGAAGATTTTAAAACGAGCAGTTCATTCATTAAATCTAATATCGCTGTGGAAATACAAACCGGAAGTCAAAAAACAACGAGCGCAATGCTGAAAAGGGGCAGGGCTACATAAGGTCTATATTCACAAAATATTCATCACAAAAGCTGTTATAAGAGAAGTAAGCCACATCCAGAAAAATGAATGGATCTCTATTGGCCTCTGCTGGACAGATATGGTAATTACCCCTATTTTTCTACAACTGTAATTCCTACAAGTTTTTTTCTAACCAGCAGATGGCAGAATTCCGTCTCTAACACCTAGATCAATATCATATTTAATTTTGATCATCATTGAAGCGTTTATATATATATAATTCAGCATCATTACTCCAGTCTTCAGTGTCACATGATCCTTCAGAAATCATTCTAATATGCTGATCTGCTGCTCAAGAAACATTTAATGTGTACAATTGTACAAAATATTTGTGTACAATTTTTTTTTTTTTCAGGATTATTTGATGAATCTTTTGTAACAATATAAATGTCTTTACTGCCACTTTTGATTGATTTAATGCATCCTTGCTGAATAAAAGTATTCATTTCTTTAATTTCTTTTCAAAAAAAAAAAAAAAAAAATTCTTACTGACCCCAAACTTTTGAATGGTAGTGTATAATGCTACAGAAGCTTTGTATTTCAGATAAATGCTGTTCTTTTGAACTTTCTATTCATCAAGGAATCCTGAAAAAAAAAGTATACAACTGTTTTCAACATTGAAAATAATCAAAAATTGAGAAATTGAGCAGCAAATCAGCATATTAGAATGATTTCTGAAGGATCATGTGACACTGAAGACTGGAGTAACGATGCTGAAAATTCAGCTTTGCATCACAGGAATAAATTACTTTGTCAAATATATTTAAATAGTACACAGTTATTTTAAATTGTAATAATATTTCACAATATTACTGTTTTTACTGTATTTTTAATTAAATAAATGTAGCCTTGGTGAGCAGACGAAACTTCTTTTAAAAACATTAAAAATCTTAGTGGTTCCAAACTTTTGGACTGTACTATATATATATATATATATATATAATCATATTTATGCTAAAGGCGTAGTTGAAGAATTTTGCAGTAAACAGGTAAAAAAAAAAGTACTTCATATCCCCCAAAACACAGCATATAGATGAGAAGTACAAAAAAAAAGAAAAGAAAAAAGATATATAATTTTTTGTACAATCGCTCTATAAATGTTTGGGGTCATACTGACCACAAGTGTAAACAGGAAACAAGGAGCATTTGAGGGTTAAATCCCCAAAGAAACATTCTTACGAACTTTTTAAAACTTCTTTCTTAAGAGTATTTTCATGAATCCAGCCCCAGCAGTGTAAATGAGTGTCATGATTATAAATACAGATTTTTAAACAAGTTATATAATGATTCATGTGTTGTGAACTAGTAAAACCACACAGACAGTTTTGAGGTGTGACAAAAAACACCAGAAACATTCACTCACAAGAATGACAATTTCTTCAGAAATATTGCATGGCCAAAATTTGTTATGAAGAATATAGAAAAATAAAGTATCTTCTGACATTTACTTTGTCTTGAATATTAGTAACTCTACAGACATCACCTGATCTACAACAACAATGTTCAACACTTTGGTATCTGATACTGTGTGTCTCTTTGACTGCTGGTGTAGATGAAGGTGGTGTGAAACCCTGCTTTGAGCTCAGAGCTTCTAACCTAAAGGATGAGGGTTTGAACCCCACATAGGGTGATCTTTGCACCTTTCATTTCTCTATTTCAGATAAAGTCCAGTTAAGAGTTTCTCCTCAGAAGTGGTTGACTGAAGGAGATCCAGTGACTCTGATCTGTGAGGTTAAAGGCTCCTCTACAGGCTGGACATTCAGCTGGTTCACTGAAACTGAAACAGGTCAGTAATGTGCTTCATGTTGTATCATCTGAATTAGCTGATTTTATTCAAGAACAATAGAGACAGGGCATGTAGACTTTTATTGTTCCCGGGTGCAAGAATTCAGAGAGTAAATGTTTAGCAGGAGTGAGTTACAATTTTCAGTGATAATAAACCTCTGTTGATCCGACTGTCCATGGGTGAGGATATAAAAATACAGAATTATACTCTGTAGTTTTCACAAAAGTCCTGAAGATGTCAAAAATCTCATACGTAAAATGCCTCATCTGGTGGACTTTTGCTGACAAATAAATATGAATAACTCTGTCCAGGAAACACAGAGAATGAGTAAACACTGTTCATTTACATTTACTACCAACATTATAACAATTCAAAGCAGGTTTAAATCAGTGAAGTTCCACTTTAAGGTGAAATCTACACATTCTCTTATTTTACAGGGAGCAGAAATTATCAGCCGCTCTCAGACAGCAGCAGAGGAGCTGGAGGAAAATACACTGTCAGTTCTGCTACTGTAAAACACACTGGAGTTTATGTGTGCAGAGCAGAGAGAGAAAAAACAGCCTATAAAACATGGTACAGCAACAAACAACTACTGTGGGTCACTGGTGAGTTCATGCAGAACTGAAATGATTGGTTAAACTTTAATAAAGAAAATTATTATGTTCAAATCTGAAAAATTATAGCTGTAATTGTCTTGTCAGGTGTTTCTCCTCGAGTGTCTCTGATCATCAGTCCCAGCAGAACTCAACACTTCTCATTAGTCTCTCTCTCTCTGAGCTGTGAGGACCAGAGTAACTCTGATGGATGGACAGTCAGAAGATACACAGACAGTCGGGGGCGACTGGAAGATTGTTCATCATCACACTGGGGATCACAAACAGGATCTACATGTAAAATCAGCTCCACCAGCACATTGGACACTGGAGTGTACTGGTGTCAGTCTGAATCTGGAGAGAAACATCATCCTGTTAATATCACTGTACAACGTGAGTCTGTGTTTCTGTATTTATTCATTTCACTGGCAGTTTACAGTCAATGCATGAAGAACAGCATCAATGGGCAAAAAACAAACAAAAACTTAATGCACCAATTGTAATAAAAATCTAGTTTTGTCAGAAAATATATAAATCTATTATTGTTCATATAATCTTACTCTTTATTCAATCAGCACATGTTTCCTGTGTTTCTGTAGCTGATGTGATTCTGGAGAGTCCTGTTCATCCTGTGACTGAAGGAGATCCTCTGACTCTACACTGTTTAGATGAGTATGCAACCCCATCAATCCTCAGAGCTGATTTCTATAAAGATGAATCACTCATCCAGAGTCAAACTACAGAGATGATCATCTTACTGTCTCAAAGTCACATGAGGGTTTCTACTACTGCAAACACCAGAGAGAGGAGAGTCTCTCAAGAGCTGGATCTCAGTCAGAGGTGAGAGTCAATGAAACTGTGAGTGATTTATGTCTTCATATGTCCTCGTTCAGATATAGTTCATGATAAAGTGCAGTGATGCAGTTACACTGACAGTATCAGGTGAGTTTGATCATCTCTTCATAAACACACACAAGTTTATCATGTTATTAATGAGTGATTTGCTTCTTCACATTAAGATACTTTTTTCTTTAACCAAAATTGTCTCACATGATCTTCAAATCAAGTCTCAAAGTTCAGATTTGAATTTACCAAATAACACCCTAAAAAGTATTCATGATGTATCTTGATGATTTTTCTTATTTTATTTTATCTTATTATTATTATTATTATTATTTGCATTTCACATCTTTGAATACATCTAAACAAGTTTTCAAATAGACGCTATGTTTATAAGTTGCATATTTCGGTTCTAAATATCTACAAAAAAACAAAACAAAAACAAACTTCTGTGACACAACAACAGTATTTGTAAAACTATCATGGGTTTTCTCGTCCATCGTGACACTCGCTGTGAGAAATGCTGCAGTGATACAAACAGTGAAATGGTTTCCATGGTGATACTGGAAGAATATCTGGAAAAGGCTCTCAGCCAATCAGATTCGAGAAGCAGAACAAACTGTTGTATAAATACATATACACTGTTGAGGGTTAAATAAAATATTAATGGTTAATCAAATCAAATATATAACTATATTTATAGTTATAACTGTCTTTATAACTATAAATAGCTCTTTTTCAAGATATAAGCTGCGGTGCTGTTTTTAAAACTTTGCCTTTGTAAATAAAAAAAAGGATTTTATTTAATGAATAAAAATTAAGAATTAAAAAATAAGAAGTAATCAATTTATAACAAAGTCCACATTTTTGTCCTACAAATGTATTCCAGATTTCACCATATCCAAAGTAATAGATGGAATAAAAAATATATATTTTTTGTTTCATATTATCCAAGTAAATACCTCAGTCCAAAATATATGAACCAAATTACATTGTAAAATGAATGATCAACAGTTTCAATATAATTATTACAAATTTGGCAAGTGTTGAATCCACATTAAATCTTATCTGGATAAATATCATTTATCATTTTAAAAATGCTCTTTAGGTCGAATGTGAAATAAACATATTTTCTTCTGAATTCCTTTACTGATTTCCTACTGAGATGTTGAAAACTGTAATCACTTCTTATATGATCAGGATATCTTTCCTGCACAAGACAATTCCTTATAATGTTCACTCCTTACCAATATCACTTATTTTGCCTAAATTATGATCAAATATCTTGGGAATGATGAAATACATTAAAACCCCCTTTAACATACTAATCACTGGTAAAGTAACACTTAACTTCTTATGTAATCGTTTTTTCTTACAATTAAAATTGAATTGGGTGAAGAAATCACTATGACTCCAGAAACATTCATTCTTATCCATCATGTTCAACAAACACCTCTTTTCCACCAATCCTGCAAAACAAAGATTTTCTTTGAATTCTTATGGAATATATCTTTGTTGGTCCATTTATCTGATCAGAGATGGCAGGTTTGGTGACAGCACCACCTACTGGTCAGAAATGATACCAATTTATCAACACTATAATCTACTGTAGATGATTTTTAATGTTCATTTAAACACTTTGTTGAACGGTGTTGTCATAGAGAGTGAATAATGACGTATGTTGTATGACAACCTATGAGGAAGAAGTCCGGGGGAGGGACTAGGAGACTAGTGGCCTGAGATAAAGAAGTGGAGTGGGTGTCTGTGGTACTCGTTAAATAAATAAGTTCCTTAGCAACAAAGCCGTTGTAAGAGAGACTTATTTGACATGGTGTCAGAAGTCGTGGAGCAGTAGAAATGGCGAAATTCGCTCCACCCACGAACTTCATCTTTGATAGACCTCAAGAGTGGGCCGCATGGCGACAACGCTTCACGAGGTACAGGATAGCCTCGAAGCTAAAGGAGGAGGATGGAGAGGTACAAGTGAGTACCCTCATATACGCCATGGGACCAGAGGCAGAGAACATATTCAGCTCGTTTACGTTTGAGAGAGACGAGCAGAAAAACGAATTTGACGTCGTGCTGAACAAGTTTAATGACTATTTCATCCCGAAAAAGAACATCATCCATGAGAGGGCGTGCTTTTACCAACGCATTCAAAGGCCAGGGGAAAAAGCAGAGATGTTCATACGTGCACTATACGAATTGGCAGAGAGCTGTGACTTCGGTGCCCAGAAAACAGAGAACATCAGAGATAAACTTGTGGTGGGCATCAAAGATAAAGAGCTTTCAAGAAAGTTGCAGCTGATGACAGACCTTACCTTAGACACGGCGGTGCTGATGGTGAGGCAGGCGGAGGATATCGCCCAGCAAGTGAGCCAACAGGAGGAGGGTGCACCGAGCACTGTTCAGGAGGTTACATACAGACGACCTGAAAGAAAAGGAAGATGGGATGAAAAGAAGCCAGCAAAAGGGAAAAATGAAAGAACGACCGGTGGCGGCCGATGCGGAAAGTGTGGAAAAACGAAACATCACAATAAGGAAAAATGTCCCGCAACAGAAAGTGAGTGTCGAAAGTGTAAAAAGAAAGGACACTGGGAGCGTATGTGTTACTCAAGGACAGTTAATGAGGTAACGTTAATAAGAGAAACACAAACACAGGCAAGTGATGACGATTCATATTACCTAGGAACGGTAAACAAATAGGGAATGACGTCACAGAGAACTGGTTCGTGAAATTGAACGTGCAAGGCTCGCAAGTAGAATTTAAAATTGATACCGGAGCTGACGTGACTGTTATGAATGAAGAGACTTTTAACTCGCTTGGAAATAAAGTGAAGCTGAGTCAGACACATGCGAGATATGATAGCCCAGGTGGAAGGATAAATTGTTTGGGACAATTGAAACAATCACGGAGTATAAAGATAAAAAGTTCAAGTTCGCAATTCACGTCATGGAGGGTGACACCGTGAACAATCTGCTTAGCAGACAACAAGCAGTAGAAATGGGCTTAGTTAAAAGAATCGAGCAAGTCAGCGCAGCATTCGAACAGGGCACAATGAAAACCGAACCTGTCAAAATAAATCTAAAAGAGAACGTAGAGCCATACGCAGTCCACACAGCGAGAAGAGTGCCGTTACCGTTACTTCCCAAAGTTAAGGCTGAACTCCAACGAATGGAGGAGAACGGAGTTATTGAAAAGATAACGCAACCCACGGACTGGTGCGCGCCGATGGTACCAGTGATGAAACCTAACGGGAAAGTGCGCATCTGCGTAGACTTGAAAAAGTTGAACGAAAATGTAAAAAGGGAACGATTCATCCTACCCACGACTGATGAAATTCTTGCCAAACTTGCAGGGTCCAAATATTCTCTTCGTTGGACGCCGCAAGCGGCTTTTGGCAGATACCCCTACATAGTGAGCAGTCTGCTCACTACATTCATAACGCCGTTTGCCAGATACTGTTTCAAGCGCTTACCCTTTGGTATTAGCATAGCGCCAGAAATATTTCAGCGCAAAATGAACGAACTCTTAGGGGGTTTAGAGGGAGTTGCGGTCTACATGGACGATTTAATCGTTCACGGCGAAACCCAGGAACAGCACGACGAGCATCTGAGGCGCGTTCTGGAGAGGATCGAGCGCGCAGGGCTCAAGCTCAACAAAGAGAAATGTACCTTCAGGCAGAAGGAGCTTTATTTCCTGGGACATGTTATAGACGAGAGAGGAGTCAGGCCTGACCCGGGAAAGTAAGGCTATCTCGGAGCTGCAAGCCCCACGAAATGTGAGTGAACTGAAACGGGTCTTGGGGATGATAAACTATATGGGACGTTACATTCAAGATTTGGCGACAGTGGGCGGGCCGCTGTTTGATTTGTTAAAAGGGACTGTAACATGGACATGGGACCAGCCCCAAGAAAGCGCATTTCAAAAGCTTAAAGAAACTCTAATGACAGCACCTGTTCTCGCGTACTACGATTCAGGGAAACCCACAGCGGTGTCAGCAGACGCGAGTAGCTACGGGCTTGGAGGAGTCCTACTACAGCTGCATGGAGACAGCTGGAAGCCGGTAGCATACTGTTCGAGGAGGTTAAATGAGGCAGAAACCAGGTACGCGCAGATAGAAAAGGAGTGCTTGGCTGGGGTCTGGGCGTGCGAGAGATTCGAGAAGTATCTCATAGGCCTGGACAGATTTCGCCTTATTACAGACCACAAACCCCTCGTACCATTGATTAATAAAAAAGACTTGGACACGGTACCAATACGCTGTCAAAGACTTTTAATGAGACTGATGCGATTTGCAGTGACGGCAGAATACGCGCCAGGGAAGACATTGGTAGTAGCCGATACATTGTCGAGAAGTCCAATAAGCGATGATGCAACGAGCAGTAGACCTACAGCGAAAGAGATAGCCTGTTACGTTGACGCAGTTATAGCCGGCTTGCCCGTGTCACAGTCAAAGTTGAGCTTGATCGTAGCAGCGACTGAAAGGGATGAACAGTTACAACTAGTAAGTAAGTTCATAAAGCACGGCTGGCCAGAGCACGTGAGAAACGTACCTGAAGGTATTAGAGACTTCTTTTCAGTGAAAGATGCGCTGTCAGTAAGTGAAGGACTGATAATTCTGGGCAGACGCATTTGTATTCCAAGTGAACTGAGACAGGACATCCTCGAGCGCATCCACGAAGGCCATCTAGGGTTGACAAAATGCAGAGAACGGGCAAACTCATCCGTATGGTGGCCTGGTATATCATCGGATATAAATAACAAAATTGATTTGTGTATGTTCTGTCGTGAAAACAGGAAAACGCAAAGGAAAGAGCCACTCAAATCAACCCCCTACCTGACAGGCCATGGCAGCGCCTGGCTATAGACATTTGCGAAAACAAGGGCCAGATGTATCTGATTGTTTCGGATTACTACTCGCGCTTCATAGAGATCCTTCATCTGCCAAAGATAACGACAGCGCAGGTGATAAACAGATTGCAAGCTACATTTGCGAGGTTTGGAATACCGGCAGATTATGAGCGATAACGGTCCGCAATTTACTAGTGAAGAATGGACTGTTTTTAAGAGGAAATATGACTTTGAACACGTCACATCGAGCCCACATAACCCGCAAGCAAATGGGCATGCCGAACGCGCGGTCCAAGTAGCCAAACGCATCCTTAGACAGGATGACCCCTACCTTGCTTTAATGTGTTACCGAGCAACACCACATTCATCTACAGGGTTAGCCCTGCCGAATTGTTGATGGGCAGGAAAATTCGTACAACACTGCCTACATTGAAGAAAAACCTGCAGCCAAAGTGCCTAGTAGAATGGTGAGAGAAGAGAGCGCTTTAGCTAAAACACAACAAGCCTTCTACTTTAATCGGAGACATGGGGTGCGTGACTTACCTGTGTTGAAGCCAGGTGATGCAGTGCTGGTGAAACTGGACGGGGAAAAGACGTGGAAAGGTCCAGTGCAGGTCAGAACGCAAGAGAGTGCGCCGCGCTCATTTGTGGTGCAGGCTCCGAAAGGGGAAGGTGAGATGAGCGAAATCGTAGACATCTACAGACAGTGCCTGCGGAATGTCTAAAGGCTGATAATAACTGTGAAACAACAGTGAAGAGTCCGCAGGAGCTTGAAAAGCGGATCACCACCAACGCGGAGCAGTCAGAGTCGCAGACACCGTGTGAAATGCAAGGAGTGACTGTGACCAGGTCCGGCAGAGTGATAAAGCCTACTGTTAAACTAAATTTGTAGTTAAGTAAATTCTAATGCACGTTTAGGTGTAGTAGATGTGAGTTATGCATCTTAAGTGAATGTGATGTTGAATGCTTATTTGATAAAAGAAAAATGTGAAATGTTTAAAATGTTCATTATAGTTAAAAGGAATAGCGGGCAAATGCTAGTTAGTAAATAAAGAAGCAGGGTTATAATAATGCTTTTCCTTAGAAAAAGTTAAAGGGGGAGGTGTCATAGAGAGTGAATAATGACGTATGTTGTATGACAACCTATGAGGAAGAAGTCCGGGGGAGGGACTAGGAGACTAGTGGCCTGAGATAAAGAAGTGGAGTGGGTGTCTGGGTACTCGTTAAATAAATAAGTTCTTAGCACAAAGCCGTTGTAAGAGAGACTTATTTGACAGGTGTGTCTCTTTGACTGCTGGTGTAGATGTTGGTGGTGTGACACTGTGGCTCGAGCTCTAGATTATTAACACAAAGTTGTGGGTTTGAACCTGTATTGTCTTTATATTATGCCATGTGAATATGGGCTTTTTTGACCCTGTAATGTTTCATACAGTGTCTGTGAAATTAAAGGGGTCATGAAATGGATTTTTTTAAACTATTTTATGTTTTCTGAGGTGCACTTATAATGTTAATATGATTTTTTACATCAAATAATTGTCATAATTTAGAAATAAATGGCTGATTTTAGTCCTCTGGTTTGAACTCTGTTGAAGGGGCGTGTCTGCTGTGAGACTTCAGTGTAACGCCCACTGCTGTGATTGGCTGACATCTTTGCAATTGAAATAAGTATTACATGTGGAATCCTCTTTGAATTCTTTTACCACATTTTATCTATACAGCTGTAGAGATGAACAAATCATGAAAAGTTGATTATTGCATTAAATTTAGATCCTGTTACATGGAAGTTTGCAGTTATTACATCGAGCAAATGACAGTCTGTTGATCGTTGAATGAAGTGATCTCATCATTGCAAACACAATTCTTCTGCACTTTTATGAAATGCTTTCATGAACTAACAATGCGAACATGATGTAAATACAGTAAGAGATTCATTGTCTAGTGTAAGAGTGTCACTATAACCGGAGTTTTGTGTCCAGATAAACTCGTGCTGCATGATCGACAGCTTCAGCCATTATAAAGAGAGCGTTCTTTGAAGTAAAAATATTAGGATTATTCATTATGAATTTAACTGTTATTACCGGTTTAAAAATGAAATACGTTACATAGTTTGCGGGGTCCTTGCTGATTCCAGAACAGTTGATTCCTGATCTTTGAGCAAAAGTTTTTGGGCAAAGCCAGTGTCATATTATGACTTGTTCTCAAAACAGTCTCTGGTCAACTTACAGTCCAAACACTCAAATCAGCACTGAGGTGACTAGAGCCACAGCCAGGAACAGCACAAGGCATCGCACTTGTTATTATAATCTTCTCGTAAACAGCTTTGGATCCACTCGCTTATGGCCTGAACATCAGTGGACGGGGACAATGATGCGATGATGTAAAAGTAGGTGTTGTTGTCTTGCTCCAGAGTCAGTCGTATGCAAATGATTGTGCCCCTGTGACGTCAACTGGTATATGTCAGGCTTTGTTACAATGAAGGCAGACGAGGAAGACGAGTACAAAATTAACAACGTAGTTTAATGTATGAAGATCCAACAGAACAGGCAAGAAGGTAGCAACATAAACATACTAAAGACGATACCGGACCAAGAACTGAACTCAGGCAGGAAATTAAGTACACAATACAAATGACAAACAGCTGTGAAGGTAATCAGTGTCCATGGTGAATGATGAGTGGTTGGAACAGAGAAGCACATGACAAACAAAGCAAAGTGTGGCAGTGACAAGGCCGTGGCGGTGACTGTGACTGGCTGTGCTCTGCGGTGACATCAGCGAGGGCAGAGCAATGGTAAGGAAGACAGAGTTCATTGTGTAGTCCATAAAAGATGATGCTGATGATGATGATACCGGGTGGGATAGGTTGGGAGTCGAGTCCGCTGAAGTCAATCAGCCAGTCCTCCCTCTCCGAGGTCATGTCTCCCTCATCCGCAGGTGTCGTGGGCTCACACCCCTGGTCAGACGTTTGATGGAGCTCCTCTTCTGGGGCAAGGGTCCACCTCTGTCCTCGTGAACTCGGGATCCGGTTGGCGCGTCGTGGCCGGTGGAAACTCTCTGTCTGTGCGGGGCTGCATGAGAACTCTGCGGCCGTTAGGGACATCTGGGCTCTGGGTCTGGCGATGTTCTGGACTGGGACGCGACACTCTCCAGACACCGGATGACGGCTTCTTTCCAGGAAAGTCCGGAGGTGTCTGGGAGGTCCACGGAATGATGGTAGTTTGGCCAGATCCAGAACAGTGACTTCAGGGTCTCGTTGTCAAAGTGGCAGGTCAGTGCAAGGCAGGTAAAGTCCTGGGTGAACACAAAAAAATCGTGGCTCGCAAACTTTGTTGCATAGTCCATCTGGGTCCGGTATTCTGTCAGGCTTTGTTGCAATGAAGGCAGACGAGGAAGACGAGTACAATTCAACGACGTAGGTTAATGTATGAAGATCCAACAGAACAGGCAAGAAGGTAGCAACACAAACACATACTAAATACAATACCGGACCAAGAACTGAACTCAGGCAGGAACTTAAATACACAATACAAATGATAAATGGCTGTGAAGGTAATCAGTGTCCATGGTGAATGATGAGTGGCGGGAACAGAGAAGCACATGACAAACAAAACAAACGGGACAAGGCGGTGACTGTGATAGTATAAAGAAGTTTCAAGAAGAGTTTTCAGTGAATAACAGGAACACATTCAGGTCTGTTTCTGAGTCTGACGGAGATAAATACTTCTGTTATGGAACAGACACTGAAGGATCACGCAGCTCTGGGGATGTCAGAGACTTATTTTAAATCTGGTAAAAAGGAGCATAATAAGTGCCCTTTAACAAGAACAGGAAGCATCAATGGGCAAAAAACAAACAAGCAAACCAACAAAAAAAACCTTAATGCACAAGTTGTAATAAAAATTATAACATATAGAAATCTATTTTTTTATGTTACAATATTGTTCAAATAATCTTACTCTTTATGCAATCAGCGCATGTTTCCTGTGTTTCTGTAGTTGGTGGTGATTCTGGAGAGTCCGTTCATCCTGTGGACTGAAGGAGATACTCTGACTCTACGCTGTTTAAATAATTCTGCAACCCCATCAATCCTCAGAGCTGATTTCTATAAAGATGAATCACTCATCCAGAATCAAACTACAGAGATGATCATCTCTACTGTCTCAAAGTCACATGAGGGTTTCTACTACTGCAAACACTCAGAGAGAGGAGAGTCTCACAAGAGCTGGATCTCAGTCAGAGTTGAGAGTCAATGAACTGTGAGTGATTTATGTCTTTCATATGTCCTCGTTCAATATAGTTCATGATAAAGTGCTTGTGTGTCTCTTTTCAGCGTCTCATTCAGACTCTCAGATCTCTGTCCTCAACATACTCAGTTCTGTACTCGGCAGCTTGTCCATATCTGCTCGTGACAGCGTGCTGATTTACAAATGCTGCAGAATAAGAGGTAAACATATGACTGATTTATTAAAGTCATAATCATCCATTATATTTAACTGACCAACAAATCATCAAATAATCATTAATAATTATTGATGATGTCACATTTGGCTTTGATCACGAGGGGTTTGTTCTTTGTGAAGCTGCTTCAAAAACAGTGTTGTGAAAACTGCTTTACAAATACTGAACTGTCAAATTTGGTTAAATGTATATACTGTACTTAGCTCAAAATATTTTACACCCTGTTTACACCTGTATTTAGAGTCGTCCAGGCTACTTTATCAAAAACAAGAAATGTTACCCAGAATGCATTGTTTTCTATGGTATATTACTGTTTTAATGGAAAACGGTGTGTTACTATTAGAATTTGGCCGTTTTTTTTTTTGTTTTGTTTGTTTTTTAAGTTTTACAGTGTATTTCTATCAGCATATTTCAGTAGTTTTTCAGTATTATTAGTAAAAGTTTTTTTTTTTCGTTCTGTTTTATGTAATACATTGCCATCCTTTACAATGTAAGGCTTTTGTGATATTTGCATGTTTCATTATAACCACATGAACCCACTGTCATTTATAATAATATTCCTTATTTTAGTGTAAATCT
>JAOTNS010002330.1:0-73724 GCA_028476615.1 Culter alburnus
TTGCGAGACATAAGGGCATTAATTTAGTAGATAAAGTGACGGTCTCTGTAAAAACCCGCTTTTTTTTCAGCGTCGCGTCATTTTACGTCACTACAGGGAGATGTTCGCAGAGCTCTGTGTTGATTCAGTGCAGAATATATTGGTATTTAGCAACAGCGGCCGTGAATCAGTGTGTTTTCGGTAGTTTTTGTATTCTATTTATCATCGTAATGGTAAATTATTGTGTTTGTGGAGGTTGCACAAACTTCAGCCTGTCAGGACATCGAGTACAGAGGTTTACTAACAAGAAAAACTACGCTGCTATCTTCCGTGCCGGGGTTTGTTTTGTGCAGGTGAAGAGACGGGACTTCACTTCTGCATCTGCGTCGAAAAACGCGTTCATTTTAGACTGGAGGATTATCATCCTGGCGATATGATGGAGTTCAACATTGTAATACTTCTGTAAATGATTATATTAAATGAATAACTTACATTATGCTTCTTCACCGTTTTTACTTGAATCAATTTCAACACTGATGAATACAAATTATGTACACATGCATACAGTCTCACACTCACACAAAACAGTTTTGAATGATGTGCTGGTAATGTAAATACTACAATTTCATGCATGCCATGTATGTAAACTTATATATACATTCAAGTTCACACAACTACATAATCACGGCGTCATATAGCCTACATCCTCACACTATCAGTGAATGGGCACGGAATAAACTCATAACCACAGAATTAATGAATAAAGGATAACATGAAATACATACAGTAAGTTAACACTATGTTTGGCCGCCGGCGGGAGACATGATCACGGATCCGTCAGAGATGCAGCTCGATGAAGACTTACGGTGCACATTTTAAGTTTTGTGTTTGATTATTGCATTTGCTAACTACCAAATCAGTCGTGATGAGAAACGGCTATATCACGTAACGTTAGTGTGGACGGATATTAACGCGTGTGACGCTTGATCAAAGTTTATTCGTTTCTGTTATTAGTAATCAGTTACTCCCTAGATGACCAATAGCTTTGCTATTGCCTGATTCATGATAATAATCTGTACAATATTGTGATCTGAGCACATGTCGTTAACGTTATATCTATAAGCTAACACCGGTCTCTGTCCTGTTCTCCACTGCTTCTCCTCACACAACAGCTCAATTTGTCTCTTTTGACCGTTATTCTGTCTAATTCTGGCCTGTCCCTGCTCTCTTGACCACATAGCAGGCTAACTGTATGGCTGTGATTAGTTATACGAGTATAAATAAGCATTTACAATTTCCTCAGCATCCGAACTGTCAAATTGCGATCCATTGTTTTCCTATAGTTTATATTGATCGCGTTCCCTTCAGTGACGTCACGTCCATTAGGCATTTTTCAGATGCGGAAGTAAAATTCTCTCACAAAAAACGACTCCAGAAGCCTATGTAGCGTATTTATGCGTGTTTTTTCAAGAAAATCTATTTCATACATTATTTTTCTACACATTGAATCACTAAAGCTCTAACCTGCAATATGCCCTTTAACGCCTTGTCTTTCGTCTCTTGTTTGTCAGATCGTTGTGCGGTGTCCGCGTGTTGTTTCCCTGGACTGGACTTCGACTCGTTGCTTCCTGGTTTTCGTGTTCTCATTGGATTACTCTCTGGACTTCACTCACGGATTACTTCACGGACACTGCTCTTCGGTCACCACTCATCACGGATCTTCACCGCCCATCGACGTCCCTGTGTTACCACTCTCCTGCTGACTGTTATATGTTTTTGTGTGTATGTTGAATCTGACTACCTTCGGTGTGAAGCTCTTTTAAAGAGATTTAACTTGCATCTGCATCATCCCTTCATTCCGTGACAGATGAAAAAGATGATACAGATGAGCTTTAATTAGACCGGTTATCCAGTTCTGTCTGCTAAAGACTACTTCTGTCATTTATGATGTTGATTTGAATTACATTCAGGATTAGTTTTTGATTCAAATTGGAAATGTGAAGTTGAAGATTGACGCTTTATCTAAATTGAACTGAGGGTCTAAATTTAAATACCGTTATCTACCCAGCCAGCAATGACACGTGGGGCCCAGATGGGTTAACTACAGGTTCCATGGGTACTGTGTGGGCATGGGCTTTGGCTGGGTGAAATCAGCGGGTCCCATGTAGGTTTTGTAGTACGAGTCCCACATAGGAAGCCCATATGAGCTGATTACATGGGCCCCATAAGGGACAGGCATGGGCCAAGTGGGCATGGGTTTGATCTGGGAACACATATATGGGTCTTGCATGGCATATTTATGGGCCAAGTGGGCATGGGTTTGAACTGGGAATGCACATATGGGTCCTGCATAGAATTTTTATGGGCCAAGTGGGCATGGGTTTGAACTGGGAACACATATATGGGTCTTGCATGACATATTTATGGGCCAAGTGGGCATGGGTTTGATCTGGGAACACATATATGGGTCTTGAATGGCATATTTATGGGCCAAGTGGCCATGGGTTTGGGTGATTGGTTCAGGTCCTGCAATATTATGTAATGCTCATCTACAAACAAGCATCAAAAATAAAATAAAATAAGCTTAACTTAGGATATCAAGGGGAGCCTTATCATTCAAGCTCCTCTTGGCAAAGCAAAATCTGCTCGTCACAACATGGCAGACAGAGCATCATTCTGCTTGCTTCGATGCTGGACAGGACAAGAGGAAAAAAGAAAAAAAGGACTTGCAGGAGGCCTCATCATCAATCTGTCTGCCACTTCTGTGTTGTTAGATGTCCTTGGACCAAGGAGTAGCATGTGTTTCTATCAAGGTGTAGCTCATACACCAACATGACTGATGTGTTGGCTGTAAAAGGTACAGTAGATCTGTTTGGTTAGGCTATCTGAAGATCTTCAGGATGCATTGACATATACATGGTTTATGGTTTAAGACGGTAAAGGGAGGGGCTGAGGTAGTTAAAGAAGTAGGCCTGTAAGGACAGAGGCCCTTTCAATTTAAGTAAAAGAATAAAGCTGCAGAAAGCCTTCCGACAGTGCATGGAGCATTCACATAAACACTTTCATTGGTGCAGTGACCCAGATTGGGACAGATTTATGGGGATAAGTGTAAAGGAGACAGCATTGCTACTGCTGGCATTTGAATATTTACAATATTTATATTGTATGAATATTTTGCTAACTTAACATAAGTTGCTTATAACATATAGTTGCCTGTAGAATGTTGGGTAAATCCCTCCCTGATGCCTCATAGGACCCATTTTGCTACCCAATTGGCTTTTGGTCAGTTTGCACATCCATCTACCACGCCGGATACCCAGATTCAAGACCCGCTTGGGGAGTGGTTTCTGGTATCAGAGGTGGAAGTCATTAATTACAAATACTCAGATTACTGTAATTAAGTAGTTTTTTGGGGTACTTGTACTTTTATGAGTAGATTTTCAAGCCTGTACTTTTACTTGTAATCATTGACATTAACTCAAAACTGGTACTGTTGAAGAATGTCAAAATGTAATCTACTAAGTTACTTTTAAAATCATAGTTGAGTACTGAGTACAATTTTAATTCATATCCAAACCTTTTATCTGCATTTTGTAGCCAGTAAGGTGATTTGATAGCAAACAAGCCGATGAAAACCGGGTCATGAGGACGGAAAACAAAACAAAACAAAAAAAGGACGTTAATGATTGATCTTTCATTGATTCTGAATGAAGAATTTAACCAGTTAAAAATGTATTCATGGATATTTAATCAATAGTCGTGGCTCCTCATGTAATTTAGTTTTTTGTCTGCCGGAGACATTTGCTTAATAAGGAAATAAAAACTTAAATGAGAAAAAAATGAGGGAAAACACTTGTTTTGCATCTTATCAATTATGATTAATGGATTGTTGGCATGTTAACTTCTGGTAAAGGAAAACACACAATTTCCAGCCCTAGTCTGGAGAAGTGACGGTGACATCAGTGGTTAAAAGTAACTAATACTCTGAATATTTTCTTTTTAATATTTTTTTTTTTTTTTTACAAACTGTACTTTTACTTGAGTATTTCTCTAACACCGGTACTTTTACTCGTAATTGAGTAATATTTTAGCAATGCACTTAATTGTACTTGACTACAGATTTTCAGTACTCTCCCACTGCCTGTTATGCACAACAACACCTAATTAGGCTCATTCATAATGAAGCCAGCGAAGCAGTTAAGTCGTTTGTTAATCTCTCACATATCCTTTAATTTACGAATTTTACTGTATTAAATTGTTATTTGGTCAGGCAGTTCGGACATCTCTGGGGCCTGTATGCAAAGGCCTTGTT
Source organism: Culter alburnus (assembly GCA_028476615.1). NCBI lineage: Eukaryota > Metazoa > Chordata > Actinopteri > Cypriniformes > Xenocyprididae > Culter > Culter alburnus. The sequence goes on from JAOTNS010002330.1 coordinate 4,292, forward strand.
TCGCACTCAAAACGTTAACAGTCCATTCGGAATCGGAAAGCAAGCTGGCTGTGACTTGGAGGTGAAATGCATATTTCTTCCGACCAACGCCGAATTTCCATAAAATTAAGGTAAGTTGAAATATTATGTTGCCATAAAAATAACACTGCAGATTGTAGTAGTCTGTATTTTTGGTTTGTGCTGTTTAATCTGATGTAGAATCTAACCAAAAGGAAAAACAGCGGGTTTGGTTTAGCTATAGGGCTGGAATAATTCAGTATCAATATATCACAATATACTTTTATTCAATAACGGTGATGTGATATAAAATATTCATCATTATTTCACTTCAAATTCATCTGAGTCAATATCAGATTCAGAGTTTGGTTCCAAACCCTTCCTGCTTTAAACATAAAACATATTGCACATATTGCATAACACATACTTCAACATATTGCACTGTCCCCACCTTTTGCTCTAAGAATAAATTGGAACAAATCAAATCAAACTAAATGTGTAAGCAAACAGTCTCAAATGTTTTGGGCTTGTAAACATCATAATGTCGGTCTCCCCGGTCTCCCTGTGCATCTTGCTGGCTTCTATCGTTAGTTGTAGTGTTGCAGTTACAACTGCACTAGCAGCTAATACAAAATGAAGGATAATATTGACTAAGGTTGAATTTTGTTTGCTTGCATAACCCAAAGAGCAAATATGCAGATATCTTATTATAAAAATATAAGAATTATTAAACTCGTAAAATATTCTGACAAAGGAGCTAAATAAATGATAATTGTATAATAATAATATAATTACCTACATTTTAAGTATATGAAAGTAAAACAAGCACAGCCAATTTGATGGAGCTGAATTAATATCAGCCTTATGACTCCCAGGAACATCTGAGTGGTTTGGCATCATGAGCAACCGTGATGTTCCTGGGATAATGATGTGATGTGACCGTGGCAGGGAGAGGGCTGCAAGCCCTAAGAGAAAAAAACATCGACAACACAAACGCCATGACTGTTTTGGATGTATTTTTGGAGAGATGTTTGGTTTTCTTTTTTTCAGACATTTTTTTAAAAAAAAAAAATATTTTTTATTTATTTACCAGTACGTTGTAAAATTTAAATTGTTAAAGATTATGTTTGTTGTTCAATGTATTATATAATGAGTGTATTTTGTATTGTATTTTTGGATGTTTTTTTTCAGAGATTTTTTTAAAATATATTTTTTAGTTTACTGTATGTTGTGACATTGTTTTTTAAAGATAATTTTTGTTGTTCAATTTAATATATTTCTTGCAGTTCAAAGCATCAAGTGTCTTGTATTTATCTTGTACTTACATTCATTCTTCGTTTTTAATTTTTCTTAGATTGTTTCCTTAAATGAATGGTTGGGCTTACCTTGCATGAATTGCCCAGTTAGGACCAACATAAGATCCTTACAGAGCCCACTTTAAGCCCATATGGGCATTCACGGTTGAATCCTGGTGCAAGCCCACTTTAAACCCCTTTAGGCAGGTGGGGCCCAAATGGGTCTGACACAAATTGCCCGGTTAAGACCCACATAAGACCCTTACAGATCCCACTTAAAACCCACCTGGGCATCCACGGCTGGCCCCCATGTGGATCCCAGGTGCAAGCCCGCTTTAAACCCCTTCAGACTGGTGGGCCCCAAATGGGTCTGACATGAATTGCCCAGTTAAGACCCACATAAGACCCTTACAGATCCCACTTAAAACCCATCTGGGCATCCACGGCTGGCCCCCATGTGGATCACGGTTGCAAACCCACTTTAAACCCCTTTGGGCAGGTGGGGCCCAAATGGGTCTGACATGAATTGCCCAATTAAGACCCATGCAGTACCCTTACAGGTCCCACTTTTAGTACGTCTGGGCTTCCACGGCTTGCCCCAATGTGGATCCCGGGTGCAAGCCCATAATGGGGCCCACATTTGCCGCCCATGAAGCCCTCATCTGGGCCCCACATGTCATTGCTGGCTGGGTATGTGTGATCAGAATGATAAACTGAACATGTTATAGACTTGACAGTAGGGATATAAAAATGACAGTCACTATCAAAATGATCTGTAAATGAATGGCAGGGAAATGTGTGATGATTGACAGACTCCTGTTTTTGTTTTGGGGTGTTACATGATATTGGGACGCTGTGGAAACATGGAAAATGATTGAAGTCAGATGGTCGCCAAATCATTCATTGTGTGTTAGTGTCAGATTTGCTGGACGATATTTTGTTGCCCATTTGGATTTCTGTTTCTAAAAAGGCAAAAGCTGCTGCCACCCAAACAAGGGAGATTGTGTGTACCACGTTATCTGAAAATAACTTTGACTCTTCTAACTCTCTACAGAGCATGAAATATTTGCTTCAGAGGCAGAGAGAGCTGTCTGGAGGAAATCTGCAGTATTAAAGATGGTATTTGATTTAGTGTTGATGGTAAACCTTGTTTACCCAAACATTTCTTCAACCACTATGCTAAACTGGCAGAAAGAACTCAGTGGCACACCTGCAAGAAAGCTTGCCCTGTCCACCCCACACTTAACTTTTTCCTTTTACAGCACTGCATGAGTGTTTTCCAGGTAAAAAGGCCTATGTTATTGAGTGAGCGCAAGAAATTATTTGGTGATCATATTTTTTAATTTATAAAAAAAGGGGAACAGAGTTAGGATTTAAAGGTGCACTAGAACACTATTTCACAAGATGTAATATAAGTCTAAGGTGTTACCTGAATGTGTCTGTGAAGTTTCAGCTCAAAATACCCCATAGATTTTTTATTATACAATTGTTTGTTTTATCTGCCTATTTTGGGGTGTAATTAAAAATGCATGTCCCCTTTAAATGTTCGCGCTCCCCGCCCCCGAGCTTGCAACTATAGCTGTTCACACAGCTAATATAACCCTCAATGTATGGATCTTTACAAAGTGTTCATGATGCAGCATATCAGATCATGTAACTTGTAAGTATGGTATTTATTTTGCGGATGTATACATTTTGATTCTGAATGAGTTTGATCGTATGCTGCGGCTAACGTGGCTAAAGCTAACATTACACACTGTTGGAGAGATTTATAAAGAATGAAGTTGTGTTTATGAATTATACAGACTGCAAGTGTTTAATAATGAAAATAGCGACGGCTCTTGTCTCCATGAATACAGTAATAAACTATGGTAACTTTAACCACATTTAACAGTACATTAGCAACATGCTAACAAAACATTTAGAAAGACAATTTACAAATATCACTAAAAATATCAAGATATCATGAATCATGTCAGTTATTATTGCTCCATCTGCCATTTTTCGCTGTTGTCCTTGCTTGCTTACCTGCATAAAGTATGTTGATTCAGCTGTGCAGCTCCAGATGTTAAAGGGTTAGTTCACCCAAAAATGAAAATTCTGTCATTTATTACTCACCCTCATGCCGTTCCACACCCGTAAGACCTTTGTTAATCTTTAGAACACAAATTGAGATATTCTTGTTGAAATTTGATGGCTCCGTGAGGCCTTCATAGGGAGCAATGACATTTCCTTTCTCAAGATCCATTAATGTACTAAAAACATATTTAAATCAGTTCATGTGAGTACAGCGGTTCAATATTAATATATTATAAAGTGACGAGAATATTTTTGGTGCACCAAAAAACAAAACAAAATAACGGCTTATATAGTGATGGCTGATTTCAAAACACTGCTTCAGGAAGCATCGGAGCATAATGAATCAGCATGTCGAATGTTCAGCTGACCAAAAGTCAGACCAAAGTCACCTGATTTCAGCAGTTTGGCGGTTTGACATGCGATCTGAATCATAATTCGATACACTGATTCATAATGCTCTGAAGCTTCCTATATAATGAATTTATGATATATTCTGATTGTAAAATATGTGGAAGAATGTGTTTTGTCGTGCAATGAGTTTGCACGGCAATTCAGAGCTGTCAGATTTACGAAATCTTCCCCGAAATACATAAAAGTAGCCTATGTTGCCAGTGAACTGGGAGAAGAATAGAGTAAACTTTATTGTTTCATAAACAATGTGTATCTGATATGCATAAAATACTTCATCAAATTATATAATTGAAAGGGTTATTGTTGCAGCTTCTGTAGACATCAGTGTATGGAATTTGATTTTAACAAAACTATAATTGTCTTTTTTTTTTTTTTGTGCAGTAGCCTACTTAATGTGTATTTAAATGTCTGAAACCTAAAATAAACCTGATGAGGTTAAAAACACTTAATGTCACTGTGGCGAGGGGGGCGTGGTTCAGCGAGGTCTGCGGCGGGAGAGAGCATCGGGAGATCTTTGGTGAGTGAGCGAGTTAAATGTAAATCACGAACACCTGTTTCTCATTTCAGTAATTGGCGCGGAGACAGGTTAAAACGCCGCGAGAAGCAGGAGTCGGTGAGAGAGAGGGGAACTGCTGACTGAGCCGCTGGTGCACGACAAACTGGAGTGAAGCCCATTGTGGATTGTACATGTGTTGCACGCTAGGAATGTGTTATAATATATTTATTTTTTTTTAATTGGATGTGAATTTTAATTTTGAAAGGGGGACTATGTCAAAATTACATTCTAGTTCTATTGTGTTCAATTATGCTGACTGGTTTTGCTGCCGATACGTCAGAGGTGAGCAGAGGAGTGACGTCATCCACCTGAGTCCTGGAGAAAAAAGAAAAGAGAGAGAGAGAGCGAACGAGTACTGTTGATTATGTGTAGGCTATGTATAGAGGAATCCTTGCGTGTAAATGCGAACTCCAACCTTGAACTGAGAAGAATAAAGTTGTAAAAGGAGAAGACGGAGTCCTGTCTTTCCAGGGGTGCAACATAAACTTGGTGTTTCTGCTCGGTTTTTGGAGTTCGGACCGCAAGGAGGCTGGGTGTGGCGTCGCTTACGGGCAGTGACACAACGAGAGGTGGCGGGGAGCGAGAGAGACAGATTGGGTCAACACTGCAGCGCTACACACAAGCTGTGAAGGTACAAAAAACTTTCTACCATGTCTATAACATCACCGATGTCATCTGAGTGGGAAAATGTCGTGACGGAGATAGAAGAAAAGTTACTAACACTGTCCGCATCGGAGCTGAATGATATTTGCGCAGCACTAAGCTTAAAAGTGGAAAGGAGTGAAAAAGACCTACCACGTAAGCTGAGAAGGCGAATTCTTCAGTATGTGGAAGGAGAAGACATCACGTCACGAGAGGATGAGGGTTTATCAGTGTTATTGCAACTAAATGATAAAATTGACGAACTAAAAGAGAAAAATGACGATGATGAAGCCCCACTTCAACAAGTAGAGCAACAGTGCCCCCCCGTGGATGAAATTAGTATGACGCCCAGTAACTTAAAGGATTAGTTCACTTTTAAATAAACTTTTCCTGATAATTTACTCACCCCCCATGTCATCCAAGATGTCCATGTCTTTCTTTCTTCAGTCGAAAAGAAATTAAAGTTTTTGATGAAAACATTCCAGGATTTTTCTCCTTATAGTGGACTTGAATGGGCACCAAACGATTGAAGGTCAAAATTAGTTTCACTGCAGCTTCAAATTGTTCAACACGATCCCAGATGAGAAATAAGGGTCTTATCTAGTGAAACCATCATTCATTTTCTGAAAAAATTGAAAATTATATAAGTTTTAACCAGAAATGCTCATCTTGAGCTCTAGCTCTCTTCTTCTTCTCCTCTATTAGAATTCCAGCAGTGTAGACACTGCTAAGCGTAATACTGCCCTCCACAGGTCAAAGTTTGAACTAATTTTTATATGCAATATGCTAGTTCAATAGTATATAACAATTAGTTCAAACTTTGGCCTGTGGAGGGCAGTATTACGCTTAGCAGTGTCTACACTGCTGGAATTCTAATAGAGGAGAAGAAGAAGAGAGCTAGTTCAAGATGAGCATTTATGGCTAAAACTTATATAATTTCCAATTTTTTTCAGAAAATGAGCGATGGTTTCACTAGATAAGACCCTTATTTCTCATCTGGGATCGTGTTGAACAATTTGAAGCTGCAGTGAAACTAATTTTGACCTTCAATCTTTTGGTGCCCATTCAAGTCCACTATAAGGAGAAAAATCCTGGAATGTTTTCATCAAAAACTTTAATTTCTTTTCGACTGAAGAAAGAAAGACATGGACATCTTGGATGACATGGGGGTGAGTAAATTATCAGGAAAAGTTTATTTAAAAGTGAACTAATCCTTTAAATGGAAAAAGAGAGAATGTTGCTGCTGCAAACGCAATAGAAGCCGCATCTGTTGCGAATCAGAGCGTAGCCTTTGTTCATCCAATGTACAGAAGAGACCTCAAAATAATAGGACAAATTGGAGAACCAAATCAAAAGGATAAATTAGCGTACACTAGTTTGGAAAGACAAATTCAGAGGGCATTGAAAAAAGGATATGATGAAGGAGAAGTAGTTGAAGCTGTGATTCAAGCCATAGCCCCAGGAACAAAACTGAAGAGTTATCTTGAAAGCAGGGTTAATTTAACATTACAAGGGCTCAGACAGATACTACGAACTCATTACATTGAAAAGGATGCTACTGAGTTGTACCACTCCCTCACGCGTGCTGTTCAGGAGCCAAAAGAAACCCCCATACAGTTTGTGGTGCATGCTATGGACCTGAGACAACAAATTGTTCTCGCTTCAGAATGAGTTAAATCTGGATTGAAGTACAGTGCAGAACTAATTCAAAATCAGTTTCTTCAAACAGTATTAACTGGTCTCCATGACGACACCATCCGAGCTGATGTGAAGCCATACTTACAAGATCCAGGAGTCAAGGATGAGGTTCTTCTGGAGAAAGTGACGATGGCGTACAGCCTGGAGACAGAAAGAAAGAATAAGTTATCATCTACATCAAAGGCAAAAATGATCAGAGTTGCTGTGATAGCTGAGGAAAATGAAAAGGTGGATAAAGAACTCCAAGCGCACAAAGCAGACAGTAAGAACAAACGTGACACACTGATGGAGAAGGTTGATCAGGGCAATAAAGCCATATGCGAGGCCATTCAAAATCTCACCACTCAAATAGCAAGTCTTCAGCAAACACCTAGTCTTCAACCAGTGAGGATGAGTGAACAGCCAGACAGGAAGTACAGACCACAGCCAAAGACCCCAAATAGTAAACGTTGTCAGATGTGTCAGCTGTCTAAGGCGGAGGGAAGGTGTGATCACTGTTATAAGTGCGGTAGCACCGAACATTGGGCTTCGGGTTGTCGAAAGAAAAATGCCTCCGTCAGTACAAACAAAATTGATATTCGACTTCATCACACAGAAGACATGGAAAAAGCGGATCTGTTTAGTACAAATACTCCACTCACTGGCAAGCAGCGACAGACGGCCAAGCTGGTAGGGAAAAGGTGTCTAGTTAGAGCCTCTCTGGGAGGAGTCGACACTACAATACTGTGGGACACAGGTTCACAGGTATCAATAGTGGGAACGAACTGGAAGAAAAAGTACCTGCCAGACATTGAGGTGCGACCGGTGAAGGAGTTGCTTGAAGAAGGAGTGTTGGAACTTTTAGCTGCGAATGGAACAGATATTCCATATGAAGGGTGGATGGAGATTGAATTCACATTGTGTAAGGATACAGTAGCTGGAATGAGTGACAAACCTGTATTGGTTCCGATCCTGGTTGCTAGCAGTAACATTGATCGACCTATAATCGGATTCAATGTGGTTGAAGAATTAGCGCTGATGAATGATCCATCTGGAGACGGAACACGATCGGGTGACATGGTGAAGAGGCTGTGCTCAGCAATGGAGGTGGGTTGTAAAACTGCAAGGGCTGTTTTGTCCGTTTTAAAGAAACAGAAGCCTGAAGTTCAACCCCATACAGTCAGAGTAGGCAGACGGCCAGTGACCATACCCAAAGAATAAAGTGATGGCGGTGCATTGCAGTTGGCCGAATAAGAGAGTGTTAAGTGCATCACCTGCAGTGTTAGAGCCAAGCTATGAAGCACCCTGGCCAACAGGGCTAGTGATCAGAGAACAGTTGGTCTACCTACCTGCAGATGATGAGGGTAAAATTGAGATCTCTGTGGAAAATGTAACAGAAAATGATATCACACTGGGCAGTCGCACTATACTTGGCTGGTTGCACAATGTGGATGTTGTCTACCCGCTGCAGAAAAAGCCATACTGAGGAGCCGAACTCAGGGGTATTGGATGACAATGTCACCTTACCAGTGCAGCAGCCCGGTCCTGATCCACCAGCTGAGCCCTGGGATCCACCTGTGGATCTGAGCCATTTGCAAGATGACCAACAAGAAAAGGTACGGCAGATGCTCAGAGAGGAATGTGATGTCTTTGCAAAGGATGAGTGGGATACAGGATGCATTAAAGAGTTGGAGATGGACATACAGTTAAAAGACAATGTACCTGTACAGAAAACATACAATGCAATCCCTAGGCATCTCTACCAAGAAGTTAAGACACACATTCAGGATCTACTCAACCGTGGGTGGATTCAGAAGTCCTGTTCCTCGTATTCCTCACCTGTAGTATGCGTCAGGAAGAAAGATGGGGGTCTTCGTCTATGTATAGACTATAGACTGTTAAACGGGAAGACGCTGTCTGACCGTCATCCAGGGGGGACCAGGGGAAAGCTTACCACCAGGGCTTCATGAGCGAGAAGAGCAGACCCTGCACCGCATTCATTACACCCTGGGGGTTATACGAATGGGTGAGGATCCCGTTTGGGCTGACTAATGCCCCAGCGTCTTTTCAACGCTACATGGAGGGATGCCTGGGAGATCTCCGAGATGAAATCTGTGTCCCGTATTTGGATGATGTCCTGGTGTTTAGCCCCAGCTTTGAACAGCATGTTCAGGATGTGCGTCAAGTTCTCCAACGGCAACGACAGTGTGGAATAAAATTAAGGCCAAAGAAATGTGATTTCTTCAAGGGTGAAGTCTGCTATGTCGGCCGGGTAGTCTCTGCAGAGGGATACAAAATGAATCCCAAAGAGGTGGAAGCGGTCCAAAAATTGAAACAAGAGGCTCCAACCACTGTACGAGGAGTGAGAAAGCTGATGGGTTTCCTCAGTTATTACAGAGCTTACATACCAGACTTCTCTAGGGTGGCTAGACCCCTTTATGAACTCTTGGCCAAGCCCAAATCTGAACTGAAACAGAGCCGAAAGAAAATGGGAGCTGGCCGAAAGTCTGTTCAGCTGCCGCCGTCCCACCCAATCCAGTGGACAGTGATCCATCAGGAGATAGTGAACCAAATCGTAGATCAGTTGACAAATCCCCCGGTGATGGCATACCCTGACCTGGAGGAACCATTCATCTTGCATGTAGATGCATCGGAAGAGGGCCTTGGCGCAGTTCTGTACCAGCGTCAGAAAGGTGTCCTAAGAGTGATAGCTTATGGGTCGCGGACATTGACAGCAGCAGAGCGCAACTATAAGCTACACTCAGGAAAATTAGAATTCCTGGCACTAAAGTGGGCCATTACGGAACGCTTCCGAGATTATCTGTTTCACGCACCTCACTTTACGGTATATAGTGACAATAATCCTCTGACATATGTCACTAAGTCAGCAAAGCTTAATGCAACCGGACACCGCTGGGTGTCAGAGTTAGCGGATTATCGATTCACCCTAAAATACAGACCTGGGACCGCAAACCGAGATGCGGATTTCTTGTCACGAAGGTCAAAGCCCATTGATGAGATCATGCAAGAATGCACCGAGGAATGCCAACAGGAAGCTATTGAAGGTATTGGGAAGGCTCTGGAGAAAAATTACAAGGGAGAAGTTAATTGGATCTCTGCCCTCACCTGTAATGTAGGCGCACTACCAGAGGAGTATAACATCTCAAAAACAATTCAGCCTCTTGTACCAGAAGACATCAGAATCGCTCAAAATGCAGATGTAGCCATTAGTAGAGTCCTGACCCTAAAAAAATGTGTGTGTACCTGAAACATAGAGACAAAGTGGCAGAGGATGGAGCTGTTAGACGGCTTCTCAGGGAGTGGCCTCGTCTGCGGATAGATGAAGATGGCATTCTCAGAAGGGAGACAGCAACAAGAAATCAGTTGGTTGTTCCTGAATCCTTAAAGCCTCTTGTCTATAAGCACTTACATGAGGAAATGGGGCATTTATGTGCAGAAAGAATGGTTGCTCTTGCTAGGGAACGCTTTTTCTGGCCTAAGATGAGACAAGAGATGGAACACTATGTTACTCAGGTGTGCCACTGCATGAAAAGAAAAAAACCTAATAGGATAACCCGCACTCCAATCCAAAGTATTGAGACCTCTGCACCACTTGAAATGGTCTCTATTGACTACTTACACTTGGACAAGTGTCAGGGAGGGGAGGAATACATACTAGTCGTCGTGGATCACTTTACAAAATATGCCCAAGCATATGCGACGAAAAATAAGTCCGGGAAAACGGCGGCCAGGAAAGCTCTTTGATGATTTTATTATGCGCTTTGGCTTCCCATCCAAGATCCACCACGATCAAGGGAAGGAGTTTGAAAATGCCCTCTTCCACAAGCTCGAAGACTACTGTGGTATCCACCATTCACGCACCTCCCCATATCACCCACAAGCCAATCCTGCCGAGCGCTTTAACAGAACGCTGTTGGGTATGTTGCATACCCTGGGGGAATCTCAGAAGTCAAGATGGAAAGAACACTTGAATAAAGTGGTACATGCATACAACTCAACTGTTCATGAAGCTACAGGATTTTCTCCATTCTTCCTTCTCTTTGGTCGTGAGCCAACTCTACCTGTGGATCTGATGTTCCCTAAGAAAGGAAATAAATGGAGCCAGTCACCCACAGACTATGCAGAAAAGTGGAGGGATGTCATGCAAGAGGCTTATGCCATCGCCATGAAAAAATCTAAAGAAAAGTGCAAAGAGAGGACAGAAAAATTACAATCGACGGGCATGGAGTTCCACTCTTGAGCCAGGTGACCATGTCCTGGTGAGAAACCTCACACCCAGAGGCGGTCCGGGTAAACTGCATAGCTACTGGGAGGACGTAATTCATGTGGTCAAAGAACGAAAAGGCGAAGGGAGCCCTGTGTATGTGGTAGAACCCTTCCAAGGAGCAGGAAGAAGACGTGTATTACATCGTAACTTACTACTGCCATGTCCTTACCTGGTTGAAGAACCCAACGTTCATGAACCCAATCTGAAGAAAAAAAGCAATGAAAGTAACGTAGAATGGTCAGGGAGAAGAAATAATAAACACAGTCGTGGTACTTACCTGTCAGATCCAGATAGTTCCAGCGAAGAAGAGTACCCCCTGTGGACAAGGGCTAAACGGGCCAATCTACCTCTCAATGTCAGAGCAGAGGAGTTCCGCCCAAGAATGGAATCACCTGAACATGTGACCAAGGAGACGGCGGTACCAGAAGAACCCCTTGAAGAGGAGAACATTGAGAAGGGACAGAACATTGAAAGAGAAATGGAAGCGCCGATCATTGAATCTGAAGATGAGCAGAGTGAGGCTGGGACAATAAACAACAGGCCCAAGAGAGTTAGAAAGCCCCGACGTGTCTATACCTATGACCAGTTAGGTGAGCCAACGTTTCACCAGGTGAAGATCTGTCCTGTCGGAGTGAAGTGGTCTACAGGAACCAGCTGTGACCCCTCTGCTGGCTCATCATTTATGTATCCTTTCTATCATTGCTAATGGTTAAAAGAAAAGGAACACAGAGTTACAAATTCATAAGTTTTAGTTCATAATTCATAACTAATTTAGTTTAACATTTCACAAATTATAGTTCATGGCAGAAGTTACAAAATAAGTTATCTGTGCAATTATTAGAAAATAATAAGTACAGAAATGGGCTATTATTTGAGTAGATTGAAATAAAACAGTAGTGTAATAATTGTTACATATGCACTTACCATATAAAAGGGGTTAAACTCATAGCTGAAAATATATAGACATACAAAAAAATGGGTGTAAATGGTATTTTCCTTGTCCCTGTGTGAAGATTTGGGGGGCCCACCAACACTTCTATGGATTATGCACCCTTTGATACCAATGGACTATGGACTCTTAGTTGTGTGTTGATGCTATGTGATGTTGATGCTAAGAAAAAAAAAGTGTGGAGAAATAATAGAGCCCAATTACTCTACAATGTATAGTGTGGGAAAAGTATAACTTATTTGTTAACTCACCCTTCATCGAAAGTTAAATTGTTGACATTGTTAAATCTAATTAAGTAGGAAATGTTTGACAACATTTTTTTTAGTGGGGGAGGGTGTTGCACGCTAGGAATGTGTTATAATATATTTATTTTTTTTTAATTGGATGTGAATTTTAATTTTGAAAGGGGGACTATGTCAAAATTACATTCTAGTTCTATTGTGTTCAATTATGCTGACTGGTTTTGCTGCCGATACGTCAGAGGTGAGCAGAGGAGTGACGTCATCCACCTGAGTCCTGGAGAAAAAAGAAAAGAGAGAGAGAGAGCGAACGAGTACTGTTGATTATGTGTAGGCTATGTATAGAGGAATCCTTGCGTGTAAATGCGAACTCCAACCTTGAACTGAGAAGAATAAAGTTGTAAAAGGAGAAGACGGAGTCCTGTCTTTCCAGGGGTGCAACACATGCCGTGACCAGGAGTGAAGCCCTTTGTGGATTGTATATGCCGTGACTGGAGTGAAGCCCTTTGTGGATTATTTTGTTTTGCTGTTGTGCCTTGCACAGTTTTTGTTGGACATTTCTGAATCTTGAAATAAAGCTCAGTCAGCAGTTGAACGCCGACCCTGTCCCCTTCCTTCCTACACTTAAGAACATTATTTGTACTACACTGGTGCCGAAACCCGGGAAGGAAGCTGGGTGGCCGCTGCCATGCAATCTTCATCCTCCCCATCGACATTTGCGGAAGTCATCGCGTCCCTCGCGGTCCTACATCAGGAGCAACATCAGGCCCTGCTGGACCTGCGCACCGACCAAGAACGCCGCTTTCAAGCCATCATGCAGGCCCAGCAGGAGGACCGCGAGAGGTTCCGGAGCTGGATTGACCGGGAGGTTCACCAGGAGACCATCGGGCAGCTGGCTGCGCCTACCCACCTGCCAATGAACAAAATGGGGCCATCTGACGACCCCGAGGCCTTCCTCGACTTGTTCGAGCGGTCAGCCGAGGCAAGTGGCTGGCCGCGGGACCAATGGTCCATGAGGCTGGTCCCCCTCCTCTCGGGGGAGTCGCAGGTGGCGGCGCAGCAGCTGCCAGCAGAGAACCTCCTGGTCTTTTTGACGATCTTCAGCGGGCCATCGTCCAGCGGGTCGGCCGGACCCCAGAGCAACATCGTCAACGCTTCCGCTCCCTGGACCTGGGCGAGTCCGGCCGGCCCTTCGTGTTGGCCCAATAGCTCCGGGACTCGTGCCGCAAATGGCTACTGGCTGAGGGAAGCGACGTGGACCGGGTTATCGATCGCGTGGTACTGGAGCAGTTTATCACTCGGCTCCCCAAGAAAACCGCAGAGTGGGTCCAGTGCCACCGCCCCACGTGGAGGTTGGGACGTTGATCCGGGTCCCGGACGATCCGCAGGCTGCCCCCGGTCAAGCTGGCGAGTACCAAATACCTGTGAGTGTCAAGGGGGGTACCTATCAGGCTTTGGTGGACTCAGGATGTAACCAAACCTCGGTGCATCAAAGCCTGATTTCGTCCGGGGCATTGGATGCAGGCCGCTTGGTTAAGGTGAGGTGTGTGCACGGGGATGTGGTGAAATATCCGTTAGTGCCCGTCATTATTCAATTTAGGGGTCAAAAGCATAGTGTGGAGGTGGCAGTTAACCCGCACCTCCGGCATCCGATAATTTTGGGTACGAATTGGCCTGCATTTAATAAATTATTGGGGTGTTTATGCTCGGATGCCTCTTGGGGGAAAAAATCGCGGGATAAGGAGGTGCGAGTGCAGGCGGGAGAGACTGATCAGGGACCAGTGAGTTCAGCTTCAGGGGAACAGAGCGAAATTGGAAGACTTATTCTTTCAGATCGCGATGACTTTGCCCTGGAGCAGTCTCATGATGAGACGCTAAAAAACGCGTTTGAAAAGGTCAGCACCATCGATGGTCAGCCTCTCCAGCCTGGGCGTCCACTTTCTTATCCGTATTTTGCGATCATAAAAGATAGGTTGTATTGAGTGACCCAAGACACTCAGACAAAAGAAGATACGACCCAATTATTAGTTCCAAGGAGCCGCAGGGAAATGCTTTTCCACGCGGCTCATTCTAATCCGATGGCTGGGCATCTAGGACAAACGGCAACACTAAATCGTCTCATGACCCGATTCTTTTGGCCGGGCATTCACGAGAATGTGCGCAGGTGGTGCGCGTCTTGTCGGGAATGTCAGTTGGTTAACCCACGGCCACCCCAAAAGCGCCGTTGCGCCCCCTCTCCCATTAATGCAGGTCCCCTTCGAAAGAATTGGTATGGACCTCATCGGGCCATTAGAGCGATCAGCAAGAGGGCATCGCTTTGCATTAGTCATTGTGGATTATGCAACGCGATATCCTGAAGCAGTGCCACTCCGCAACATTTCCGCTAAGAGTGTTGCGGATGCACTGTTTAGTTTAATCTCTCGCGTGGGGATTCCGAAAGAAATCCTCACTGATCAAGGCACGGCGTTTATGTCACGCACGTTACGCGAACTTTACTAATTGTTGGGCATTAAATCCGTGCGTACCAGCGTCTTTCACCCACAAACGGATGGGCTGGTCGAACGGTTTAATCGCACGCTTAAATCCATGATTCGTAAATTCGTTCAAGAGGACGCCAAAAATTGGGATAAGTGGTTGGAACCTCTGTTATTTGCAGTGCGAGAGGTCCCGCAAGCCTCCACGGGGTTTTCCCCCTTCGAGCTTCTCTTTGGACGCCAGCCCCGTGGGGTATTAGACGTCCTAAGAGAGACTTGGGAGGACGGACCATCTCAGGCCAAAAATGAAATTCAGTATGTGCTGGACTTGAGAGCAAAACTCCACACGTTGGGGCGGCTGTCTATGGAGAATTTGTTACAAGCCCAGCACAGACAGAGCCAGCTGTATGACAGAGGAACTAACTTACGCAAATTTTCACCGGGAGATAAAGTACTTGTATTGCTTCCCACTTCAAGCTCGAAATTACTTGCAAAGTGGCAAGTACCATTTGTGGTGACACGGCAAGTCGGTGAGCTCGATTATGAGGTTGTGCGTTCCGATAGGAGAGGAGCACGTCAGATTTACCACCTCAATCTCCTTAAAAAATGGAATGAGGCGGAATCAGTGATGCTGGCGACGGTGATTAGCGGAGAGGATGATCTCGGGCCAGAGGCGAATGTCAAAAAACAGTCCCTCGCTCTGGCCCCGGGGGGAGATCACCTCTCGCCCTCACAGCTCACTGATTTATCCAAGTTACAAGCAGAATTTGCAGACGTGTTTTCTCTCCTACCGGGCCGTATCCTATCGGCTGTGGCCGATTTCCTCTCCAGAAAAGGGGGGGGGGGGGAAGCACAGTACAGGGTTCCCACTCGTCCTTGAAAACCTGGAAAATTGATAACAAATTTTCCAGTCCTGGAAAACACATGGAAAATGAGAGAAAATGTAAAATGTCCTGGAAAATCTTGTTGTTGTCCTGGAAAATAATTTTTTTAAAAGTTCTTGGATTTTTCTTTAGTCGAGAACAAAGAGTTTACTGGCCTAAAACAATCACTATTAGTTGCAGAAAGTGCAATGTTCAGGAATGCTGAGTTTTGATACATGAGAGTATTACTTTCACTGATGTCTAGTCTTGTGTTGCCACTTGCAGCAGTTAGCTAATGTTATTAACTGCTCAGATGCATGCAACAAATGTTAACTGGTAAGCATCTACGTAATTCAGTAACTTGCTAACTACAGTGAGTGCATAATTATTATGCAAGTTGATTTTCTGATCATATTTTTTTTTACAAGCACATGTTACCATTTCCAAACCAATCAATAATAATAACTACTATTAATTTTGTATTTAATAATTTATAAGTGATATATAATTGTTCATGAAGGCTGGAAATGAAAAACGCTGTATATTCAGGTGTGCAGAATTATTAGGCAGGTTTTCTTTTACAGATAAAATGAGCCAAAAAGAGATTTAACTCAGATTGAAAGGTCAAAAATTAAAAAATGCCCATGAGAAGGATGCTATACTAGAAATTGCAGTTAAGGCATGACCATTGGACAGCAAAATGCTCATTGGGTCAGCAGGGTCAGACAAAAACAGGCGGAGAAGAAAAAACACGTTAACTGCAAAAGAATTACGAGTTAAGGTGAAGAATTAAGTGTGAAACCATCAGGAACCCTTTAGTCTTCAGCGCCACAATTTTCCAGAACTGCAACCTACCTGGAGTCTCCAGAAGTGCAAGGTGTCAGGATCTCAGAGACTTAGGTTAGGTAAACAATCCTAAAAAAAATGCCCCCCATTTAAGAATCACATACTGAATTGTAGTAAAATACAAGAAGACAGATTTTTATAGGCTTTATAGACAGACAGATTGAGAGTGACTCTTGAAGGACCAGCACCACATCCTCTTGTACCACTGTTTGAACAATTTATCTTCCAGAATCTGGCAGTAATGTGTGGGAGTTCATTTTTAGTCCATCTCTTATCCTGAAAAGTCCGTCTTACAGACATAATGATCTTCCAAAACCTACTGCCAAAAAATAGATGTGTGCATTAAGTGTAAATGCAGACTAATAGACCTGCCACATTTTTTATTACGTGTTATGTATTTCTTTGTTGTTCTCTGACTTTGTCTTTGACTAATATTTTTATTTTCAAATAGTAAAACAAAACATTAAAATAGTTCCAATGATTGACACTGGCAATGAGAACAATTTGTCAATGTATGATTAATAATTTTTTTCTCGCAATTGCGAGTTTACGTAATTGTGAGATAAACTCGCAATTGCGAGAAAAAAGGTCAGAATTTATATCATGCAATTCTGACTTTTTTTCTAGAGATTATATCTTGCAATTCTTAATTCTTTTCTTAGAATTGTGAGATAAAAATTTCAAGTAAGTCTCAATTACCTTTTTTTATTTTATTTTTATTTATTTTTTTATTTTTTTATTCTGCTATAGCTTCCATAGTCATAATGTATGATTAGGAGCTCTTATTAAAAACTGATTTTAGTTGAGTCATGGCAATAAACTATAGCTACGCCTTTTACAGACTTAGAGAGCAATATATTAGGCTACTTTAGTACGTGATCCCAGTCTTTTATTCCTGTTGTGGTAAAATTGAAAATGTCCTGGAAAAGTCCTGGAAAATGATCGCTGAAAAAGAGTGGGAACCCTGACAGTATTATACACAAACCTGTAGGGTCACTGCAATAATGAATGAGCATAAACTCTTTGAATGAATTGAGCACAAATTAAATAGCTGCATTGCTGTTTCCTCTGTGTGTGTGTCTCAGAAATCAGAGCTTGGCAAGAGTAAATCAACTGAAATACTACAATCATACACATGTTCTAGTATTTGATATGTATATTTAAATTATTTATACCTTGTATGATATGATACATGAATTAATGGAATAAGCACAGCAGGATCTCAAACAGCCGTGTTTCGTCACTGTGCGGCTCTCAGAATCCAAACTACAGTGAATGCAGAAAAAAACATGTTGCAAACATAGAGGAATGCATGTCTAGTACTGGATAGTTTGTACTGTTATTAAGCCCAAAGTTCGGTGTTTTGTAAGATTAAAGCTGCCAAAGAAAACACAACTTTAATCTGTCAACATTGCATACATTTGTAAAACATTAAGCCAGCACAACAATATTTTTTGAGAAACAGTCATATGCTGTAGGCTATTTTGTCTGTCATTGGCTAAATTGTTAATCATGTGAGCATTACTGAAGATTATGGTATAAAAGCATTCGATTTGTAATACTCTGAACATACAGATACAGCACACACATCTCCAACACGCTTTAGCTAAAGCATTAAGAATGAAGTTCAGAGTAGCAGTTCTTCTGCTTCTGTACAAATGTCTTGTATTCGCTCCGAATGTCATATTCGCGACAGAATCTGCCGTCTCAGGATTGCCTTGTCCTTTAAAATTATGCACACAGATGTACTGAAGGAACTTGGAGCCACAGAGAAGCAACTAAAAGATCTGGAAATCAGACTGGCTAAGGGTGAAGCTCAGACTGAGGAAATCAAAAAGGAAAAACAAGATCTGGAAATCAGATTTGCTAAGAGTGAAGCTCAGATTGAAGAAATCAAAAAGGAAAAACAAGATCTGGAAATCAGACTTGCCAAGAGTGAAGCTCAGATTGAAGAACTCAAAAAGGAAAAACAAGGTGAGACGATTTTTTTTTTCTCAAAAACATGAAAAAGCAAGAAATTCAACTAGATTTTTCTTTTTTCGTTCAGGGAACAACTCTGTCCATGAATTTGGCAACTTACGTGTGTTTATCTCAGAAATATTATCCTTATACTAGTTTATCTCAGATGTAATAATTCACTTCGCACCTGCACCCACAACTACCTAATAGCCAACAACTTTGTCACACTGCCTGTTTTATTATTGCTGACCACCTATCAGAATCTGTTGTGGCAATGCTGCTCGACTCGCTGGACAGCACAGAGATATAGTGAAGCCCAGACCTGTGTCCATTTAAATCATCATACTCAGATGTCATAACTTTTTTAGGAAATACTCTGAGATTTGGGGAATGGAGGAACTTTAAATATGACAGATATGAAAAGAAATAACATTGTATCATAGTTAATGTTCACAGCACATCTATTATAGTTATGTTTTTTTTTATACAACAGTTGGATATAATAATGCCATTATCTCAAAGAATAGTTGTTTCAGTGATTGACTTTAGTGAAATATGAATTTGAGGCTAATGATTTTAAGGTGAACTTGTTTGAATTGAACTGAACCCTGAAATAAGACTTTGTACAATAAACCAGAGATGAAGGATTTTCATATTTAATGCCATCTACCAGTGTCAGAAATTAACTTTCTCTTATGAAACAAATGATTTTCAGTGGTATTTTTCTTTTACCTTTTATATAGAATTTATTTCATAATCTTATTAAATATGTATGCTATCTATAATGTTAAATTCTAAAAGGATTATTCGACTTTTAAATAAACTTTTTCTGATAATTTACTCACCCCCACGTCAAATAGGTACCATATAGGTGTTTATTTCAGAATAATGAATGTACCGCACATCTTCTCCCATACATTGCCCATTACTTCAGTTATTACTCAATATCAATTAACCTGTGAGCGTTTCACTGTGTCACCCGTGGGACAAATACCATTCAAAAGAGACCTTAGGAATGCTGAAGGAGTCAAATAAACTCAGCAAAAACAAAGTTGTGACTGCTGCATATTTACACTTACTGTTCTGTGCTTCACTGTACAGGCGAGTTTATATGCTTAGATCCCATAGAACTGTGTGAACTACATTCTTTTTTCAGAAACACAAAACGGAAATAAAAATGTCCTGCTTGCACTCCTATTTAATGGCAGAGATGTTGACTTTCACTTTTTTCAAGCTGATTTAATTAAATAATCCTATGCAACTCATGCTGTATAGGCTATTCCAAGCGTTCTGGAAGTATACTGTATAGTTTGATGCTAGTTTTAAGATATCAATTAATTTTAATAAAACACAATACCTAGACCTACATTAGAAACCTCAGAAGAGTAGCCTATTGTGTTTTCATATCTCTGTTGTGCTCCATATACCCAAGCCAATGGATAATTATTTCCATTTTTTATATTAATGTTTGAAAATTTAATGTACAACGTTTGGTTGCACTTTATTTTACAGTACCGTAGTTACATTGTAATTACTCAAATAGGCACTGAGTACTACTAATTAACTACATGTTCTACTATAGAGTTACAGTTAGGGTTTGGTTTAGGGTTAGTTACTTGTAATTATGCATAATTTACTTTTATTACTATAGTAAGTACACGTGGTAACATGGAACTAACTGTAAACTGTAAAATAAACTGCACTGTAAAATAAAGTGTTAACCCCCATTCAATAATTTACACCTTCATTTAATGTTTATTAAAACTTACTAGGCGACCAAGGTACAGATTGTGTCAAAAAATATGAGATATAGATGCAATAAAAGACCATAAAAACTGCAGCTGGGGAGAACTGGAAATAAGGAAAGAGAGGAAATGCTGAAGAATTGAACTTGATCTTTGGCTGACCAATCAGAGGAAAGGGCCATGTCGATATCGAATATTCCAGCCCTTTTTTTCTTAATTTTTCCGAAACAAAAAATCCAGGGGCCTCATTTATAAAACTTCCAACTTCTGACGCATAAGTTGTGATTTATAAAAACAAACTTGGTGGGAAAATTTGCACACCTCCACGCAAACTCTGACCCATGCGTACGAACATTTTGGAGACAGAGCAGTTTGGCGACACCGATAAAGAGACATTTCTTTATAAACGCAGCGTTTTCCTTGGCGATGTTTTAAAAAATATTTTTATTTTTGGTATTTTTTATGCTCTTATGTTGGTGGTTTGTGGAGTAGCAT
This sequence comes from Culter alburnus, assembly GCA_028476615.1. Lineage (NCBI taxonomy): Eukaryota > Metazoa > Chordata > Actinopteri > Cypriniformes > Xenocyprididae > Culter > Culter alburnus. The sequence goes on from JAOTNS010002330.1 coordinate 24,807, forward strand.
CACCTGGGGGAGATTAGACAAATGCTGAATAAGAGACGGTAAAAGTGAGTGGGTCCAATATCATTGGTCTTAAAAAGTGGGTGGGTCTTGTCCCACCCACATACAATGGTTCCGACGCCCATGCCTGTACGCGTCGCGCTGTGCATGAGAGGGGTGTGATCAGCGCGCACAGGAGCTTGATTGACACTGCTAAGACACTCCTCCTGGCTCTGATTGGTTGTTTCTTACCAGGAGCGGTGTATTTCTGCAAATGGCAATAGGATCACTGGGAGGAGCCAGAGGAGCTCGATTTTTTCACAGATTATCTGTCTCATATTCTACTGTCAGGACATAATGACAGGTTTAACAAATATGTAAAAAAATACATTTTTACAAAAGTTACCTACTGCAGCTTTAAATCCTCATTATGAGTCATAATCATAAATACAGTGCATGTTCGCAATAACAGTTTAAATAAAAGAATGATTTAAATTCACATTTTCATTTTGATATACACATTTACATTAATATTACACTTTCACTAATCGCGATAAGCACTGAAATTACATTATGCAGTCATTACAGAGAAATTAAACAAAAATGATTTGAATTTATATGAATTTTTTGCTACTTTCGATCACTTTTCCTGTGACACGCTGCTTCAATGACAGCGAGGAACGCTAGGAGCTCAATAATTCTTCTTTAAACTAAACTGCAGATGTTATGACAAAATATTTTAGCGAGAAGAACGACGATTGATGCACACTTAACTTGGATATTATGGAAGACACTGCTGGATTCGGTGGTCGAACGGTCTGTTGTCCAGTTTGAATAGTTCCAATGATAATATCTTACTGTATAACCGCAGCTGCCGGAGGTGTTGATGTCGTGTGAAGGATCTTCAAACAATTACCACTGTATTTGAAGGATATAATTTGAGGAAAACGCTAAGATTTGCATGTTTCCTTTTTTAAAATACTTTGTCAGTAGCCTACAAGACAATTATATTTACACTGCAATAAATAAGTAGGCCGATCTGTTTCCACTAAAAATAGCCTATAAACTTCCTAAAAGATATGTTCACCTTATCAGCAAAACTGCATAAATTTAATTCGAATTGTTTTAAACTATTAAAATACTATTTGGCCAGTGGAAATTAATAAATCAATTCTATATTAAAACCTTTATCTGAAGTATTTTATACAATTTTGTTTTTATGGATATTTTGATATATTTATTCTAAAACATTGCACAAATGGCATTTATAGTCCGTATCTAATATTTTCCAATGTGTTGTACCTTTGACGGTGTTAACCATGGTGTCACGTGGATGGGAATATGCATGGAAATGATATGCAGATGAGGTTATGCATAGTAAAACTAGGCGTCAATACTCACTTTGCTGAGTATTGTTTAGCCTTGTTTCTGACCTTGACTCCTTGTTCCTTGCCTAGCCTGTGTTTTTGACCCTAGACTGTTTTCCTTGGATGATGATCGTTTGCTGGCTGTCTTGACCTCTGCCTGTGTTTTGGATGACTCTTTTGCCTTGCCCTCTTGTATCTGTTTGCTGGTGTTTGACTCTCTGCCTGTATGACTACGCTCATATTAATAAAACCTGCAGGTGGATCTCCAGCTCTGTTGTCCCGTCCCATACGTTACACCATATTGTGTCTATGTAATTGAAACATTTGAATGGACTGATAAATGGAGCTGTAAAGTATTTTTGTTGAAGTACAATGTCATTTTGACCATAATAATGTACCAAATTTAACTCATAAATATTATAGTAGTATAGAAAAATACTATACATATATTTATAGGTAAAACATAACTCTGAGTCCCCTGTACTCATTCTGTGACGTCAAAGAACTTCCCTGTGCAAAGTATCATGGGGGCCCAAAGTGTCCATCAGTTATACTCTTCGAAATCCGAAGGGTCCTTTGAAGTGGCCAGTTTTGAGCACTTCAATTTGGAACGACCCTTCAATATATGGCAGCCATGATTATTTTCACTCCGAAGTGCCCTTAGGAGGGCGACATATCCCGTTTGGAACGCACCGTATATCGTGAAAATTAATCCTTTAAATACATGCAAGCAATGTGCTAATTCATGGTAGCAGTGAGCTAATTTGTCATAGCAACATGTTAATTAATGGTAACAATGAGTTAAATAATGTTAACAATATGCTAATTCAAGCTAGCCATGTGTTAAATTGTTAAAATCTATGTATCTATCCACAATGACTTAAGTGATGCAACAATTGTCTTATTTCATGCATATTTTTATACAGTTATGCAAATAAATATTTGAACTAATAACTAATTTCAGCAATTATCTTCCAAGTGTTTTTACAGACACAATGATAAATGTTACATAAAGTAAGTAATAATAAAGACAAAGTCACAGTTGTGAGATATACCCTACATTGTCAGTCACAAGCCAAAACAACAAGACAATATCACAGTTCGGTAACACTTTTGTCACAGTTCCAGTCATTTCCGGACTACATTTCCCATAATCCTCCATGGCAATCACCTGCACTCACTCCACCAATCAGCAATCACCCACACCCAGCTGCAGCACATTATCTGGACTATTTAAGCCGCTCACATCCTCACACTCATGGAGAGGTCTTGTATTACTACGGTTTGCATTTGTGAGCGTTTGTCATTGTGTTTGCCTGCCTGTTGTTGACCCTGTTTGATCCCCATTCACGATTCTCTGCTGCCTGCCCTTTGGACGTTTGACTTGTGATTGATATCTGCCTGCCCTGACCCACTGCCTGTGTTGTGACTACGATTCTGTCTGCTCTCTGCTGTACCTGTCTGCTGTTGTTCGACCATTGCCTGTCTAACTACGAACACTGTCTAATAAAGCCTGCACATGGATCCCACGTCGTGTGACTACTCGTTACAACTTTAGAACACTGTTTCTTACTTACTGCATAACTAATAAGGAATTAGTGAAGAACTAATAGGTAATTCTTCATTAACACTTTAGTCACTACTGTTAACTACTTAGAATTTAATGATTTTGTTTAGTAACAGTTAGCTAATCAATAACTAATGAATTCTGTCATCTCCTGAAGAACTATTAATTATCTACTAACTAATGTTCAAGAACAATAACTATGAAGTAACTACTAATGAACAAACAATTACATTGATTTGTGGCCTTTTCTTATTTACTAATGTTATCAGTAGTAGTATTATGAAAAATAGATATTAATTAAATACAATAAACTTTATAGAGGTTTTTGCCTGTGTGGTAAATAACTGTTTTGTGAATGTGTGCTGTAAGAAATCAACTTCAGAAACGAACCAAACCCCCACTCTGAATGCCTTCACAGCCAACTTAACTCATTAGTTTTTATATTTCATATACAGTACCGTAAGTGTGTCTGTTTTCCTCAGCATTATTACATTACCATTGAGTAAATTCCAGTATGTAAGGCAATGACTGAAGGAAAGTGAAAATACAGGGAACTCATTAGTAATTAATAAAGAAGTATTAGATAATTCTGCAGGAATTATTAGAACCTGAAACAGTATTTTAAAGTGAAGATTTTAGGAACCCATTGTTAATTAATAAAGAATTACCACATAATTCTGACTCATCAAACTTACACTGAAAAAAACACTATTAACGTAATAATCTAAACACCTTTGAACACAACACAACCACTAGTTTCATGATATCTTCCTTTATTTCAGATAAAGAAAACATTTCTTAATTTACATTATTTTATTCCATTTTAATTTTAACATGTACACAATACTTACATTTAAACTCGTTTAACAAACATTTTAGAATCAAAAGTTAAAGCATTTCAAAGCAATTCAAGTGTAATCAACCAGCCTCTGTTATCACGGTGCTGGATCTCATGCGGGAGCTGGGCTCGTGTTCGGCGGGGAAATGGCTAACTTCAGACCACCGCCGTATGTTTCACTCACTGCCGAAAGATGCTGTGACTGACTCCATAACCTGCCCATAAACAAACACAGCTCTGAGAACACATTTTAACATCTTAAGTACTTAGATTTAGTATCTTTTAAAATAAAATACTGTGTTTTATCAAGGGATCAGGCGTTTCCATCATGCAAAGACCGATGTGACACTCGTTAGTTAGGTGACTGACATTGCATACCTGTATGTTGCTATTCATAAAATAAAATGATTTACAGCACAGCAATAATTTTGTAGATCAAATAAAACATACACATTTATATCTGTGGTAAGTTGGATAATTATGGTAAGGGTGGGGTTCCTTTCCGAAGCTGATTTCTTACAGAACATACGCACAAATGTAGTTAATCACCATACAGACAAAAACTTCTGAACAATTAGTAGTAATGAGTCTTTTTGGAGTGCAGCATATTATGCAGCATATAAATGCATATTTAATTTCCATAATAATAATAAATAGTGGACTGTGACAAAGTAGTTTTTACTCAAGTAATTTTGAAAATGAATAATTTTTTGTTCATTAGTAGTTACTTCCTAGTTATTTTCCTTGAATATTAATTAATAGTAGTTCTTCAGGAGATATGTGTTATATGTCTCGTGTTTTGTGACCTAGTTTTCCCCATTCTGTTTGATTAGTTATTTGTTTCATCTGTGTCCCGTTAATTATCTTGTTAAGTTCCCTTTGTTTGCCTCGTGAATATATATCCTGTGATCTCCTTCATTCCTTGTCTGTTTTCGTTGATGTTTAGTTGTGTATATTGAGTTTCCTGCATGTTTCTGTTATTAAAGTCTACTCCTCGTATTCTCTGTTGTCCTTGTGCCCTCATATACACACTTCACGTAACAATATGACAGAATTCATTAGTTATTGATTAGCTAATTGTTACTAAACATAATCATAAGATTCTATTTCATACTGATTAGTTAACACATCTTCATTAGTAGTTAACAGTAGTGAATTAAGTGTTAATCAAGAATTACCTATTAGTTCTTCAGTGATTTCTTATTAGTTATGCAGTAAGTAAGAAACCGTGCTCTAAAGTGTTACCCACAGTTCTTGTTGTTTGATACACTTACTGCAAAGATTTTCACCTCTAAATGAAGAATGACTTCGCTTGAAGTATACAGAGCCTTTGAGAGATGCTTTTCTGCAATGAATTACTTACATTTTAGCTTTATTTTATTTACTCTGTTAATGTTATGAATTGAAAGACATGAGCACAACAGTGTCATAACAGCGACTGAATCGTTGAAGGACGCTCTTGTGTGCATCACACAGACGGAGAGAGATGCATTCAAATTGTAAAAGTACACAAGGAATGTTGTCTTTTTTTAAATAAAAAACATTTTTCTGTATTTTTAAGTGATTAAACTGGAGCTTTATATTATATTGTAACATTTCATATTAAATATTTTGGAACCTTATATTGTATTATTTCATATTAAATATTTTATATTAAACATTTATGGCCCTATGTGTTACGGTACACAGGAGGCGCTGTGATTAGTGGATGTTGGAACCTGACGTGTCTGTGACACTATGTAGATCATATAAAAATAAATAAATAAATAAAAATATTTATATCTTTCCAGCCATTGTTGCTTTGAAAGTTGTTCATTGTTGAATGCAGTGCAGTAAATTCCCGACTCCTGATCTTTATCCTATAATTGAGTTATTTTACATAATTTACAACTCTAAACAATGTAGTTTATATTCTATATTAAATGCAATTTACTTTGGGTATGCATTTTTTAGGCATTTTAGGCTATGCATAGGAATGCTATGGGGTTAATATCAGGCTTTGTTTATTGCTGGTAGATTATCTGAGAGGCATAACCAGTGTGAAATCATAATGTTGCTAATGTAAGGAGGGAAAAGTTGCAGAATGAGAGTAAAACTGGTAAAACCGGTAACCCGTTGAGCTGAAGGAGAGAAGAGATCGACTCATCAAACACTGGGTCACTTCTAACAGCACTAACATGAGTCTACTGTAGCCCGGATTTACTGTTAAAATCACACATTTAAATACTGATGATACCAAATATGTTTATAGAAGAATTTAAAGCCAAAACATCATTTTTATAATTTTAATAACTGAAGCTGAAATGTGGCTTCCATGTATTCAGTCATTTTCATAATAAACAGTAGAATTATAATATACTGTCGGCTAATCAAATGATTGAGCAGGAGACATTTATTGATTGATCAGAGTCTCTTTGAAGAACATTACTAAGGAGGTTGAAGTTTAATCCAAGTCTTATGAAGCGATATGATTTCTCTGTATGGGGAGCAAAGTGAAATTTGATCCTGTTCCCTCTGATCAGTTCATGTCTACAGAAGACAAATCAAATATGGTGACGTGTCAATAATATCAAACCCTCAGTAGTGTCTGTGTCAGGAAACAGCAGAGGCATTTCTCTAAATATTTCTGTGTTGGAGGATTTCTGCATGTGTGAGCGATGGATGCAGGGATCATTTTCTCCTGACATGATAATCACACTCTTCATGTCTCTTGATTTCCACAGACAAAGACTTTGTTCCCAGGACCAGGAGCGACTTCCTAAAATGTAAGTCACTGATAAAACAAGCAGAGAAACTCACTGAGTGTGTTCATGTTCTTCCTGGAGAAGGAGAAAGAAAACATGACAGAGTTTTAGAGTTGATCATGATAATGATGATTTTCACAGGATATCTGCTCAACTGTACTGAGACACTGATGATATACTGAACATGAAGAGTTCAGACACATTAAAAGATCAGATTGATAATTCCTGATTGTGGTGTGTTTTATCTCCATCAGATTCCCAACGGTTCACTCCGGATCCGAACACAGTGAATAAAAACCTCCGTCTGTCTGAGGGGAACACACTGATTACTTACACTGACACAGATCAGTCATATCCTGATCATCCAGACAGATTTGATACTGATTATCAGGTGTTGTGTAGAGAAAGTGTGAGTGATCGACGCTCTTACTGGGAGATTGAGTGAGTGGGAGTGTGTATATATCAGTGGCATATAAGAGCATCGGCAGGAAGGGGGGAGTGAGTTGTGTTTGGAGGTAATGATCAGTCCTGGTGTTTGGTCTGCTTTTCTAACAAATACGCATTTAGACACAATTTCAAATGGACTGATCTCCCTGTAAAGCCCATCACCAGTAAAATAGGAGTGTATGTGGATCACAGTGCAGGAACTCTGTCCTTCTACAGCGTCTCTGGAGACAATGACCCCTCCACACAGTCCAGACCACATTCACTGAGCCTCTCTATCCAGGGTTTAGGGTTTTATTTACTGGATCATCAGTGAAACTAATTTGATGAATCAGAAAAGGCTGATTCTACCCATAATGCTTTGAGCTGATGATGAATCCGTGACAGTGAGATGTTATAGAGTCTCTTCATTACATTAATACTATGTCACTGAAATATGTCAGAATAAAGGTGTACAAGACAGATCAGTGTGTGTATCTGTGCTTTTCTCAATCTCTGTTTGTTAATGGAAATCACCTTCATTTAGTTCTATTATAGTGTCACATCAAATATAATTTATGAGTGTAGAATTGAGATTTGTTCAACATCTTGTAATCAAGTGTATTTTAGGAGTCAAAGCACAGAAGCTGCTGCAACATTATTAAGTTGACTTGAAAAAGCTGAAATGCTGTTTAAACTTATTATTAGTGGTGCTTGGAGTATCATCACTGGCAGCTGCCAAGAAAAAAATCAACAAAAAATCAGAACACCTTAGCAACCACATAGCAACACTTTAGCAACCACCAAGATCACACCCAGCAACCACACAGGACACTTGTAATGAGGAGGCGGAAGCCGTGTTGAGGTGAAGGTTATTAGGAACGGCCCAAAAAGGAGAGTGAAGTCAGGCAAAGGATCAAAACCACAAAACAGTCCAAAAGGCAAACAGGTAAAGGGGTAATCCAAAGGCAGGTGTCGAAAAGGCAGGCAAGATGATCAAACACAAAAGCAATCCAAACAGGCAGTCAAGTCAAAAATGGAAATCCAATAATCAGTAATCAGAGAAAGCAGGCAAATGGTCATACACAAGGTAAACAGACAGTAGATACAAACGCTCGGTAAGGCAGTAGAACTGGCAATACTTCGCAAGGCCTGTTTGGTCATACCATGCTTAAAATGGCTGCCAAACAGGAAGTCACTGTAGAGTGAGCAGAGGGAGTGGCACACAGTCAGAATTCAGGTGAGGGCTCCCTCTGCTGGTGTGGCATTACAGGAACCCCTCCCTCTAGGAGCACCTCCTAGCGCTCTACGTGGACATCCCCATGGTCATGGTGCTGGTCGATCAGGTCTGGCTCGATGAAAGTCTTCAATGAGAGACGGGTCCAGGATGTCGTGGGCAGCTACCCATGATCTCTCCTCAGGTCCATAACCCTCCCAGTCCACCAAGTATTGGAGCTGACCCCCTCTGCTTCTTGAATCCAGCAACTCATTCACCTTCTAAGCTGGTGAACCATCTACATCCAGTGGTGGTGGTGGCTATTGGTTCTCGGCATTGGGCTCAGCATCCGGGTGGACAGGTTTAAGGAGTGAGACACGGAAGGACGGAGAGATACGATAATTAGCAGGAAGCTCAAGTTGGTACGTGACATCATTAATCTGTCTGAGAATCTTGAATGGGCCAACATACCTGGGACTGAGCTTCCTGCTCGGTAGCCGCAGCTTAAGGTCCCTCGTAGAGAGCCAGACCCGCTGTCCGGATTGGTAGGGAGGGTGTGGACGTCGTCATCTGTTGGCCTGGAACTCTTGTGTTCTGACGGCTCTCTGTAGACAGACATGGGCACTGTCCCACATCCTCTCACTATGCCTGATCCAGTCGTCCACAGCAGGGACTGACAAGGGTTTGCCAGACCACGGGAACAAGGGGGGTTGGTATCCCAAGACACATTGGAAAGGAATTATGCCAGTGGAAGAGTGTGTCAAGGAGTTTTGGGCATACTCAGCCCAAGGGAGGAATTCTGTCCAGTGGTGTTGTTCACGACTGCAGTACCTTCTAAGGTACCTGTCGATCTCCTGGTTTAGGCGTTCTACTTATCCATTTGATTGTGGGTGGTACCCTGACGTGAGGCTTATTGATATCCAGGTGCCTTCAGAAGGCTCTCCAGACCTGAGAAGTAAATTGGGTTCCTCTGTCAGTTACAATGTTGTCTGGTATGCCATAGACCTGAAAGACATGACAGAATAGGGCTTGTGCTGTCTCCATGGCTGTAAGAAGACCTTTTGAGGGAACCAACGAAAAAAAAACTTAGAGAACGATCAATGATTACCAGTATAGCTGTGAAACCATTTGAGAGGGGCAGGTCATTGACGAAGTCTATGGACAGTGTGGCCAGGGATGTTGTGGAGTAGGCAGTGGTTGGAGGAGGCCCGAGGGCAACTACTTGGGGGTCTTGGGTTGTGCACAGACATGGCAAGACTCGTAGACGAAGAGCTTGTGGTACATAATGTTTGTTTGGGGGACTGTTGGCAGGTGGTGGTTCTTGTTGATGGGCCCATTGGATCTTTACCATTACGTCCCAAGTGACTGGAGCTGATGGAGGGGGAATAGACTCAGGTGAGATACTTTCAGCAGGGGGATCATAGTGTCTGGACAAGGCGTCAGCCTTACTGTTCTTGCTGCCTGGTCTGTAGGTGACTGTAAACTGGAAGCGTGAAGAAAAGGGTCAGGTGCCTTGGAGAGCCACGGTGGGTCGGGTGCCTCGGCTGTCATGAGGCCATTATAACTGTGTCATGAATATTTCTGACCACTTTTTTTCAGTGGTACAAGTTGAATTTGTCATTAAAATGTCATTGAGTGTTAATACTCTGTCAAATAATTTTATAACAGCATCATGAATGTTTTTCTTGACCTAAACTACAGTGGTACAAATTTAATTTGTCATTAAAATGTCATTAAGTGTTAACATTCTGTCTAATTAGTTTATAACAGCGTCATGAATGTTTTCATTTCATGATGTTTTTTTTTTAAGTTTCCTCCAACAGAATGTCAGATAATAGATAGTCTCAAATGTCTTAAAAAGATTAATAGGTGTTACAGAAATAAAATCAATCATCCAATAATAACAATAATAATTAAAATTGATACAATTATATTTTATTGCACTTGAAGACCGATTCGCCCAAAATTAAATAAAACAGTACAATGGTGGGTTAAGCCATGCAGTGTTTGGTCCATATCACTGCAAAAAAAAGTTAATTATAGCATCTCACATATTTGTATTTTCTTGACATGCTTTTTAAAATCATGGATAAGTCTACCTAAGACACCATCACAATGGCGTACACCTAACCAGTGGTGCCACTCTATCATTTTGAGGTGAGTTCAATGACTCAGGAGTACGATTTCCTCTATGACGGCATATTTCCAACTTGTAATTCTGTCATGCAGGCTCAATATGCTGAGTATGAGCACAAGTCCCTGGATCAACAAAGTTTCTTTCATGGCAGACAGAATACTGATGTTATCCGTACTGGGAAAGCTGGCTCTTGTAGGCATGCCATTCATCAGTAAGGATTGATGTTCTGGGTCTGATATATGTAGTTGAATTTGGCTTATAAGTGTTTGCCTTGAGCGGTCCTTAACGAGTCTCAGAATGGGTCTTCTGGAAATACCGTCAACCTCTAGCATCCCGAAGACCCACTGGCGTTCAAGACACCAAGTGTTGCCACATCGGCCACAATGGTACTAAAAAAATAAATAAATAAAATGAAATAAAATTTTTTTTTTTTTTCAAATCACTGGAATCCAGTCCTCTTGGACAGTTGATAGACTGATCCTTCTTATCTGCCTTGATAACAAATAATTGCCCAACAGGTGCAAATGCATTTTTATTTCTTACATTTTTCCATTTTTATCATTTAATTTCCTTACAACAAAATGTTGTTTCACTTCGATATTTTTCTGTATAAAAGCTGTCATATAGTACAACATAAAATATTTTTGGATTGCGTTGCTTTTTAACACTCTGAGGTCTGAGGTATCGCTGGTGATACCACCAAGTTTTTTTTCTTACCAATGTGAAAGAGACTCAAAATACTCTGTCAATGTTGCACATACAATCAAGAGTTATACACCATTTTAATCTGTGGAATATCTTCTTTTATTTGTGTACACTCAGAGTAAAAACAAAATGTTGTGCTTTTTGCAAAATAAAGAAAACAAACATGATGCGTGATCTCTCGTCTCCCTCTGAATGAAGTCCAATCTGATAGTTCTCAGAAAATGAACTGTAACTTAGTGAATACTAATGACACAAAAATTAGACTTATGTCTAAAAAAAACGTTGAAATGTCAGGTTTTAAATTGTGTAAGTCAAATCGAAAACAAATATTCTCTGTTTATGTAATCTGTATGAAAAGAGAGCCATGTCAGAAGTCCATGATTCAGCTCATTATCCGCTAATGCGGCCATGCCCACGGAGCCAGCACTATTCAGACGCAAATTCTGAGGCAATACATGTATAAATCGTCTCAATCGTGTATTTATTGTCTTGAAAAGTGTTTTGAATAGCCATAGTTAGCGATCTCTGGAAGCCTCTGTTAGTTCAGTTCCTGGAGAGTCACATGGTTATTCTTCATTAGATTAATTTGTGGACTAAAGGTGTACAGAGCGCCCACCGGCTGCAAGTATGAATTGAAAACACAGTATCCAGCGTTCATAGTGATGACAATAAATATTGAATAAATATTACTCCTCTGTATAGAAAACTGACATAAACATATGAGAATCCATCAATATTTCTCCAAATGTGCATGCTTTTAAGCTAAAATATGAAATGCCATAAAGGTAACATAATTGTTCAGACACTTTGCATCACAGAAATACATTATATTTTAAAGAATATAATAGAATACCATTATTTTAAATTGTAATAATATTTCACAGTATTGCTGTTTTTTCTGTATGTTTGATATACACCATGATGAGCTTGAGACATGATCACAGAGGGGTTTTTTCACAGCCTACCTGACTGAAAGAGCTCATTATTATGCAAGTCATTACAACTCATTATGCGATTATTTTGTCTTCTCAGGTGTAAACGACCCATTATTCATGATGATTCATGCATACTGTGTTTCTTGACCAAAGATGTTTTAGAAAATTTAAATCAATATATTGTTATAAATGAACGAGTAGGTAGGATAATTTTTACATCATTCTGAAGCAAAAGTCTAGTCTACAACCTCCAATACCCAGAAGTCTTGTGAAGACAGTTTTAATATTATTTTTTGGCCTTATTTCAGTGACTTAAGTTTTTTCAATAACCACACATAAACGTTATTCCTTCAAAAATACAAACATGTACATACATGTTCCTTACATATTATTGTAGCCTAGTTTGTGCTGAATACAGTGTAATGACACTTTTGTCATTAATATGTTTATGAACAACTGAAAAAAGCACAAATGTCAGGGCATGTCAAAACTTCTCCAGGCCCCAAATCAGCCTCAGACTCCAGAGGGATAACTCCCTCGGGTCGGTGGTCACGCCGGCGATACCACCTCGGTTTTTTTCATACCAGTGTGAAAGAAACTCAAAACACTCTGTCAATGTTGCACATACAATTAAGAGTTCTACACCATTTTAATCTGTGGAATATCTTCTTTTATTTGTGTACACTCAGAGTAAAAACAAAATGTTGTGCTTTTTGCAAAATAAAGAAAACTAACATGATGCGTGATCTCTTGTCTCCCTCTGAAGGAAGTCCAATCTGATAGTTCTCAGAAAATGAACTGTAACTTTGTGAATACTCATCACAAAAAAATTACACTTATGTCTAATCGTGTATTTATTATCTTGAAAAATGTTTATCTCCATGTTACTGTTACATGTGCTTTCAGTTTCTGGACTTGTGTTGTACTATTTCCCACCACTAGTTTGTTTCCATGACTACTGATCACCTTCATTATCACCACCAGCTGTGTTCAATCACCCACCTCGTTTGTCTATGTATATAAGCCCTGTGATTTCAGTCCAGTATCGTTCATGTGTAGTGTGGTTGTCTCCTCTTTTATCTGTCTGTGGATTACCTTCTTTGTGGATTTATTAAAGAGAGTTATATTTCTATTCTCCTTGTTGTGCATGTTAATGCTCACAACCAGCTATTGTAACAGTTCTGTTGTCTCCCTCTTTTGTATATTTCCTTTTGCCCTGACTTAGGATGATGTTTCACACTCACCAAAGGGGACTGAAGAATCCACCCTCACCAATGTAGGCATCCAGGTAGACATGTTTAGAGTAAATGGTATTTTTCTGTTAAAAATAGGCCTATTGTTTTTTCTTTTACATAATTGAATAATGTTGTCCCCTCTTTTAGGACAATATACTATTACAACCAGAGACCATAAGAGAGTCACCATCCACAGAAAAATGGTTAAAAGGTTTTGTTTAAATGTCCTCTAGCCAGGGGGTAATGAAGAGTTTTAAGGGGGGTATGCATGACAGAATTTTGGGCCCCCTTCTTCCCAAAGTTAATGTAGGTGGGTGGGGTTAATGAATGTGTTTGTTTTTTTTTTTTTTTGCACAAATGGTCTCCACCCTATATGCACTTTTTAATAATACAGTACAGTTTTATAATGTACCTTATTTTCTAGAAAATAAGTTGCTCCTGATTGTCAAACTTCAGCGAAAAACACACACACACACACACACACACACACATGTTTGTTTTTGTGAATTGTGGGGACTTTCCATAGGCCGCAATGCATTTTATACTGTACAAACCGTACTTTCTATCCCCCTACCATACCCCTAACCCTAAACCTAACCATCACAGGAAACTGTGCACACCTTTATTTACTCACAAAAACATCATTTAGTATTTTTATTAATTAATTTACATTGTGGGGACCGGTGGCTGGTCCCCACGATGTAGGTGAACTCAGGTTTATATTACATCGTGGGGACATTTGGTCCCCACAATGTAATATAAACAAACTCACACACACACACACATAACATAGCTGTAAAGCCTCCCCTCATTCCACAGCAAATTCTTAAATTATTGGTATTCACAAAAGAATGAAAAATAAGTACTCCTTTACAATAATAATACTACTAATAAGACAAGATTTATCTACCTATTAGATCTGGAGGATCAACTTCTCAGTCTTCTTTGCTACTATGTCTTGAGGAGGTGAAGAGCTGGCTAGAGCAAAACTGCCTACAGCTTAATGAGAATAAATCTGAAGTAATCATTTTTGGGTCAAATAAGTTTGACAGTGGCATAAATGATGTGTTAGGTTCATGGACAACAAATGTGCAGCCCCAAATAAGAAATTTGGGTGTAATTTTTGACTCTGCTTTAACATTTGATCGTCAGATTAAAAGTGTGGTGAAAAGTTGCTTCTTTCAGTTGAGGACTATTGCAAAAATGAAATCCTTTCTGTCTGCTGCTGACCTTGAGATAGTGATACATGCATTTATCTCCTCCCGTTTGGATTACTGTAATGCACTTTATTTGGGAGGAAGTCAAACTCTTATTTCAAAATTGCAATTCAGAATGCAGCTGCGAGACTCCTTACTAATACAAAGAAAAGGGAGCATATTACTCCAGTTTTGGAAAAGCTGCATTGGCTTCCGGTTAAATATCGGATTCAAGATGTTACTGTACGTTTTTAAAGCTGTCCATGAGTTGGCCCCAGAATATATTTCGGACCTGATTCATATGAACTCTGGTAGATCTCAAAGATCATTTAATTGCTTACTGCTCTCAGTTCCGAAGACACGTTTGAAAACCAAAGGGGATCGTGCATTTTCGGTTGCCGGCCCAAGACTCTGGAATACCCTTCCACCTGACATCAGATCTGCACCCTCAGTTGATGTTTTTAAATCTTGCGTGAAAACGTACCTGTTTTCTATGGCTTTTAACTGTTGACTTTTGGATGATGTATATTGTTTTAAATGTTTTCTGTTATTGTATAGTTTTTGTTTTTTTGTTTGTTGTGTTGCTGTACAGTCCTTTGGTCTACTTTGTAGTGGAAAGGGCTCTATAAATAAAGCAGACTTGAGACTTGACTTGAGACTTGAAAAGCGTTTACTTTAAATGCCAAGCCTAAACATAGCCTATTCATTTGAATCCAAACTGAAACAGACGTTGAGCTCCCATATCTCTCAATCCGTTCAAAGTTTTTCCAATGTAGTCTAACATTTGAATGCTAAACTATTTGTTAAATATTTGTGTAAAGAAATCAGCATTTTCACATGAGGAGAAATGAGACAGCAAGTCGACTAAAACTGACCGGCACATCTGTCATAGTGTAGCCTACAACGGACAAATCAAGCAGAACGTTTCATGTTCGATTGGTTGTGTGTGCGCGCGAGGTGGCGCGCCGCCGCGATCACTTGGATTTTTTTCCCTCAGCAGAGGAAACAATTAATACTGTTATTTTTTGTCATACATATAAGAGTAGGCTACATAATTCAAAACGATTAAGTGTCTATTTTTATTCATGTACATTAAAAATGACAAAAATGATCACGCCTTTTAAAAAAATCTTTTTCACGCACATGCACCAAAATAAACTGAAACACCGCGAATAGGCGTACAGTACCTGGCTCAATATCACTATAAAATGCCTTTGAGATTGCACAATTTCTAAAATAAAAATCAAAGATTTTCCATTTAACTTCATATGTTTTGTATTAAGGAGACCTTAGGCTGTTAGAAATGCATATTGGTCAAGCTCCAGCATTTTTTATAAATTAACTGCAAGCAGGCAATATATAAGCAAACCACAAAATATGTCCACCCTGTCATGGACAAATTTAAAGTAGTTTAAATACATTTTCATTGCATAGTGATTATGAAATGTAGATTGCAGAAAGATAATGTGTCCCTTTCTCAACAAAACATTTTAGTTAATGGTAAAAGTCTTTTGATGATAACGAAATTACTGCTAAAATATTTATTCCCCAATAAAATATGCAATTTGCACATTCTTTTCTAAATAAAATCTAACAACAAAGATATTTAGTCAAACTTTAAAATAATAATAACTGGCCCTCATTTGTTTATTAATAAATGACACAAAATGTTTTATTAACTTGTTAAAATAATTTGTTTATTTTAAGAAAAGTTCAAGATGACAGGGTGGACAACAAGATGACAGGGTGGACCTTGGCATGACAGGCTGGACAAATGCTTTAATGGGTGAACTAGAATAGAACAGGAACATCCGAGAACTTTTCCACATGCTTTGACCTCATCAGGTGAAAGTGGAACATCAGTGAGAGTGACTTCCTGAGGATTAAAGCAGGTGCTGTCCAAAACACCTTCCTCCGTTTTACAAACACATGAAATGTCTCTGTTCATCATCTGTCCAGGTGTCAAACTGATTGCTTGATGGATACGCATGGTTCCTTTTACAGTAGCTACTGCAGGTACCTACAGTGAGATTAAAAATAAATAATTAAAATTACTTTTAACCACAGAATGTGAAAAACATCAAATCGGGGACTTGAAATTGATTAGCTCTTGCAAAGAGTTCCTACTTCCGGTGCAAATGCAACCAGGAAAATGGTCTGGGGATAAATAGTTCTCTAGGAACCACCCTACAGTCTAATTCCTTTAACTGGGTTTCTAGAACTATGAACTATACAATGCAAAAGCCTCTTATGGAGTACGCTGGATTACGGACTGTAACTTTAACTGACTATTGCCTCAGGCTTTGATTCAATATCCATCTCTGGGACAAAGAACAACTCGGCAGATGTGCCAGGCTTCTCAATTTGTCATATAAGCTCTGGGCATCAGGGATGTCTACTCCTTAGGCCACAATCCGGTCTGCTAACTTCTTGAGGGCCCCACCTACACCGTCTGGTGCCCCCTTCCCATGGCTAGCCTCAAAGAAATTCCATGTTAATTCCCTTGAAGTCATACTCGTAGGGTTCCATTGAAAGATAGAAGAAATTTCCCTTTTGTCAGTTCTGGGTTGCTGGCCTGTCGTTAAAAAAAATGAATTATGCTGACTTGAGGGTGTCTTTCTCTCACTACCTTAAGAATTGGATGAAGGTGGGCCCAGATGGCTACAGGGTCATGTCTTCTGGAGGGTGAAATGGAGCAGAAGGTGTGCGGCACCGGTTCATCTGCTGTGTAGAGCACTCCAGTGTGCAGACTGGCCTGCTGGTGTGAGCCTCCAAAATGGACCTACAGACTGGATTTCTTCACTGTACTTGCATGTGTAATTTTCACTAAAATCCACATGTAAGAGGCACTCTTTATACTTCAGGTTCCTCCTGAGATCCCTCTAGATATCAAACTGCCATTTGATGTTGAAAACACGGCGCCTAAAATTGAAAAGCCTCTCTTCAAATTGGGTGTTTAGGTCTTCCTCTGTTTTTTATTGTTGACATTTTCTCATCCTTCATGACCTTTTCTGTCATCCACTGAGTTAAACAAATGTTCCCTTGCCCTGGAGTTTTCAGCATCGAGGGACAATTTTGGAGGCATTTTTTCGCACTCACCATAAACACATGCCTTGGCTTTGGGGTTGCACATGGTTGCTTCTTAAATATATCTTGAAGACAGAAATCCATGGTTCTACAAGGCATTGGCCATAAATTGCAAGTTTTCATGTTTTTAGCAAAGACGTGTCACAGTCAGAGGTAGAGAGAGGGTTACCACCCAAAAAGGTTTGAGACGGCAGAAGGAGGTGTATGATATCTGGCCCAGGTTGTTAGAGAGAAACCTCCCATGTAAGTTCCTCATTGTGCTGGTAAGTAACCTCTTCTGCATCTTTGTCTTCAGCCGAGTGACTGTTTGTTTGCAACCAGTGGTCATTTGACTGACATCATCTCTAAGAAAAAAGGATGTAACTTTCTTTTTGATTTCAGTTCGACTGACACATTTCCTCCCACAGTAGGTAAGATCCACAGGGTACTTTGTTCTCTTCTTAGAGTAGCCAAACGCTGTCAGGGCATACTTCTGGAGCTTGTACTTCTTCACTATATTTCCAGTGACTACTTTCATCATCTGCTTATCTTTGTTTGTTTTTGCATTTTTGTATTTTCTTCTGATATCTTCAATCAGGGATGTATGGAAAAGAAGAGCTCTTTTGATGGGAGAATTCACTTTTTGATCATTCAACATAGCATTGACTTTTGTACGGGGCGATATGGATGAACTTTCTTTATTTCTCTTAGCTTTCACCTTTGCTAGCTGTCTCCCCAATTGTTCGATCTTTTTTTTTAGTTTTCACTTTAAATTCCTTCGAATCCGATCCCCTTGAAGCCTTTGCCTAAGACACAAAATATTAGGATTTTTAGCAAGATTTTATCTTAGCTTTTTTTCGAGTTAGTTTTCAAAATCAATTAATGGGAAAATAAAACAGTTGATAATTGTACTTCAAATAAATCTAAACTTTCTAATGAATTCTGTATCTAAACTTCCATGTTCTAACCTGGAAGGGCCCGGCTCAGGCTGATTTAATAAATATTGCATAACTTAGATTCCACAGATACATTCTCCATCTGTAAATGTTAGACAGTCATGCAAATATTTCCATTTTGCTGTCAGGAGTGGACAAGCCTTCAGCTAGCGAATCTCCGCTAAACTTCCGTGAACAAGCGCAGCTGGAGCACAATAGAATAGGATCGCCGTAATTCAGACTAAAATATACATTTTGCTAAAATGTTTGTTGTTAAACAACATATGTGCCATATGCATGAATTTAAAACCTACAAGTAAATGTATAGCAATAAATGTAAGTGTGGGGCTCATAATAACATTCCCTGTGATGTTAATGTTAGTGGTTAAAGAGAGCGTACCCCCCATATGTCTTTATTTTATTTTGTATAGTTCATTTTGATGGTTATGTTTTCTAAATGTATGGTTGGGGTTAAAAATGTTGGTGCAAATGCATAAAATCCTGCTTAATGTGAGTAATGCTCAAGCAGGCATGTTGTTTTCGTGATCAGACGAGAGAGGGCGTCCGCGCAAGAAAGGTGCGGGCGTAAATGACAAGCGAGAGAATTAGTTTTTGCATTGGTTGAAAAAGGCAGGCAGAGATTTTGTGAACTACGAACAAGTGTAAGCAAAAAACAACATTAAACGAACCCATCAAACCAAGCACGCCTGGAACTTCATTTATTTCGGCATGCAACAAACTTGGAGGCACCGCTGGGATTTGTAAGAGGTGCGAGCCGAAGGGTTCACGAGAGAGAGAGCTAGCCAGAGAGAACGCGGAGATTCTCGGCCGACTAAGCGGGTGAATATCAGCGCGAGATGGATCTGGAAGCCCTGGCCGAAAGTGTAACAGAGAGACTGTGGCTGTTGCGGCTCGATCAAGTGAAAGAGGTATGTGATTGTAACAAAATCTCTCTCGAAAACGCCCCCACTAAGCGCGCACTTATCAAGAGAGTAACTGAGTCGATCGATGCTGTGATTGAACGCGAGGAAGAAGACGTAGCAAAGCATTTTCTGTTGTCAATGTTGACGTTCATGGAAACGCAGGGAGAGAGAGAGGACGATGAAAATGACGGCGGCAGTATTAAAAATGCGACAGACATTTCACGGGCTGAAAAGTATACTGTGGATGAGACAGATTTACAGCAAAGTCACTTTAAAGTGCACACGCAAAATACGGAGATGAGAGATAAGATGGTAAAAATAAAAGGAAAAGAGGATGAAATTGTTCAAAATCGGCCCCTAGAACAGCAGCCATTTACTTGCCTTGCCCCTGAAGTCACTGTAAGGAGGGATTTCAAAGTTTGTGGTCAAATTGGAGAGAGCGGACAAAAAGATAAATTGTCATTCACTAATTTGATGCACCAGGTGGACAGAGGATTGAGAAGAGCCATAGTGAAGCAGAAATTATTGAAGCAGTAATAAAAGCTATTAGCCCAGGATTGAGTCTACGCAATATGCTTGAAATCAAGAGAGATCTCACTCTGTCACAGCTGAAAACAATATTAAAGGGACATTTCAAGGAGGACAGTTCTACTGACCTGTACTACAAATTGTTGAACATCACTCAAAATGCCAATGAATCTCCACAAGCATTTCTATTCAGGGCCATTGAGTTAAAAGAAAAGCTGCTGCACACCTGTGAAGAGGGTGGTGAGTATTTCAGTACAGAGCACGTTCAGAAGAAATTCCTACGCTCTATTGGCACAGGGCTGATCAGTGATAATATTAAATTTCAGCTGAGGCCGTACTTGGATGATTCAAAGAGATCTCTGACGAAATGTTGATAAACAAAATGAATGAAGCCGCTGGTGATGAGATAGAGAGACTGAATAAACAAAAGAAGAACACTGCAAGTAAAGTGGCAAAAGTACACAAACTCTGTCCAGAAATGCAGGCCCATCCATGCAGGCAGGATGAAATGACCGCCAAGGTGTTGGTTCAGGAACAGTCAAGTGATATAGTCAGGCGAAAAAGCAGAGATACACCAGCAGTGGAGGGGCGGAGAGAAATGAGATGGTCAAACTCCTGAGAGAGGAAGTTGCAGAACTCAGGAAAAACCACAAAACAACCCTCCTGAACGTATGGCAAGGGGAAGATCCAGCTACAGAAAGGGATGCAGAGCATGTCAGGAGAAAGGTGAAGAGGATCGATGTGAACACTGCTTCAGATGCGGAGTCATGGGTCATGCTGCCCGGGGCTGTAGAGCGCCAAAGAATCCAGCAGAAGGGAGGAGCGATGTAAAAATATCTGTTCATTCCATGAGACCAGACAGCTCAACCACCATCTTGGGTTACAGTGGTCCACAAGAGAAAACTCAAGAGCTCCTGCGGCAAAGAATTAAACAGCTAGAGGCGGAGCTAGAGCAAAGAGGAAAAACAGAGCATGCTAGAACTGCCACCTACGCCAACCACATACCCTTGCGGCATCGAGCGAGATTGGAGAACCTCATTGGTCCAAGATGTATGGTTGACTGCTTCTTTGAAGGCGTGCCGGTGCAGGCGCTCTGGGACACTGGATCGCAGGTGACCATTGTCAATGAGGAATGGAGAAGAATTTGCTTTCCTCACATTGAGACACGCAGCCTGAATGAGCTGCTGGATGAAGGTGAAACGCTCATTGGTCGAGCAGCAAATCAAACTGATATACCCTTCTCTGGATGGGTGGAGCTGAAATTCCAACTAGGGCCAAAAAGAGGGTCCCAGGCAGAACTCCTAGTGCCAGTGCTTGTCTCAAATGAACAAGGCGTGGGGCAGCCTCCAATCATTGGCTACAATGTTATTCAGCAGCTGGTGACAGAGGGAATGGAGCAGCACCCTGATGTCATCTCAGAAGTGGTAAAGGAAGCTTTCTCATGTGACTGCAAAAAAGCTGTTGTATTGATACGAATGATACAAAATGGGGACCGAGTCGAGAGAGAAGGAGTAGTGAAAGTTGGACGAATTACTACAGTAGTTGCAGCAGGACAGACAAAAATGGTGAAGTGTGGAGTGAGGGCTGGTCCTCTTGTTTCAAAAGCAGGAAGTCCTGTTTGAGCCAGAAGTTATTCCACAGTGGCCTGAGGGACTGGATGTAGCTAGAATGGTAATCAGTCTACAGAAGGGAAACTTGACAAAAGTTCACATCCCAGTAACCAACATCAGCAATGTGGACATTATGCTGGCTCCCCGCACTATACTAGGACGAGTACAGCGAGTCCGAGCCATTTATCCAGCAGACACAAAACCTGCTATTGTAGAGTCAGACCGGACTTACAGTGGTGATAGTGTGGTAGCAGGAGTGGTGGTCACTGAAAGTAAAGATGTAACAACTCTGAACGGGTTTGACAATACCGGCCAGGATGCTAATGGAAATCTGTGGGACCCACCAGTGTCAATTGATCATCTCACGCCAGAGCAACAGAGAAAAGTTAAGCAGCTGCTGAGGGAGGAGTGTGCAGCGTTCTCGAAGGATGAGGACGATGTGGGGTGCATCCCATCCCTCAAAATGAAAATCCGCTTAAGTGACATGTCTCCAGTAAAGCGTACTTATGTCTCTGTGCCAAAACCGCTACATAAAGAGGTGAAAGAATACTTGGAAGACCTTCTGAATAAAGGATGGATTCAGAAGTCTCGCTCCTCTTATGCATCTCCGATCGTCTGTGTTCGGAAGAAAGACGGTAGTTTACGCCTATGTATAGATTACCGCGAGCTCAACCGCAAATCCGTCCCAGACCGTCACCCTATTCCACGGGTACAGGACATGCTAAACAGCTTAAGTGGGAGTGCATGGTTCTCAGTCCTGGATCAGGGGAAGGCATATCATCAGGGGTTCGTGGAGGAGGGCAGCCGACCATACACAGCTTTCATAACGCCTTGGGGCCTTTATGAATGGGTCCGGATCCCTTTTGGGCTGTCCTCTGCCCCCGCCGAGTTCCAGCGCAGTATGGAATGTTTAGCAGGACTGAGGGATGACACCTGCCTTCCATACTTGGATGATACCTTGTGCACAGTAAGACATTCGAGGAGCATCTCTGTGATGTCAGAGAAGTGTTACGCCGTTACCAGAGACATGGGGTGAAGCTCACAGCTAAGAAGTGTGAATTGTTCAGGGCTGAGGTAAGTTCCTGGGTAAAATAGTCTCTAAAGGAGGCTATACGATGGACCCCAAGAAATTGCACCCGTACAAGCACTAAGAGACCGTAAGCCTAAGACAGTGGGTGACTTGAGACAACTGCTGGGGTTCCTGTCATATTATCGCACATACATCCCCTTTTTCCCAAATTGCTAAACCCCTCTATGAACTGTTGTCAGCAGGAAAGCCGCCAGGAAAAGTGGCAGGTGGTAAAGGGGAAAGCTGTAAGAAGAGTGTGGGAAAAGGGAGAAAATTGGCACAGCTTAATTCCAGTCAGTCTATAACTTGGACAGAACAACACAGAATGTCCTCAACCAGCTGCTTGAGTTCTTGCTTCACCCCCCAATCATCGGCTACCCTGATTTCGAACAGCCCTTCATCTTGCATTGTGATGCGTCACAAGATGGACTGGGAGCCGTACTATATCAGAGGCAGCAAGGAAGCTGGTGGTGATTGGCTATGGATCACGGACACTAACGGTTCCAGAGAAGAATTATCATTTGCACTCGGGGAAACTGGAATTCCTTGCAATGAAATGGGCTATTAGTGAGCGATTCCGTGAATACCTTTATCACGCAACTTCCTTTGTGGTCTATACGGACAACAACCCGCTGACATATGTGTTGTCCACGGCCAAGCTCAATGCCACCACCCACCGATGGATAGCAGAGTTGGCTGACTACAATTTTACCATCAAATATAGACCAGGCCGCACACACCGGGATGCTGATGGACTGTCGAGGATGCCTTTAGACATGGAGAGTTACATGCAGGCCTGTTCACAGGAGGCCAGTCCAAGAGTCATAGCTGCTGTCACGAATGCACTTCTCCTGAAGCCAGAGGAAGAAGAGCCCTGGATGTGCCCGATCACCATAGCTACAATTTGCTCTGAGGCTGAGCAGGAGCAAGGAACATCACAAGTGAACAAAGTGACTCCTGAAGAACTCAAAACAGCCCAAGAACAAGATCCGGTACTTGGAAAGGTGCGGGAATACATTCTAGCAGAACGTTGGCCAAGGTTGGTGGGACGAGGCCGTCGTGATGAGTTGACTGTTCTGTACAGGCAGAGAAACAAGTTGTTTTTAGATGAAAAGGGAATACTGTGTCGACAATCAGCAGGACGATCCCAGACAGTGTTGCCTAGAAAATACTTTCACTTGGTGTAAAGGAGCTTCATGAGGAGATGGGACACCAAGGAGTGGAGCGCACACTGAGCCTTATCCGGACAGATTCTATTGGCCTCACATGCAGGCAAATGTGGAACATTATGTCACCAAAGTGTGTAGCTGTCTGAAACGCAAGCGTCCAAACAACAAGAGCACACACTGGTAAACATAGTGACGACTTACCCTTTTGAACTGGTATCAGTGGATTTTCTGCATCTGGAGGGCTGCAAGGGTGGCTATGAATACATCCTAGTATTAATGGACCACTTCACACGCTTTGCCCAAGCGTATGCCTGCAAAAACAAATCTGCAAAAACAGCTGCAGAAAAAATCTTTGGCGACTTTGTTCTCAGGTACGGATTCCCCACTAAACTCCACCATGATCAGGGAAGGGAATTTGAGAACAAGTTGTTCACCCACATGGAGGAACTCTGCGATATCCAACTCTCCCACACAACTCCCTACCATCCTGCTGAAACGGGCAGGTGGAAAGATTTAATAGAACATTGTTGTCAATGTTAAGATGCCTGCCGAGTCAAGCCAAAGCTGACTGGAAGAGCTCTCTTAACAAGGTCGTCCACGCGTATAACTGTACGCGAAGTGAAGTGACAGGTTATGCCCCGTACTACCTCATGTATGGACGACACCCAAGGCTGCCTATTGATGTAATGTTTGGCCTGAAGCCAAGGGAGTGTGGAGAGTCGCACAGTGATTATGCCGCCAAGTGGAGAAAGCGCATGAAAGAGGCATATGAATTGGCATCAAGAACAGTGCAAAGGAGCAGAGGAGAGCAAAACAAGGCTACGACAAGAAAATATATGGAACAGATCTCCAGCCAGGAAGCAGAGTGTTGGTGAGGAATTGTGGAGAAAGAGGTGGTCCGGGAAAGCTCCGGTCATACTGGGAGGACAGAGTGCATGTTGTGACAGAAAGGAAGTATGAAGACGGCCCAGTGTATGTAGTTAAGCCAGAGCGTGGCCCTGGGGAAGCAAGGGTCCTTCACAGAAACTTGTTGCTGCCTTGTGACTTCCTACCTGCTGACAACAACCAACAAAAGAGCAGTAAAAACAATTAGGGCGAAAAGAGACAAAGACAAAGGGAAAAAAGACACACATCGAGTGGATGCTGTAACTGAAGAGGACTCAGAGGATGAGGATGACTGGAGAGGCGTGACGACCTTGCCAATACAGCAAATTACAGAGAATGAAGCCAGCTGAGACCTGAAGAAGATGAGTTCCATTTAAAAGCTACTGAAGGAGCATTGGACCAGCAGTCAGATGGTGAGCATGTACTGCCCAGGTGTGAAGAGGACGGAAACTCAGAAGCGTTTGCAAATGAAGTGGAAGATGACAAGGAGATGGCAGAAGGGGGGCAGGTGACATCATCAGATGAAGCAGATGACATCAGCCAGCAGCACTCACCTGCCACAGAGAAAGTATCCTTTAAGACAAAGACATCCACCCACACTGACGTATGATACATTAGGCAAACCCTCTCTCACACATAGAGGTTCTTTGATTTCATAGTTGCTAAGTGAAGTCGTAAAAACAGTTCATAAAGTTCATAAGTAGAGAGTTCATGAGATTGTTTTATTTAATATACATACAGTTCCAGTAAACAGACAATGGCACATAAATTGCTAAACTATAGTGATACAGTCATAATAGCTTATAATGTGGGTCTGTTTATAGAGCATAGACTATGTCTAAGGTTCCAACCTTTCAGCACTTGATGTGTGGCCCGTTGCATGACGGAGCAATTTTTCAGACATCATGTGGCCAGTGGTGTCTACTCCAGCAGATGGCATAAAGGGGGAGATACATGTCATCCGAAGACAGTTGCAAGACAAATTAGCATCAAGTATAGAGACTGACTCCCTTATGTACTACTTTGCTCTAATGTGAGGACAGAGATGCTTGGAACGATGGAATGCCAAGTCGGCATTCATTTTTGGAGGGGAGAGTGTGGGGCTCATAATAACATTCCCTGTGATGTTAATGTTAGTGGTTAAAGAGAGCGTACCCCCCATATGTCTTTATTTTATTTTGTATAGTTCATTTTGATGGTTATGTTTTCTAAATGTATGGTTGGGGTTAAAAATGTTGGTGCAAATGCATAAAATCCTGCTTAATGTGAGTAATGCTCAAGCAGGCATGTTGTTTTCGTGATCAGACGAGAGAGGGCGTCCGCGCAAGAAAGGTGCGGGCGTAAATGACAAGCGAGAGAATTAGTTTTTGCATTGGTTGAAAAAGGCAGGCAGAGATTTTGTGAACTACGAACAAGTGTAAGCAAAAAACAACATTAAACGAACCCATCAAACCAAGCACGCCTGGAACTTCATTTATTTCGGCATGCAACATAAAGTGACTTTTGAAATCCGTGCAAAAAGTTTTCACAAACAATTGTGATTCAATAACTTCTAAATTTACGAAAAATGTTATAACATATATATATATCATGTGCATACACGTACATATGTGTGCGATATGAATTAGGCCAAAATTTTCGAAATTCAAATGTGCGTACAATTATGAATAGTATATGCAGTTATTAGTTAATGAGACCCATTGTATTTTCCATTGTGAGCGAAGTGAGTGCTGATATATAGGCTTTACATTTTAAAACTTGCAAGTGATGTTTCATTTTCCAGATTCATGGAAGGGCTGAGCACACTCAAACTGGCTGAGTCCATCCAAGCACATCCAGAACACTTCAACCCGTTTGTTGAAATCACAGAGAAGATAAGTGCTCAGGACTTGATCAGTCTATTCCAGCCTGTGCTTTCTGTAGTAGGAAGTAGTCGATGACGAGAGGAAAGCAGGGTGCTTTGCTATTGGAGAGATTGGCTAATTGACATTGAAGGTACTTTAATTCTAGCAGCACTGAATTCTAAATTTGGGATTGTTACATAATTTTGTTTTGGGGTCACTTTGGGTAATTATTATTAGTAGTAGTATTTTTTACAGTAGTTGTATAATTAAGGTGCTTTAACAAAACACAATGTAAGCTCTTGATGTAATTTATTTATTGATTGATCTGTAGCTTGTTGAGGATTTAGTGACTTGTGCGGTCTGTATCATAGTAAGTGTTCCATTGCCCTGTTTCCACCTAGTATTGTGATGCATTTATGGGGATTTGAAAGTAGTCAGACAAAACATATGAGTGTTTCAACAAGGAAATGTTTGTCTTGTGGTTCCTGTGATCACTTGAATTGAAGAAAACATTAGTCTAACTTTGTCTACCTGGTTTATGTTTTGTGATTTTCAACAAACCATTTTATAGATACGCATCATTAGATTTGAGATGAACCATGGTACTAGTGCGTGCTGAACCATGGAGAACGGTACAGCTTGATTTATTTACCCGAGATCTATTACACCCCTAGTAGGCAACAGTACTTGACTGTACCTTTTCGTTCCAAGTATTCAGTAAAACCAATATAATGGTTGACCTTTAATTTTAATAGATCTAGAATTGTTGGTAACACGCTATGAATCATTAGTAAATACTTAATTAATCACTTATAAAGCATTAATAGACATTAGTAAGCAGTTTATAAATACAGCTATAAATGCTTTGTTCTTGATTTATAAGCTGTAGCGAACTTCATGTGGACATTCACGAGAGGCCTGCGTCTTTGTCAGAACTTCAGAAGAGTGGTTACTGGCCTGCAAGTACACTGTTCAAATCAGATGTGCTTGTCTCATTTCAAGAGGATGGCATCACCAGGAATGACTTTTAAAGCATTTGTTAAAATGCTTGATTAGAAAACACTTCTCTTTGGTAGAGTAAGTATTTTGTTTTGTTTTTTAATTTGTTTTATCATTAACCATTGCCCATTAAAATGACAATTTTCTTTGAAGGTAGAAGAAAACTTTGCATGTATAGATTTAACTACAAAGATATTTAAAGTCCGCATGAACCAGAAGTTGCAAACGACTTTTCTCCAGTGTTGTGACGTATTTCAAAGTGAAACAGGACATTGAATAGAGCCTTTATACTAGCCTTAACCAAAATGTTAAACAAACTATCCTTTATGACTATCCTTTTAACTCTTTGGAGATTAGAAGAATATAAGGAGTGCTTGACGAACAGCATATATCAACGTTAATAAATAAATAAATGAAATAAAAATTTAGGGTTGGGCAAAAAATACAAAAAAATGTATTTTAAAATAAAATACCAAATACCTTAATTTTTATGGAAGCTTATGTGTAGCAATATTCAATTTGAAATGTAATATGCAAAATAGCAATGCATTTCTGTATTTAAATTTACATACCATATGTGCAATGTTTGGAGCAAAATGATAATTCAAATTCAATAATATAATTTACATTTGCTATTTCCTACACTACTTTTAACATATAATTTAAACATATATTTTAATGTTTTATAAGTTGCAAAATTAAAATGAAAATGTATTACAGAAATGATTACATATGTTTAACACATTCAAGCAAAAATTTTAGCAAAATGATCATTTAAATGCTATTTTTCTTAATTGCATTTGCACTCAGTGCAATTGCATTTTCATTAAATGTCCCATAATGAATGTAGCAAGATTCAATGTGGATTTGAAAAAACATTTCGAGCTGCCCCGCCCCGCCCCGCCCTGTCAATCATTGCATTAAGGCGGTGCCAGGTGTTGGATATTGAAGCATATGTGTAGCAGAATTCAGTTTGCAATGTAATATGCAAAAAGGCAATGTATTTCTCTATTTAATTTACATTTTTCATTACCATATGTGCAAAATTGGTGCAAAATGAAAATTAAATTATATAATTTTCTTTTGCCATTTCCAATGGTAGTTTTAATATGTAAATTACATACTCATTTTAATGCTTTATAAGTTGTGAAATTAAAATGAAAATGTATTACTCAAATTAATATGGTATGTGTCGCTGTCCAAGCTATAACAGTAGCAAAATAATCATTTCAAATGTTATATGTCCTAAATGCATTTACACTCACGGTTAGGACACTGAGGATTGCATTTTCATAATAAACCATGGGATATTTGTAGCAAAATTCAGTGTGGATTTCAAAATGCATTCTGAGCCAAAGATAAAGCAAAATGGTAGCAAAATTGTAGCAAAATTAAATGACTTTTTAATAAATTGACATTCACTCTTGAGAGGTTTGAAAAATGCATTTTAATTAATGCCCCACGTCGAGTGTAGTTTAGTCGATGTGGATTTGGAAATGCATTCAGAGCTGATCACGCCCACTCTCCGTCAATCATTGTGTCAAGGCAGGGCTTGCGTTGTCGCGGGTATTTTGATTATTGGCGGCAAACGCAGTAAGCTCGAGGGAGTAAACAGGGCAAAGTCTGTTCCTCAGCTTCTCCGAGAAGCTGCCCAAGCATTGGAGCGACAAACTGAAAATACCGGCCCTTCGGAAAGTCCGTCTGGTCTGAGCACGCCGCCTCCGGATCGAAGTGGTGGAACATGGGGTAAGCTGGTACATAAAGACCCGTAAAACAGTTTGGCCTAGGGTTGCCAACTTTCACTCAGGG
Organism: Culter alburnus; assembly: GCA_028476615.1. Taxonomy (NCBI): domain Eukaryota; kingdom Metazoa; phylum Chordata; class Actinopteri; order Cypriniformes; family Xenocyprididae; genus Culter; species Culter alburnus. The sequence continues at coordinate 53,983 of JAOTNS010002330.1, forward strand.
TCTGGGGAGGTGGGCTGTTACTGACGATGGCATTCGTTGAACATTTTCTGTATGAGAAATGTTAGTTTTGGACAAATCTGTTTCAGCCGCGGACCCTCTACATTTTGAGCAAAAAATATATCTATATAAATAATCTATGCAAAATGTAAATATATCCAATGCACTTTCTCACATCGTTCGTTGTGATCGGTATTGGTCACGTGATACGAATTCACAGGTCAAGAGTTCACCAAATGTGAGGCAGCAAAATCAATGTCCTCGCATTATCTCCCACATTAAAAAAAAAGAGAAAAAGAAGAAAAGTTTTCCCGCATTCGCATGTGTTTAAATCCTGGTAAATAGACCGTTGGCAACCCTGAATTAAACAGTCCATTTCATAAAATACAAACTATTAAAATATATTCTGTTCATAATTTATGTCCATTTTATTGCAGCAGAAGTTTTAAGATTGTCTGCACCGTATTCACGGGGCCGTCTGTCTAAACCTCCCAACACTGCTGGACCTTCAGCAAAAAGATATAGAAGTGTTTCCTACACCCATCGTCTTTTTTGCCTATCCAGAAGAGAGGAATGTGAGGAGAGGAATGTAAAACAAATTAGAGAGGGCAGGAATAGGAGAGAAGAGGATCACCTTTCCAGGTAATAGTCAAGAAATGGAAAAAACAGAAAAAAATATGTACTACACTGTGGCACCTTTTTTTAAAAAATACATGAGTGCTGTCAAATTGATTTATGGTGATTAAATCGTGTGCTAATGAACAAATGGTTCAAATAATCTTCACAGTGCCACATCACACTGTGCACACTCCAAATAGTGTGCTTCTTGCAGAGCACACAGGGCCGGCGCCCCTTCTTTGCTGTGTCTGCTGACCTCAGTCTCTCAAATGAGGAACTTCCCTCCTCCTCCTCACCATCATCATCATCATCCACACAGGCCAGTGACTCAGGTAAGCACTGTGGCACACTGGGAGGCACATCACTGCCTTCACTGACACATCACTGATTCCACACAGCTCTGCAGAAGCTCCTCCATGAACTGGCACAGTGTCTGATGTCTGACACATCTCTTTGTGCAAAATGTAGCTGTTGGTTGCATCAATGTCACTGAAGTGGTACAGAAGTGTCCTGTACCATCTGTTGGACCTTTTGTGCACCGAGTAGTACTGGAGAAGCTGGTCAGAAAGATCAACCCGCCCATGTATTTGTTGTAGTTAACCACACAGCGAGGTGCTGTGATGCTTTTTTCCTGCCACGTCTCACTTTCCTTGCTGTGCATGTTTCTGGTGACTGTCTCCATCAAAAGCTTGGTGTATGGTGGAGCGCATCGACACTTCTCTCGTGTCCATCCATTTCACGAACAACAGTTCTTGATGTCTGATCGTTGTTCTTTGTTTTGGGTTCATTCTTGTGTGAATCACAGAATGTACCACATGCCATAAAGCAGGGACGTGCACAGGGGGGTTGCTCAGGTTGCCCGGGCAACTGCCCATATGCCCTTCTCGACTCACGTTGCCCTTCCGAGGTGGAAAAAAATAAATAAAAAAATCGTACAATGGATGCAGAATTTCACGTAGGCCTAGATAAAAAAAAAAAAAAAATCGCAAAGCTTCATTCACTTCCATATTCGGGCACCCGTCCGAAAGTTAAAGTCAGTAGGGGAAGGGCAAACTCTGTTTACGTGGCTGCAGCACTGCACGCGACCGGCACCTGAGCTGAGCCTGCATGAGCGGCACTAGAAGGAGATTGTCGCAGTTGTCGGGTGAGACGACTTAACGTTGTCGGAAAGGTGATAAAGACCCTGTTATTCTCTATTTTTTTTTTTTTTTTGAGGTGGGGGGGGCATTGGTAGGGGAGTGCCCTTTTTTTAGGTCAGAGCAGCTGCCCCTCAAAATTCCTGTGCACGTCCCTGCCATAAAGCCACTGGCATACAAGTCTTCAAAAAGCTTTATATAGATATTATCAACATATAAGTGATAACCTCTGCCCAGCAATGATGGATACATGAGGCTGCTGACGACATCATGTGACAGACCCTCTGTCTTAAAAATATCACTGTCTTACTACATTATATCCTACTACAAAATAAATATACATACATGCAGTAATTTATGATACAGTTATTACTATTGCCTGTTTATTAGCAAATACATATGTAAAAAGACCAAAAACAAACAATGGCAAAATCTTTGAAAATGAAAAGAAAAAAAAAATGTACAGACCCAATTTTCAATTCATCATCATAACCAGTCAATATTTGAAGTGGATCAATACCTTATCAAAGTTGTCATAAAACTTTCTTCTTAGGACAACTTTGAACTTTTGTATACACTTCAAATGTTGACTACTGTATGTATGTATTATAAATAAATTGTATATGAACATGTGTATATGTGTATATATGTGTGTGTGTGTGTGTGTATATATTATATATATATATATATACACACACACACACACACACACAGTACACAAATAATGTGTGTTACTGTGTTACAATAGCTGGTTGTGAGCATTAACACGCACAACGAGGAGAACAGAAGTATAACTCTCATTAATAAATCCACAAAGAAGGTAATCCACAGACAGGTAAAACAAGGAGACAGCTAACCGGGAGGAGGCGGAGTCCAGGGTGGTGCAGGTGATGATGAAATCCAGGGAGTTGTAGAAGGAGATGGAGTCCAGGGAGGTGCAGATGGTGGTGAAATCCAGTGAGTAGCCTTGAGCAGGGGAGTCCATGTGTTGCTTCAGACCACAGCCAGGACAGCGACCCACGGCGGTGGTGAGTATCTCCAAGCAACCTTGGGGACGCATGGAAGCAGCACAGCCGATGGAGGTGGAGTCTTGGGCGAAGACAGAGAGCCGAAGGAGCGGAGTGATGCCGATGGTCTCGGAGTCCGCGACGGAGTCGAAGCAATTGTTTAAAGTCCGTGTGAACCGGAAGTTGCAAACGACTTTTCTCCAGTGTTGTGACGTATTTCCAAGTGAAACGGAATATTGAACAGAGGGCAGAGTTTTACTTTAGCGCTCCTCCTCTCCATTCCTCACTCATAGCAGACTAATGGTTGGAGAGCAGTGGTTTACATTTTCAATCCAAGCCGTCAAACTGACGTTGTCAGAGAAGGAATGCTATTCCAGGCCGGAAGTAACTTTTCAGATTTTGATTAAAGATTACGCCGACAAACAAATTTTTTCTGTGTTTTAACTTGCATGGATTAATTGTTTACCACAAGACTAGTAATATGCACAAAGTAAATAAGGTCGATTTTGATTTCATGTGTACTTTAATAGCAGGGTTGCCAACTATCACACATCTGGCGTGACACTCACGCTTTCAGCATCAATCTCACGCTCTCACGCACACGCAAGAAATGTCATGCCAAAATCCATTTTTCTCCCCTCTCAATCCGCTAATTTTCTGTTGATGACTAGACCACAACGTATTAATGACAGAAGAGGAGTTTAAAGGGGTAGTTCACCCAAAAATGAAAATTTGATGTTTATCTGCTTACCCCCAGTGCATCCAAGATGTAGGTGAATTTGTTTCTTCAGTCGAACGCAAATTATGATTTTTAACTGCAACCGCTGCCGTCTGTCAGTCAAATAATAGCAGTGGATGGGAACTTCTACTATAAGAGTAAATAAAACTTGCTTAGACAAATCCAAATTAAACCCTGCGGCTCGTGACGACACATTGATGTCCTAAGACACGAAACGATCGGTTTGTGCGAGAAACCGAACAGTATTTATATCATTTTTTACCTCTAATACACCACTATGTCCAACTTCGTTCAGCATCCGGTTAGTTAGGTCAAAAAACGCGTTCTGATGACGGAAGTGATGTCTCGCCCATATACTTCAATGAGTGCTAGACATCACTTCCGTTGTCAGAGCGCGATCAGACTTCACTAACCGGAAGTTGAATGAAGTTGGACATAGTGGTGTATTAGAGGTAAAAAATGATATAAATACTGTTCGGTTTCTCGCACAAACCGATCGTTGTCCAATGAACACACAGTGTTAATTGTTTATTAATTCTAAGAAAGTTTAATTTCCAGGTTATGGGAAATAACATTTCTTATTGTAAAGTTAACATTTCTTAACTTTACATGTGACATGAACGAGACTTTATTAACTAGACTAAACACTTAAACTACTCTAAAATTCACACACATACATGCATACAGTTTACCAAGGGAAAGAGAGAGCTAAAGCAGAGTACAGGAAGCAAGAAGTTACAGCATTGTTGGACATTCAGCAGATCAACAGCCTTGAGCAAACCATCAGTTTAGTTTTAACAGGCCCTTCTTTAAAAGGGGTAAGGATACTCAATGTATCCGATAATGAGACTAAGTTTGATACTTGCATGTCTCTCCAAGTTGAATTAAAACTGTCCTGATGCAATTTGTGGAGGCTCCCGTCGAATCTTTGATGATATTGTCTTGATGAAAGAGAACCAGTTGGATTCAAAGGATATTTGGTGAATGGAAGGTCTAGGCCGAGGCCTGGCACAAGCTTGGGGTTTCACAGAAGCTTCTAGCTTCTTACAGCATCATCTTAACATCATCATTTGTCAGTAAAAGAGAAGAAGAAGAGCAGGAAGAGAAAAAGATTTGATCTTGTGATCAGTGAATATAAGGGGTGAAGATGTCACACCCTCTTGAGGTGTCTGAGCCAATAAAGAGTTTTCCCCTCGGAGGGAAACTTTTACGAGTCTTTGTTCTGTAGCAAGACATTAGCATAAGACATTGGATTGGATGTTTGAGATGAGGACCTTCTAGATTCTTATAATACTAACATGTCACAGAGTTAGTAACATGTAACATAAATTACCAAATAGGAAATGAAAGTTGGAGTCCGTAGATACCAAACATGCTGCCACTGTGATCTCAGTTAAATATAAATTGCAGCTCTGGAATATGTGACCAGTCACGGAAAGTAGGGACACAAGTCGGTTCTGGGGCATTTTGAGTTATTCACAGATTCTGAAAGTGCAGTCTCCAAGCTTTCCAACGATGTGTAACACATGGAAATCTGATAATATTTGGAGAAGTTGTGGCCATTTGAAGGTAGGCACTCAAGAAAGCTCTATAGGGAGAAAAACGCCTCTAAAGTTGCAGTTCTCACCTGTTCTCACCTGCTGGGAGTGACAATAGGGCTCATTTACATCTCATTTAGATAAGCCATACCCCCTGTAAAGATGCATGGACCGCATACTATTAATAATAAAGGTTAATGTGCATTGTAAATGTCAGTAATTTATCTTTTTTGACTTTTATAAAAATAATTTAGAAGCTGAAATATGTGACTTTTTTGTCAAAACTCTATTTGAACTTGTGCATTGTAGATAACGTTGCAAGACACTCCTTTAAAATCTGCCCATCATTTTTAATGTTATTATTTTAATGTTTATGTAAAGAAAAAGTACATATTGATGCTAATTTTATTTTTTATTTGCTGGTTTTCCACATAAAACTTGGTGAATTGACTTTTTGAACAGGATTCTGTGGTAACCGTGATCATTTTGGTCACTATAATCATGAAATGAAATGTTCTCACCTGAGAAGCCTGTTAAAGAAGAATAGGCAATCCAGGAAATAACTGGACTAACAGAGGCCAGAGATCGCTAACTATGGCTATTCAAAACACTTTTCAAGACAATAAATACACGATTGAGACGATGAATGCATGTATTGACTCAGAATTTGCGTCTGAATAGCGCTGGCTCCGTGGGCGTGGCTGCATTAGCGGATAATGAGCTGAATCCGGACTTCTGACATGGCTCTCTTTTCATACAGATTACATAAACACAGAATGTTTGTTTTCGATTTGACTTACACGTTTTAAAACTTGACATTTCAACGTTTTTTCAGACATAAGTATAATTTTTTTATGATTAGTATTCACTAAGTTACAGTTCATTTTCTGAGAACTATCAGATTGGACTGCGTTCAGAGGGAGACGAGAGATCACGCATCATGTTAGTTTTCTTTATTTTTCAAAAAGCACAACATTTTGTTTTTACTCTGAGTGTACACAAATAAAAGAAGACATTCTATAGTTTCAATTGATATATTACTTATGTCTCTATGACAAAAAATGACGGAGTATTTTAAGTCTGTTTTGCTGCAATGTGAAAAAAATCCTGCAAAATGCGCCGGCGCGTTACCCGACTCCAGAGAGGTAATGTCTTATTATGCCGCTTTCATCGTCGCTCAGATCCGGGTGTGTCTCATACGTTCTGAAAAGTGAAGCCACGGGCTCTTTGATCGCCCCCTGGAGGCTGGATGCAGTACAGGTCATAAACCCCGCCCTCTCAATGCAGTCGAATGAGACTTCAGTGAAAACTTAAAAATAAATTCTGCTTCAAATAAAACTTTCTGAAAGATGGTTTTGGTCATTTAAGGTAGTTGTTACACTGATATATATTCAATTGTTCGTTTTTGTGATGATTTAGATTTTAGCTAGCAATTTGATGCTATAAAAACGGGGCGTGTCGTCATGATTCGAAGTTGATTGACAGCTTGTCTGAGGATTGTCGGAGCTTCGAGGGGAGATTGAAGATGTATTAACTAACTGTTAATTATCGATTTCTTTGTTATTTAACACCAACAAAATGAGCTGTTCAGCAGTAAACTGTACTAACCGACCTACAGGATCTGACGGATCACTGAACTTTTTTTCTGTAACATCAAATGTGGGCGTTATAAGCTAATTAATAAATGTTATTAGTTAAGATAACGCACCTAATGTTAACCATGTCGGGAAAAAGCAGGTGATCGTTATCTGGCAGTTACTTATTATTTTTATGGGTATAAAATAATAATTAGGATAAAACTAATGATAGCTTACTCTAATTACAGCAATCGATCTCCTGTAACGTTAGTTGAACTTGATTTAAAATGGCAGGACCGTTTCTGACGATTTAGAGTTGTTTCTAGTGGCATATTATATTGATTTTATCTACTGAATTTGCTGTTTCAAAAATATTATTGCTCTAGAAACAGAATAGCCTATTATTTTATAGGTAGACTTTTAAATTGTGTACGATTTTTATAGTCTATTTAAAATACATGAATGATGACGCAGTCGTCTGGGCGGAAGTTTGATATCGCGACTCCGCCTCCGGCTCCACTGACGATTCCTTCTGCACATGCCCAGCTCCAAACTTTTTTTTTTTGACGTATTGCGTAACGTGTCAGCGCCCATTCATCAGCCCATTTTGGCTTCAGTTCAATACAATGGAAGGAAGCGGCGTCGCGTCGTCCATCTTTTTTTACAGTCTATGGTCTCAAGTCTGCACAAGTCACCTCTCGATGCATCCTCGATAAAAGGGGCAGATCAAGAACACATCCGGGGATTTGAACTGAACTTGGCTAGATGCGAACTTTGAATTGGAACAGTACTTGGACAGCGACTGATGACGTTTCACAAGTCCACAAGAACACAAGTACAGACAAATACGCATATTGAGAAACGGCCAATGTCTTCTTATGCCGCTTTCATCGTCGCTCAGATCGTCTTCAGAATCAGTGAGCGCTTGTTCATAAGCATCCAGCTTGTCTAAGAAGTACTTCAAAACATTTTCGGTGTAACGGCCACGGTTCTTCATTGAATTTTGATATCAGCTAGAGCCGGCCAGAGCGCTGCATAGTAAGTAGCCACGCTTCCCAGTATGGAAATACACACAGACATGACACGCCCCTACTGCGTGCTAGATTCTCTGAAACAAGCCGATTTCAACCTCAAAATGTACGCTTTTAAATATACCAATACTGCTATCTCAAACACGGAAAGGCTTCTTCATGATCTCAACTAACAGATTCTGCAAAAAAACGAAAATCACCAATTTTGAAAAAAAAAATGCTTCTTTCTCATTTTGCTCGAGAGTTGTGCTGCCGACTTGTGTCCCTGGTTTCCGTGACGGGTCACATATTAATACCCAAAATAGTTCAAAAGAGAAAATTAACACATAGAATAAAGCCTATAAAAGGAAAGTCATGAGATGGGAAACTTGGATACATGTTTATACATTTCCCAAGTGGTTATATAGAGAATACATAGGATTAAGAGAGTTTATTTGTCCTTCTCAGGAAGAATGAGTCACTAGTCACAAACATTCTTTCTGATCATAAAAGTACCCTGTATCTGTAACAGGACACCTAGTTCTGCCTATGTGTTAGCTACATTTGGGATGCTGGTTGCAGTTTTAGGGGGATGGGTTCACAGTGAGAGTGAGAGTGAGTTTATGGGTAATTCATTAAATACAATGAATAATTGTGTGGCTGATTGATCCAGACGCTACATAGGTGTAGGTATTTTTTTTTTACAGTTTTTTTTTCACAGTTTTTATATGCTTTTTGGATTTTTCGTGGAAGTTGGAGGCAAGTTTTATATTTAATATGAATTTAAATAAAGATGCTATATTTTAATTTGTTGATATGATGTTGTAGGTGTCAAAATGGGAACTCTGAAAAAGCTGTGTTGTAAAGTAGAAGGATTCATCCACAAGGTGTCTCCAGTTTTGAAGTCACGTTCAGGTGACGTGAATTACTTCTCGGCAGTGTTCAGGAGGCGACTCATAAAAGCAGAGTTGTAGTGTTTAATGTTCAGTGACACAATCAATTTCAGTGTGTGGAAAAAGACATGTAATTCTATTATAATTATTTACAAGTTTATGTGTCTAATGATTACACAATTTTTTTTTATTAGAGATTGATAGTAATGAACATGTATTGTGAATTTGAGCTTATTTTTTGATAATTTGACAGATTTGGTGAATACTTATAGATTTATTAATAGAATACATTAATTGTAATGAAAGCGTTCATTTTTTTTTTTTTTTTTTTTTACATAATTAAACAAAATCAGGCCAAAACGAAGTTTTGTGTTCATTTTGGAAGTTCAAAACGGCTTGCCAAAGGGAAATTTCAGGAAAAGTTTGCTCCAGCTGCAAAACACCTTTGTACTACCATTGGTCCATGACGATAATGTAATTGGAGGTGTGCGCTGTGGCTCCGCCTTCACTCGCGTGGAAGTCTTCTCTGAGTTTGAGTTCATCGAGGTAAGAGCTCCGCGGGTGAAAACATTAACACGCTGGATAGCCGCTTGTAGTACAAAATGAAGTCGTGCTTGTAAAAAATGAGGCACTAACAATGTTTTCCATGTTTGATAATGTAAAGCTGCTTGATTTTACGCAATCTATTGAATAAAGTGCTATATGAAGACATGACGTGACTGGAGTGCTAATTTGCAGAGCTCGTGCTAACATACCCATGTTGTTATGATCAGACGCTTTTCTTATGCTTTCTATAATAAATGCTTGTTTTCTCATTTTTGTTGTTTATTTTTGTTAAGAAAGTGCGTGGCACATATTTACATATTCATCTGACCGTGGCTCTCAGCAGTGTGGGCGGCATCAGATGTTCGTTTACAGTATATGTAAACGGCTCACGCATTTCGAACTTCATTTTACGCCTAAATGAAGAACGAAAAAGAACTTCGTTTGAAGTATACCGGGGCCTTGTGGTAGTCTTACCAAAAATCTCACCTCTGTCTTATCCTAATTCAAGCCCTAAATACCTTGTCGTGACTGTGGTGAACTTGTGAGCCTTTGGGTAGCTTATGGCCTTAATCAAGCTCTTGGATGTTTTCAGAGGGTTCATCTGAAGAACTTGTTTAAGGCTTAGAGGGAGTTATGCGTTCAGCTCTTTGTCGATACTGTTGGAAATCTCAGAAGCATAGACCAGGAGACTTTGGGATCTCTTGAAGCAGAAGTTACTCTTTATTGAGAAACACGCTGTGCGTCGCTGTGGTCATCCAAAATCTAACTAAGGCAGTGACTTGGTAGTTCATATACATTCAAGGGGGAGGGATACATAGAGTAGAGGTGTGGACAATCTAAACAAAGCATGCAAATGCAATACAGGAATCGGCTCATTCTCTACATTTCCCAGCCATGATCTAATCAGCATAAATGTGTCATTCAAATGCATAGGTGCTAATGCAATCAGTCTGACAGTATCGCCCATACCTTTACATTATCATAGAGACAAAGACACTGCTGTATCTTAAGCTTGTCCTGCCAAATGGTCAGGATGTAGGATCCGCAGATCTTAAACAGATTCTTAAATTTGTAATTCCACAGTTCCCCCTTTGAGAGTTCTAATAACTCTCACATAATACAAATTTAAACCTTCTTAAATCCCTTCTATAACATATGTTTGTTAACATAAGTCCCATCTTCCAGTCATGCAACTTGTAACAGTTACAGGCACCTACATCTTATTCTGTGTCGTGTCCAACATTTACATAAGTGTTGTTCTTTAAGTTGAGTATACTGTTGACACACATATACAACGCAGGGTGGTAACATGTTGTATTAACTACATGATGACACAGAAAAACCATGTAGCATAAGCGTGGAAGTCCTAAAAAGTCCATGGCGCCTGAATAGCTGTGGAGTCTGTTCCCTGTAGAGTCCATTTCCATGTTTGTCCCAAGATGATTCTTTGTCGTTGTGCAACTCCGAGTTGCTCAAATGACTCCGTCATCATGAAGGTTGTTCATGGTTATCTGAGGTGATGCTTTACACCAGGTGCTGCTTGAGACGTCATGGCATATACACATACCTGCACACAAGAAAACAAAGAGACAGCAGACCAGCAGTATTCATGCATAGACTTTAGTACGTTAGACCTCTGATGATCGTATAGTTTTTCTGTCTAACTCTGATCATCATAAACTTCTAGTGATCGTATAGTGGTTTTGTTCTTTTTCTTAACCTAGTCTTAATCAATTTGACACCTATAGACCAGTAAGGTGGGGATAAACTGAGAGAGGGGGAAACCTATGAGGAAGTCTTCACCACAGGGTTAGCCCCCGAGGCCTTATGCACTTCGGTTCTTCCCTGGGCTCCTCACTGGTCTGTGTGTCCTATTCTCTCCCTGTAGTTAATTTGCAAACTTTACTGTGCTACATCTCCATCTTCCATTGAAACATCAGTCATAGCAGACATCATAACCCATTGAGGATGGACAAGTGAATGGAGTGTGCTGTAGCATAACATTTAAGGCTGTGAGTGTACTTAACCTGTGTCCCCAAATGGTGGAAGTGATAGTCAACTTTCTTTTGTTCAGAATGAGTCTTTCAGCTTTCTTGTAAATTACTGGGGAAATTAAGCACTCACAGCCCAAATGGTTAGCATGTCAGCAAGCTGTTGCTCCAAGAGTTTGGAGAAGAGGGGAGGGGCAGTTTCAATGTAGCAAGTAGACTGAGTAGGAGCTGAGTAAAGCTGTTCATTTCTTTTAATGTCTTTTTGTTTTTCCTACACTCTTTCATCCAATGTCCAGGTTTACCACAGTAATGACAAGTGCCTTCTCTCTTAGGACATTACGTTTCTGTCGATTCTCTGTGTTTACTGCTGCAATCTTTACTCTTGTCTTGACATCTGAGTCTCTTTCCCAAATAGCTAACCTATCCAAGTTGTTTTGCAGGGTTCCATTGGACCATGTGAGGTCTAAGAAAGGCAATGCATTTCTGTATTCTGATGAAAGCCCATCAAACCACATGCGGACCAGTGGTCCATTATCCTCTAACAACTTCTCTGGAGTGTCAACTATTCCACTGTATGCTGCTGCTGACTGACAAAATCTTTCAGTGTACTCACTTACAGTTTCATCCTTCTGTACACAACTAGTGATCTTTGACCAGTCCACCTTTGGTCCAACAAGGTTCTGTAACACTCTCAGAACTCCTTCTCTCAATTCGCCTTTACTGGAATGCTGAAACCCAGAACTATTTACAGCACTTTCAAAATCATTGAATTCTGACTCTTTCAGGATTTGTGACATTAGCTGTGTGACTTCAACTAGGGACATATCATAGAGCTTCATTTTTCTGGACAACTCTGTCCTAAACTCAGAAAAATTTCTATGCACTGATGGCAAATTCTCAGCAATTCTTTCTATGTCTTCCGGACCTGTAGTGGTACTGACTGCTTGTAACTGCAGTATGGGGGTTACAGATGTAACTGTGTCAACCCCTTTTGCCCTACTCTGAGCCTTTTGTCTCACTCCACACACTTCAACTGCATTTACATCTTTATCCATGAATCCAATATTGCTATTGCCCTCTAGTCTACAGAAACTGTAAGTCAGGATAGCTTTCATCTGACTGTTGGTCTTTTGAGTCACATTTGGTTGAGGCTTTGTTAAGGCCCAACTTCTGAGTGAGACGAGACACTTGAGTGTGCAACTGTTTGTTCTGCTCTTCTAACTTAGCAATACGTTGGCTTTGTTCTTGTGCAATGGATAGAGTAAATTCTCTGTGGCAGCAGATAATGCCCTTCATATTTTTCTTCCGAATACAAGCACCAAGTACCTTTTTGCATTCTTCAATGGACCAAACTTTTTCTGGATGAATCCCAAATTTCTTGTCAAATCCAATCTGACTGACTCAGTCACTATTGAGTCATTGTGCTTTCCTAACAATGATTTGAACTCACTATCTGTCCATAAAGGGGTAGCTAGTCCACCTTTCTCAGTTGTTGGAATTAGTCTAGCGTTCTTTCTCAACAGTTTGCAATGTCTTTCTGGCACAACAATACACTTCAACACTTCCCTGACAGAGCAGAGGTTAACCTAGTTAATACACATCGTAATGTATTCAACCTTCTCTGGTGAGCAGAGTAGAACCAACTTGCTAACACACTGTAACAATTATAACCTTCCCTGAATTAACAGAGGATGAACCTTCTTCTCTAGCAAAGTAGAGGATGGCTATTCTGTTAACACACCACCTTCCCTGATTAAACAGAGGATAAACAACCTTCCCTTATAAAGCAGAGGATAAAACTTCCCTAACTTTACAGAGGATAAACCAATATTAGCATGTGATGCCAATCTTCCCTGGCTGAACAGAGGATAAACTTCATCTCTAAAACATTTTTTAGAGGATAACTTAAAGGTTAACCAAACCCTACAGCTGTCTGTTAACTCTTCTCTGACGGCGCAGAGGATAACACATTTGTACTGGTCTTAATGGTTCTTTTGGATAGAGTATCACTCACCAACCCTTGGGTGAACAGGAAAATTCAGCCTGGATCTTCTTTTGGATCAGATCTTTGTTGTGCTTGAAGTTCCAATCTGGATTGAGGTGAGAAGCTCTATCCGGGTCACGGCACCAAAACTGTTGGAAATCTCAGAAGCATAGACCAGGAGACTTTGGGATCTCTTGAAGCAGAAGTTACTCTTTATTGAGAAACACGCTGTGCGTCGCTGTGGTCATCCAAAATCTAACTAAGGCAGTGACTTGGTAGTTCATATACATTCAAGGGGGAGGGATAGAGTAGAGGTGTGGACAATCTAAACAAAGCATGCAAATGCAATACAGGAATCGGCCCATTCTCTACATTTCCCAGCCATGATCTAATCAGCATAAATGTGTCATTCAAATGCATAGGTGCTAATGCAATCAGTCTGACAGTATCGCCCATACCTTTACATTATCATAGAGACAAAGACACTGCTGTATCTTAAGCTTGTCCTGCCAAATGGTCAGGATGTAGGATCCGCAGATCTTAAACAGATTCTTAAATTTGTAATTCCACAATACCAAATCCTGGATGCACCCTGGCTTCGAGTTGCCTTCTCTACAGGCTGTACCTACATTTTTGCAATATTACTTGAAACTGTCTTTAGTAACTGATAAAAGACTATTTATTAGGTGCACTGAAAGGAATAATATTAATATACATCATCTGTGCACGAGGTAGGGCCTTAAAAACATCAGCCAATCAGGCTTGTCAATCACTGCCATTACGTTCCTTGTGAGAGACGTGCGCGGATTGGCCCTCTGGCTTGTCAATCACTGCCATGACGTTCCTTGTGAGAGAGATGTGCGTGGCTGCGTGCTCCAGTAACTTTCCACACTCCACAGGCGCCGCATGCAATGTTTTTGTCAGGAGACAGGAGTAACAACTGCAGATTATGAGTTACCTGCGGTGAGTCCGACATAATGAATCCACTAACACGACACAGCGAATGCCGGTGGTAAACACTCGTGTTGCAATACTCGTGCACGAGTTTTGGGAGGCATTCCCTCAAAATGAGCTGTGAAGGAGGGGGGTTGTTCTTACGCATGCGCTCATTTCAAAAACTCACTAACAGTCTTTGGTTTCTCAGTCGACGAAAAGATCCTCTGTATCACCTTTAAGCTTAGAGGGAGTTATTTGTTCAGCTCTTTGTCGATACCAAATCCTGGATGCACCCTGGCTTCGAGCTGCCATCTCTACAGCCTGTACCTGAGAAGGGATAAGCTCTTCTAGCTGGAAATCCTGTCACAGCTCTGCAAGCTCTTTGGGGAGTAGCTGCAGAGTCTCTGGTGTTCTGTATTCAAGAACAGTTTTAGGCAGCATACAAGATTTGGGAACAAAATCTTTGTATTAATTCTCCCTAGCCATCAGTACAGTACTCCTTGGATAGTTTTTGATTAAGGACTCAAAAAACATATGTTTCTGACCCTTTCTTTACTCTTGGACACTGAACTGGTTTCACAACCTTGGCTTGCTCAGTTGATTTCCCAGCGATGGCATAGTCCATTTTTCCTTCTATAAAATCTAAGGGAGCAGCAGGAATATGGAAAATTGGAAAAGCACAAAAAAAACATTAAGTACTGTGTTATATAATGGTGGTGTATCAAACACACATGATGAGGAAGAATAAAGTTAAATAAGTCTTTACTTGATAATACACAGGGAGAAAACACAGAATCCAGAGCAGAACATACACCAACACATTTCTTCTACAAACAAGACCCAACAAAGACACACTGACAGAACTGAACTAATATACACACACTAATGAACTCAAATGACAAACAGCTGTGATGATGATGATGATGATTAGTGTCCATGGAAACAGATTGTGGCAGGAAACTCAAACAAAGAAGCATGTGACAGAAGAAAAACAAACAAACTGACAGTTCAAGTGAGGTGTGGATGTGACATACTGCCCATTTAAGGGAAACTGTAGTAACTTACCATTTCTAACACACATATGTAGTCCACAATATGGAAAGTTTAAGATATAACATAGCAAATACAATGTGTGCAGTTAGTTTTAGTCAAAGACAAAACCATATGAATTGTAGTTGCAGTGTTTGATCTTACTTTCCCTGTCGTATCTGCAGAAATGTGTTTTACAAATTGACAGTTGCTGTCATTTCCCATAGTAGAGTAGGGTACAAAACAGTAATATGTAAAGTACATTTATACACCTTTTTACATGTGATCATCAGCCACTTGTACTTTTCCGTTGTGCAGGAGGCTGTATCTCGCATCTTCACACCAGCTTTAATGTAAAAAAGAACTACCCCTACATGAGAACAGGATTCTGACAATCTGAAAAAGAAAAAAAAGAACAGTATTTCTTTATTAAACCACAAATGGCTAATACATTAAGATATAATATATTAAGACAGTAGTAATATATTAAGATATATAACAATAGATACTACAAGTAACACCACAGTACATTAAAACTGTATACAAAACACAGTCGAACGTAAATAACTTACCCTGCCATGCAATTGCAATGAGCTGCAATTATTTCCCCCTCTTGCTTTGCGATAATCCATGTCTTTAATGGAGTTTCGCCAGATCTTTGAGAGTGGTTAACCTAATAAAGTAAACAACTGTGATGCTAACATCGAGAGGCGCAGCAGAGTTAAATGCTGCTAGGTTAATCAACAGGACAAAAAAGAAATGCTACTCACATGAGCAAAAAACAAAGCGATTTTCATCATGGAGCACCTTGGTGCCAAGATCGTGTACCCATCCACTTACAAAAAAATTGTAAGCATCCATGCTTTTGTACGTTTTCATCTGTTGTTTTGTGTAGAAGGATGTGTGGAAAACAAGGTAATTGCAGATATCTAGTGCCTCAATCGCAGGTAAATGTTTCAGTTCCGCAGAAAATTCGCTCCTCTTCATACTATAAGGATCAAGTCCAACATATTTGGTGATTTTTTTGTTTATATCTATCTTTTGAAATACTGTCTAAACCACTACAATACTGACTTTCCTCTATGTCTTCCATTGTGTTTATTTACTACTTGCCCTCCAATGGAATTTGCGCATCACCAGAACCATGTGATTGCAAACAACCTATAGAGTTCATTTATGAATCATAAATGTATGTTGCAAGACCACCTGATAAATGTATGCTTATGTGTTCATGTGTAAAATGAGATCATCATTTTGGTGCTTTGTTAAAAGTTGTGATGTGTATGTTCTGAAAATGATATTGATGGTTTCGTGACCTTGTTATTCAAGGTCAGGTTTTCTTGTTGTTTTGTTTTCTTGTTCTATCCATTTCATCGTGGCCCTGTTGAATGTGTGCTGCAAACTCTGGTTGACGCTGTATAGAGATCAATTTTCAATGGAAAGTAGCTAAACCCTGCTCGAAGAGTAGCTACATGACGTCATGCGTGATTAGCATACTATGTCATTACGTCGTATTTGCATTCTGCCAAATGTCAGCACTTAACGGTTTTCTCGCATAATCTGTGCTCACATACTGTTTTAATATAAGTAGCCTATATAGCCAAATGTCCAGTGAAGCTGATGAAAGACATAGCAAAACGTAGTCCTACCCATCAGACGTAGGCCATTGGGGGGTTCCACAGTTTGATTTTACGATTTGCCCCCAAAATGTTGTTTTCTCTACTGTGGAATGCTGTGCAGGTAAGCATATAATAAATTACGTGTAATTCACTTGTTGGATTATTGAAAAAAAAAAGAAAAAAAAGTTTTGGTTAAAGGTGCTATCAAATGAAAAATTGAATTTACCTCAGTATAGTTGAATAACAAGAGTTCAGTAGATGGAAAAGACATACAGTGAGTCTCAAACTCCATTGTTTCCTCCTTCTTATATAAATCTCATTTGTTTAAAAGACCTCTGAAGAACAGGCGAATCTCAACATAACACCGACTGTTTACGTAACAGTCGGGATCATTAATATGTACGCCCCTGTTGTGCCGAAAAACGCACCCCTGCTGTGAAAAGCACCCTCGTCGCGTGAACACGCATTTGAAGATAGCCTTTGTGTACAGCAGAAGAAATGTGGGGGAAGTAAATGACAATTTTCATTTTTGGGTGAACTATCCGTTTAACAAATTGAACTGTCAGCAAAGAGTTATACCAAAGCACATAATTGTCAAAAAAAAAAGATCCAACATTGTCAGTTAAATTAACACTTAAGAATACTCATTAACACCAAAGGAAAACTAAAGAAAAACAACAATTGGCGACATGTCTGTGGTAAAAGAAGTCGTCAACATGGGGAGGGAAATCCTCCAAATCTCTCTGCTTGCTGTGTGTCTTTAGGCTGCTTTAGTTGCTGGCCCTCTTCTTGGAGAGCCAATGAATGGAATGCCAGATGACAATTGGCAAATGGGGGTACAGTGTTTCCAATCAGCAACAGAGAGGGAAATAGCTAAAGCAGCATAACACAGAAATACACAGCAATGACCTTGAACACATCACCAAACAATGCACAAGAAAACAATACGCACTGCGACGGAACATCATTTAGAGCAGGATGGGCAACTTCAATAGTGACGAGGCCAACATTTTTTTTTCTAATGCTAGGGGGCCAGTTTACTAATCCACACTTGCACCTTTACACTGTCTTACTCAATTTACTTTTTATTAAAGGAAAATGTATAATTAATGCAATTTGTTTTTAAAGATTTTATAAACTGTAAAACTTGTGCAATTTTGCTAATACAAATTTCAGTCAACATTACCCCAACAAGCAAATGTAAACATCTCAATTGCATTGTCTGTAAATTTGCAATAAACAAATGTACAGATGTCCTATTCTTGATATACAGAGGTAATAAAATACCAACTCAAAAAATTGTGGTAATCAGTTACATCAAATTTTTTAAGTTATGATGTAATTTTAAGTAAGCAGAACTATCAGAGTTTGTAGTACTCATGCGTGTTAATAGACTATATGCACGGAGCGTTCTTTTAGAACTTCCACAATAATATAAGCCAGCTCGAAAACTTCCAGTGAGATGTCATTTGCTGGTGTGTTGAGCATAAGTAGTGTATTTATAATCAGAATATAGTCACTTAAAGGTACAATCTGTAAGATATTCGCAGTAAAATATCCAAAAACCACTAGGCTGTTATATATTTTGTCCAGCTGATTACTAACAATATCTCTAATGTTTTCAACTACTTGTAAATCATGAGAAAATTCCCATTCTAAACAGTGACACGGGGCAGTGCAGTCGCCTGTCAATGACGTCAGTTACCCTTTGTTACCGCCTTTACTGACGTAGAAACCACATGACAACAGTGTCGTGGACAAATGCGGAAGTAGTGTCTAGCGTCCAGCAAACCAGCTCTAAAACTTGGCGTCATCAAACTACGCCTTTGTTTTGAATAGGCTTCTAGCGACCTCTAGCGGAAAAAAATATTACAGATTGTACCTTTAAATAGTCAAGGTATAGCATTAATTTAGTTATTCAAACATAAGACAGCATAGAAAATAAATAAATAATGAAGTACCTCAGTGTTCCTCCTCGGCTAAATTCAATTCAACCATCAGTTTTCATACTTTTATGATTAATGATTTTTTTCTCCATTTACATTTAGCCTACCATTCCAGCCTTACTCACTGTAAAAAAAAAAAATATGATCAGTAAGTTCTGACAACAAATGTTTTTATATTAACTGATCAAAATAATCATATTTTCAGTTTTATGTCAGTTTAATGGAATTGAATGAATGGAATAAAACAAAAATAAGACAAATAGGCCTACATTAAATAAAAATAGCTACATTTAAATAAAAAAATTAAAAAATAGACTATATAAATAAATAAATATTAAAAATGCATTTATAATTAAATTCAGCAAATTATGTTATACCCATGTGATGTCAAATTAGCGGAATCCCCATTACGACCCGGGAAATTGTTGAGAGTAGGTAGTCTACAATATGGATCCCGCATTATTGTACTATTGTAGATTATAAATCTACAGGACAATATCCACCTAAAATAACTAAAAGAGAAAAAAATGAAATAAGGCGAAAGACAACAAAGTATGTCCTGGAAGGTAAGTTTTGAGGAGTATTTCTGGTTTTATCTAAATCATAGGCGCCAATCCCGTGCATGTTCGCGGGTTTAAAAATGTAAAAAAAAAAAAAAAAAAAATGGCGCATATGCTCTAAATGTTTATTTAATTGTATGTCTAAATGATAAATGTTTAATACTTGTTTAATACATTTGCGGATGTATAATTTATTTTATAGACGAAGAATGGTGCTACTTTAAAGGTCCTGGTAAGACCATCAAAACCAAGGTGCTTCGAGGCACAGTAAATATTTCATCATTATTGAATTATTTTAGAATAAACGAGTACATTTAATTGTTGTTTTATTGAATTCATTACTTGTTTAATTATTTCATTTTGAGTAATTTGGTGCTCCATACCTTACGAGTATGAAAATATTCTTGTGAATTAATACATCACTGCTCCTCTGTAATATATTTTGAAAACTAAAGATTTTAAGCTTTCAAATGATATATAGTTTGATTAGTTTTGGTTTCATATAAGATGCTACTGTTTTAAATATGTAATGGCTGTGGGCTTGCTGGTGGGTTGGTAATTCTTAAGGGGTTAAGATATTTACAAAATATATTACTAATGCTTTTTGTGTTTGAAA
>JAOTNS010002331.1:0-18087 GCA_028476615.1 Culter alburnus
ACGCTATTCACCACCACATACATGCAGTCCCAGTACTGATGATGCTTTTATTTATATATTATCATAAATATAAGAATTAAAAAAAAACAAAAACAATAATTGCAGTCATTTTGAAATATTATCTCTAATTGGTGAAGATCTGTTGTCAAGCATTTTCGCAATAAGATTTTGATTTCAGCTGTGTTTAAAACATAAATGATGGGATTTAGCATTGGTGGAACAACATATGCCAGAGATGTGCTAATGACTCTGGCATTGGAAGTGAGAGCAAGCAAGAGTTGTGCTAGGTATGTGAAGCATATTGGGAAGAAATAAATCCCTACCAACAACAGGTGTGAAACACAGGTCTTAAGCGCTTTTAAACGTCTTTCCCAAGATGTAATTCTGCTTAAAGCAAGAAAAATGCCCAAATATGACAGGAATATGACCAGAGGTGCTATAAGGTATAAAGATGTGATGACAAATCCCACAGACCTATTAAGGTTATAGTCATTACATGCCAACCTAAACACTGGCCCATGATCACAAAAATAACTCTGTATTACATTGGATTCGCAAATTGAAAGTCGGGTGATCAAAGACACCATCAAGGCCACAATAGAAGAATTAAATGCCCATATTGCTGGAAAAACTAAAACCATACTGGTATTGTTCACAATTGCATGATATCTTAATGGCAAACAAATTGCAATGAAGCGATCATATGCCAGAACAAGAAGAGTGACACTTTGCAAACTACTGAAGAAGAACACAAAAAACATGTTTGCCAAACAAGCATTGTATGAGATGTACTGTGAGTCAAACAGAAAAGTCCTCATCATGTTAGGAATCAGTGCATTAGTTTCACCAATATCAGCCAAGGCCAAGTTAAACACGCCAATGTACTTTGGACTGTGCAGGCTCCGGTGAAGAGCTATAATGAGAAGGACTACAGAGTTCCCAAAGATAGTAACAAAATAAATCATAAATAAAAATATATAGTAATAAGTGCTATGTGGTATTCCTGAAAGTCCAATGATAAAAAAGTATTGAGGATGAACAATCGAGATATTCTGTGAAAAACTTACATTTACAGAACTCATGGTAACTTTGCATTTGTTGTTTTGCACAAACTGAAAATATAAATTACCATAAGAAAAATACATTAAAAAAAAAATGTAAGTTCACACATTTAACAGTTATTTTCAAATGCTAGAAAAAGTTGCATATAAATTTGATCACAATGATTTGAATCACAAACCTGTATAAATAAACATAAAGCTTTAGAGTCAAAGCAAACAATGACAGTGACTGTCTGAATGCTTGTGAGCTACTTTTAAATATACAGCTGTAAATCCAGTGCTCATCCTTATTCTGTCATGCTGCAGAGATAATTGGACCTTGCAGAGACAATTTACCTTTTGAACACAATGATGTAATCTTTGTATGTTGTAGTTGTTTTTTTTTTTTTTTTTTATTGAAAACAATCTCTACTATTGCCCCTTGTGTTTTCATTTGAGCACCATCATATTACAGTAATTCAAAGATTAACTTAAGGGTTAGTTCACCCAAAAATGAAAATTCTGTCATTAATTACTCACCCTCATGTTGTTCCAACCCCGTAAGACTTTCACTCATCTTCGGAACACAAATTAGGATATGTTTGATGAAATCCGAGAGGTACCTGACTCCTGCATAGACAGCAATTTAACCACCACTTTAAAGGTCCAGAAAGGTACTAAATACATCGTTAAAATATCCGATTAATTTTATGAAGCGACAAATACTTTTTATGCGCAAAAACAAAACAAAAATAATGACTTTATTTCAACAATATCTTCTCTTTTGTCGCTGTGTCATTTTCCTATGCTGTTTACGTTCAGCACTTCTAGGTTCTACGTCAGAACGCCAGCTCAGTATGATGAATGGGTGAACTAACCCTTTAAAGTTAGTGATGGGATTACCTGCTTTAAAGTTCTTTATTTAACCTTGTTTGATGTGTTCCTTTTGGCATTTCTTCGTCATCAGACTTAATACGTTACAGAATACCGGACCTAGAAGATGGACTGTTATAGCTTTCACTGCCAGGGAAAGACTTTCTTTCATGGATTATTCCATTCACTTTTGCACACTCGCACAAACAACATTCAGACAGTAGCTGTCATTGTTTGCTGTCATCTGTCATTCTAAAGCTTTATGTTTATTTATACAGGTCTGTGAGGATGACAGCGCTGACCATCGCCAAAGAGCTGAAGTGCCACAGTGAGTTTGACCAGGGCTGCGTTTAGCCCCGACAAAACATTTCAGAACTTTTTTTTTAACCCTTTCACATAAGTTTAAAATATTCTGGCTGAGCCCCCAGTGTGAGTCTTTCAAGGCGACCGTTATTTAGAACGTATCACTTAATTGTTTCCATAGTGACGTGTCATTGCTTGTTACGTGACACACCGTAGCCACAATAGTGCTGTATGACTGATAAACTGCTTTTATTTAATTTTTCTTTTTTAAAGGTGCCCTAGAATCAAAAATTGAATTTACCTTGGCATAGTTGAATAACAAGAGTTCAGTACATGGAAATGACATACAGTGAGTCTCAAACACCATAGTTTCCTCCTTCTTGTTTAAATCTAATTTGTTTAAAAGACCTCCAAAGAACAGACGAATCTCAACATAACACTGACTGTTACATAACAGTCGAGATCATTAATATGTATGACCCCAATATTTGCATATGCCAGCCCATGTTCAAAGCATTACACAAGGGCAGCCAGTATTAACGTCTGGATCTGTGCACAGCTGAATCATCAGACTAGGTAAGCAAGCAAGAACAATAGCGAAAAATGGAGCAATAACTGACATGATCTATGATTACATGATATTTTAGTGATATTTGTAAATTGTCTTTATAAATGTTTCGTTAGCATGTTGCTAATGTACTGTTAAATGTGGTTAAAGTTACCATCGTTTCTTACTGTATTCACGGAGACAAGAGCCGTCGCTATTTTCATTTTTAAACACTTGCAGTCTGAATAATGCATAAACACAACTTCATTCTTTATAAATCTCTCCAACAGTGTGTAATGTTAGCTTTAGCCACGAAGCACAGCCTCAAACTCATTCAGAATCAAATGTAAACATCCAAATAAATACTATACTCAAATGGTCCTAGTATGCATGACGAACATCTTGTAAAGATCCATTTGAGTGTTATATTAGCTGTGTGAACTTTGTAAATGCACTGTATTATAGTCGAGAGCTTGGGGGGCAGGGAGCGCGCGATTTAAAGGGGCCGCAGCCTGAATCAGTGCATAGTTAATGATGCCCCAAAATAGGCAGTTAAAAAAATTAATTAAAAAAAATCTATGGTATTGGGGTATTTTGAGCTGAAACTTCACAGACACATTCAGGGGACACCTTAGACTTATATTACATCTTGTAAAAACTGGTTCTAGGGCACCTTTAACAAATTTGTTAGCTATAGCATGAAATATCTGATATTCCGATTGTCAAATATGTGCAAGTGGATGTGTTTTACTGTTTAAACACCTCTATAATGTTTGTGTTAGTTGAGCTATACTCGCGATGGGCACCGCCATGTTAGTTTGCGTTGCAGTACAGAGAATTGGATCTGTTGAATATACAACACGCGAATTCATCCACTTCTCCCGAAAAACATGAAAGTAAGTGAGCTGGTGAACTGGGAGAAGAATAGACTAGGTGCACAAGATGGCACCAGTGAGCTGTGGCGATGCTATAACGCTCAGAATAACGTTACGCCTGGCTCACACTACAGGAGTTTTAGGCCGATTTATGCCCGATTTTCCCCTCCTGAGAATCGAAGAAAAAAATCTTGTCGAGGACCTTGATCGTCTCCGATCTTTGGCGCAGATTATCTGGCAATGGCGTTCACAGATCGAATCTTGCACCTCCCAATCTGCTCTCACACAAATCGGGGCCACCCCGATCATATCAAACATGTTTGATATTTAGGATTTTAAATCGTGAAGATTACGTCAGTTCTTTAACAACAGCCAATGAGAGAAGTGAATGAGAGAGCTTTTGAAATTGCGACCGTGAAACCAGCTGCTGTGGACAGTGTAGATGGTGGAACGGTGTTTAAGTGTTGCAACAACACAACTCCTTGAAAATCGTGTCTTCAAACATGACACAACCGTACGGATAAAGAGAAAAGCTGCGGAGAAATCGCTATGGTTTGAACATAGCCTACCGGGTGAGTGTAGAAAGCTGCTAGCAAATGTAAACATACAGTGGGTACGGAAAGTATTCAGACCCCCTTAAATTTTTCACTCTTTGTTATATTGCAGCCATTTGCTAAAATCATTTAAGTTCATTTATTTTTCTCATTAATGTACACACAGCACCCCATATTGACAGAAAAACACAGAATTGTTGACATTTTTGCAGATTTATTAAAAAAGAAAAACTGAAATATCACATGGTCCTAAGTATTCAGACCCTTTGCTCAGTATTTAGTAGAAGCACCTGTAGTAAAGATAATGTTCTTAAGTGTAGGAAGGAAGGGGACAGGGTCGGCGTTCAACTGCTGACTGAGCTTTATTTCAATAAACACAAATGTCCAACAAAAACTGTGCAACGCACAACAGCAAAACAAAATAATCCACAAAGGGCTTCACTCCAGTCACGACATATACAATCCACAATGGGCTTCACTCCAGTCACGGCATATACAATCCACAATGGGCTTCACTCCAGCAGTGTTGTCGTGCACCAGCGGCTCAGTCAGCAGTTCCCCTCTCTCTCACCGACTCCTGCTTCTTGCGGCGTTTTAACCTGTCTCCGCGCCAATTACTGAAATGAGAAACAGGTGTTCGTGATTTACATTTAACCCGCTCACTCACCAAAGATCTCCCGATGCTCTCTCCCGCTGCAGACATCGCTGAACCACGCCCCCCTCGCCACAGCACCCTTTTGATCTAATACAGCCATGAGTCTTTTTGGGAAAAATGCAACAAGTTTTTCACACCTGGATTTGGGGATCCTCTGCCATTCCTCCTTGCAGATCCTCTCCAGTTCTGTTAGGTTGGATGGTAAACGTTGGTGGACAGCCATTTTTAGGTCTCTCCAGAGATGCTCAATTGGGTTTAAGTCAGGGCTCTGGCTGGGCCATTCAAGAACAGTCACGGAGTTGTTGTGAAGCCACTCCTTCGTTATTTTAGCTGTGTGTTTAGGGTCATTGTCTTGTTGGATGGTAAACCTTCAGCCCAGTCTGAGGTCCTGAGCACTCTGGAGAAGGTTTTCCTCCAGGATATCCCTGTACTTGGCTGCATTCATCTTTCCCTTGATTGTAACCAGTCGTCCTGTCCCTGCAGCTGAAAAACACCCCCACAGTATGATGCTGCCACCACCATGCTTCACTGTTGGGACTGTATTGTACAGGTGATGAGCAGTGCCTGGTTTTCTCCACACATACCACTTAGAATTAAGGCCAAAAAGTTCTATCTTGGTCTCATCAGACCAGAGAATCTTATTTCTCACCATCTTGGAGTCCTTCAGGTGTTTTTTAGCAAACTCCATGTGGCTTTCATGTGTCTTGCACTGAGGGGAGGCTTCCATCGGGCCACTCTGCCATAAAGTTCCCACTGGTGGAGGGCCGCAGTGATGGTTGACTTTCTACAACTTTCTCCCATCTCCCGACTGCATCTCTGGAGCTCAGCCACAGTGATCTTTGGGTTCTTCTTTACCTCTCTCACCAAGGCTCTTCTCTCCCGATAGCTCAGTTTGGCCGGACGGCCAGCTCTAGGAAGGGTTCTGGTCGTCTCAAATGTCTTCCATTTAAGGATTATGGAGGCCACTGTGCTCTTAGGAACCTTAAGTGCAGCAGAATTTTTTTTGTAACCTTGGCCAGATCTGTGCCTTGCCACAGTTCTGTCTCTGAGCTCTTCAGGCAGTTCCTTTGACCTCATGATTCTCATTTGCTCTGACATGCACTGTGAGCTGTAAGGTCTTATATAGACAGGTGTGTGGCTTTCCTAATCAAGTCCAATCAGTATAATCAAACACAGCTGGACTCAAATGAAGGTGTAGAACCATCTCAAGGATGATCAGAAGAAATGGATAGCACCCCAGTTAAATATATGAGTGTCACAGCAAAGTGTCTGAATACTTAGTACCATGTGATATTTCAGTTTTTCTTTTTTAATAAATCTGCAAAAATGTCAACAATTCTGTGTTTTTCTGTCAATATGGGGTGATGTGTGTACATTAATGAGGAAAAAAATGGCTGCAATATAACAAAGAGTGAAAAATTTAAGGGGGTCTGAATACTTTCTGTACCCACTGTATATATATATATATATATATATATATATATATATATGTATATCACTTCATTAAAATATTTTTTTCTTATAATCTAAAATCTAAAAGCACTTGCGTCATGCAGTCATTGTGTCATTGACGTCGTGACTTCCCGCCTTCTCATTTAAAAAAAACAAAAAAAAACAAAACGCCACTGGCAAGCCAGCATCCATGTCAAAACGTCCTACTCTCTAGAAAATCTTAAGGTAAGATATGCATATTTCATTTTATATTAACCAGTAACGTTAATGTTGTTTTTATATAAATATATATAGAGGGGCCATTTGTGGGTCCAGTGTTATCACCCTTTTGGGACCCATAAGGGTTCTGTATGTGGCCCACATTGTCCCCATTTATTAGAACCCATATGTGACCCATGTGGGCCCCTATAATGAACACACAAATGAGCCCCACTTAGAGCCCACTATGGACCCATCATGAGCCCCTATGGGCTAACACACATGGGGCCTGTGTGGAGCCAATGGACAAAATTCTATGGGCCCCACTTGGGTTGCCCATGCAGGGTCCAAGTGACAGCCCATCAAAAACCCACATGGGGCCCACATGCATGTTGGCTGGGTATATATATTATATATATATATATATATATATATATATATATATATATATATATATATATATAGGCTATAAAACATGAAATACTAAAAATTGAATAAATGTAACCAGTTGTTAGGGTTAAGCTGTTAGGGTTAAGCTGTAAAAAACAAAATTTTACAATTCTAAATAAAGCCCAAATGTGGCCCATATGGAACCCTCATATTAACAATGTGGGCAACCTAATTGGGCCCCAAAATGTATTCAAAATGGGGCCCACATTCAGCCCATCAATGTGCCCACTCTGAACCCATGCCCAGATGATGCCCATATAGCCCAGATAAAACCCATGTGGGGCCCACATGGACATGTTGGCTGGGACATTTCAAGACTCACACCTGTAAGTAAATGCGGTTGTCAATCCCAAAAACTGACAGTGTGAACGTGGCCGAATACAGGACTGACAACCGTATTCTGCTGTTGTGTGAACATGGCTTACGTTTTCTTTAATGGCTACTAACACGTAGTACAGTACAGAGAAAGATGTCATGTCGTGGGCAAGAGCTGATCATGAGTCATGAGTCGGATCAAGCATAATTTATTTTTAGACTTATATATTTAATATTGGGGGCATCCAAGTTATCTGACATTTTTTATTTATTTTTTTAAAAGTAATGCAATAGTTACTTTCCCTGGTAATTAGTTACTTTTATAATGATGTAACTCAGTTACTAACTTAGTTACTATTTGTGAGAAGTAACTAGTAACTATAACTGATTACTTTTTTAAAGTAACGTCCCCCTCACTGATGATCACTGTCTGATTACCTGTTCACTTTGTTGTTCAAGTCGATTCCTTAAACCATTTTTTTCGAAACACACGCAAACGAATTGTATGTAGTGCTTGTGAAAATAGACGTAAGGCTGTATCTCTGCAACGCTTTATCGCTATTGGCCGTCGGCCATTTTGAATTTTGTGCTAAAATGCTGTATTTTATGAACGCATGAGTTACGAAACTCGGTAAGGGTCATCAGCACAATGCCCTGAAAGAGCCTGAGAAGTTTCGGACCAGCACCACCTTGTGGTCAAAAGTTATAACAAAATTTACAAAAATTCTAATAACTTTTGACTATTTTAACTGATTGTAATGAAACTGATCTCAGTTGATTCCTTGGATCATGCTGAGAACACAGATATCAAATTTGCCATAGTCGGCTGAAGTTCCTGTCTGCCATATTGTTTTTCTTTAAAAACCTACTTTTTCGAACTCCTCCTAGACCGTTGCTTTGATTTTCACCAAAATTGAACCATATAATCTTCAGACCATGCTAACAAAAAGTTATGGATTTCAAGTCGATACGTCAAACCCTTTTCGTATACTGGAGCAACGAATTTGAGGCATGACGCAAAACCGACTCTTGAAGCTGTATCTCTGCAATGCTTTGGCAGATTGACACCAAACTTTGCATCAGTCACCGTCACCTTACTTTGACCATACCACATTAATTTGGTCACAGCGCCACCTATTGGTCGAAAGTGATGCACCAGTAAATTCTCATTTTTGATAATTTTTCAGCTCTTTTGCCTAAAATGATGGGTCTTTAAGTGCTCACTGTTGCAGTTGGTCTGATGCTCACAGCCATGTTGGCTGGCTTATTGTGCTGTTTTTGTGCTTGGCCCCGTAATTGCTGCTTGCAGCTATATTTAGGGGCCAAGCACCGAAGGTGCGTAGGCACCTATTGTATCTGTTGCCATTCTTTTTTTCCTTTTTTTTAGGGGCCAAGCACCGAAGGTGCGGAGGCACCTAATGTATCTGTTGGCATCCTTTTAATTTTTATTTTTGATTATTATTATTCTTCTTCTTCCGCTCTTGAAGTCTATGGTAACCCATAGAACCGCTTGCAGGAAAGTTGTGAAATTTGGCACACAGTTAGAGGACAGTCTGACCTTTGTCCATAGCAAATTTGGAGTCTCTAAACTCAATCCCCTAGCGCCACCAGCTGTCCAAATTTGCACTTATGTTTATGCTAGTAACTTTTGAACCGTAAGGGCTAGAAACAAATTCTTTTTTTCCTCTGATTCCTTGGGTCAAGCCGATTCGAATGCATTTCTGTCATGAAAATTTTTCCGCCATTTTTAATTTTCTGAAAAACGTACTTTTTCGAACTCCTCCTAGGCCATTACTCCGATTTTCATCAAAATTGAACCAGATCATCTTCAGACCATGCCGACAAAAATTTATGGAATTCAAGTCGATTCGTCAAATTGTTTTCGAAAAACATGCAAACAAATTGAATGTTGCGCCTTCGAAAATAGACGTAAGGCTGTATCTCCGTAACGCTTTATTGTATTCAGACCAAACTTGGTACATGTCATCACAAGCATGACCTGAGGCATCATGCAGTGTTTCGGTGCAGCGCTACCTACTGGTGCGGAGATATGAAAAATGGCTATTTTTGCTTATAACTTCTGATGGCTTTGTCCAAAAATCATAAATTTGGTCTCGTTAGATTCAGGGCATCATGCCGAGTCAAATGATATCAAATGTTTATATATCAGCCATTTTGGCCGTCGGCCATTTTGAATTTTGTGCTAAAATGCTGTATTTTACGAACGCATTAGCGTATCTTAACGAAACTCGGTATGGGTCATCAGCACAAAGTCCTGAAAAAGCCTGAGAAGTTTCGGACCAGCGCCACCTTGTGGTCAAAAGTTATAACAAAATTTACAAAAATGCTAATAACTTTTGACTATTTAAACTCATTAATGAAACTGGTCTCAGTTGATTCCTTGGGTAACACTGAGAACACAGATATCAAATTTGCCATAGTCGGCTGAACTTCCTGTCCGCCATATTGTTTTTCTTTAAAAACATTCAAGGATGAACATATGTTAGTCTATTATGTGCCCTGATAACTGCAATGCAACATTGTATTGTGTTGATAGTAATAAAAGTATTGATCGCTGGGTTTTACACAAAAACAAACTCTTATTAAAATATTGCTAGATGGCAGTGAAGGACTATAGTAAACAGAATTCATGCAGTTGAGAGTGTGACATTAAATGTAGTTCCAAACGTAGGTTCGGGAGGAGCCTAAACATTCAGTCCTGTCAATCATCATTACAAGCGTATATAAGCAGCAGTCACTGCATCATCCCAGCGACAATTCTTCCAGCATCCCTCCTCCTTCCTACCTCCTCCTCTATTTCTCTTATTCTCCCTATGCGCAGTACTGTAATAGGGGGGTTTAACTCGGAGCTCGAGCTGAGCCTCGGGTCGAGCCTCCTTCGAGGACAGCAAGCCAAGTTTGTTTTACATTAACCATTCAGACTGAATGGCGAACTTAAGGGCCACTTTAAGGGCCACTTTAAGTTCGCCCTTAACTTAAGGGCGAACTTAAGGGCCACTATGTTACACATAGTGACATAGGCTTGTGCTTGTACTTACATTAATGACAGATAAATAACGTTACAAGTTAGACTAACAGTTACCGTTCTGTTTGTCACGTACGAGCATAAATCTTTACGATTATACTGTCACATACGAGCATAATCTTTACGATAATAGATTATATGTGACAATTAGTACATTTTTTAAATACATAATTACTTATCAAAATATCTCTCATGAAGCATAAACAGAATTAACAGAAAAATAACTTACTGTGTACGTCTGTTCGTCACTTGCCATTGGAAGCTCATTGAAGCAGCCTACGTTTCTGCTGAATCCTGCAGCTCATCTGGCAACCTCGAGTCAGGGGGTAGGGGGAGGGGATACACCGCTCTACAGTATTTTTATAGTGATTGCAGTACCAGTTTAGGCCACAATCCTACATACAGCTCCTTTAAATACAATAGAGAATCATTAATTTTGTGTAAATTTATTATCTTTATTTTATCAATTAATATCAACAATCAGTTTAGTGGTGACCAAAAATAAACCTCACATGGAAATGGACACCTTTATAAGAAGTTCAAAGATGAAAATATTATAAATGTTATTTTATTTATTCAAATATTATTTATATGTCAAATATTGTTTATATGTCACATTTTTTCTTCAGATGGCAACAAAACAACAACAATAAAACATTTATTTGAATTTACCCACTACTAAGAGTGAAAGATGAAAGCTAATACAATTTTGGTGGCTGAAACCCCAGAGTAACATAAAATAAGTAAACACAACAATAATTGTTAACAAATTGCATTATAAAATATTCTTCCTTTTCAAGTTTTGCCTCGATGTCAGTGAGACCACAATCAGTACATATACACTTGAAAACAACTGGATTCATAAATAAACAAGTACATAAATACCATATAACTGCTATTCACCAACACATACATGCAGTCCCAGTACTGATGATGCTTTTATTTATATATTATCATAAATATTAAGAATTAAAAAAAAAAAAAAAACAATAATTGCAGTCATTTTGAAATATTATCTCTAATTGGTGCAGATCTGTTGTCAAGCATTTTTCGCAATAAGATTTTGATTTCAGCTGTGTTTAAAACATAAATGATGGGATTTAGCATTGGTGGAACAACATATGCCAGAGATGTGCTAATGACTCTGCCATTGGGAGTGAGAGCAAGCAAGAGTTGTGCTAGGTATGTGAAGCATATTGGGAAGAAATAAATCCCTACTAACAACAGGTGTGAAACACAGGTCTTAAGCGCTTTTAAACGTCTTTCCCAAGTTGTAATTCTGCTTAAAGCAAAAAATGCCCAAATATGACAGGAATATAATGACCAAGGTGCTATAAGGTATAAAGATGTGATGACAAATCCCACAGACTTATTAAGGTTATAGTCATTACATGCCAACCTATACACTGGCCCATGATCACAAAAATAACTCTGTATTACATTGGATTCGCAAATTGAAAGTCGGGTGATCAAAGACACCATCAAGGCCACCATAGAAGAATTAAATGCCCATATTGCTGGAAAAACTAAAACCATACTGGTATTGTTCACAATTGCATGATATCTTAATGGCAAACAAATTGCAATGAAGCGATCATATGCCAGAACAAGAAGAGTGACACTTTGCAAACTACTGAAGAAGAACACAAAAAACATGTTTGCCAAACAAGCATTATATGAGATGTACTGTGAGTCAAACAGAAAAGTCCTCATCATGTTAGGAATCAGTGCATTAGTTTCACCAATATCAGCCAAGGCCAAGTTAAACACGCCAATGTACTTTGGACTGTGCAGGCTCCGGTGAAGAGCTATAATGAGAAGGACTACAGAGTTCCCAAAGATAGTAACAAAATAAATCATAAATAAAAATATATAGTAATAAGTGCTATGTGGTATTCCTGAAAGTCCAATGATAAAAAAGTATTGAGGATGAACAATCGAGATATTCTGTGAAAAACTTACATTTACAGAACTCATGGTAACTTTGCATTTGTTGTTTTGCACAAGCTGAAAATATAAATTACCATAAAAAATGTAAGTTCACACATTTAACAGTTATTTTCAAATGCTAGAAAAAGTTGCATATAAATTTGAGCATAATGATTTGAATCACAAACCTGTATAAATAAACATAAAGCTTTAGAGTCAAAGCAAACAATGACAGTGACTGTCTGAATGCTTGTGAGCTACTTTTAAATATACAGCTGTAAATCCAGTGCTCATCCTTATTCTGTCATGCTGCAGAGATAATTGGCTGCCTGATTCACTCGAGAGCTTTGATGACCTTTTGAACACAATGATGTAATCCTTGTATGTTGTAGTTGTTTTTTTTGTTTTTTTTTTTTTTTGTTTTTTTGATTGAAAACAATCTCTACTATTGCCCCTTGTGTTTTCATTTGAGCACCATCATATTACAGTAATTCAAAGATTAACTTAAGGGTTAGTTCACCCAAAAATGAAAATTCTGTCATTAATTACTCACCCTCATGTTGTTCCAAACCCGTAAAACTTTCACTCATCTTCGGAACACAAATTAGGATATGTTTGATGAAATCCGAGAGGTACCTGACTCCTCCATAGACAGCAATTTAACCACCACTTTAAAGGTCCAGAAGGTACTAAAGACATCGTTAAAATATCCGATGTGACTGCAGTAATTCAACCTTAATTTTATGAAGCGACAAATACTTTTTATGCGCAAAAACAAAACAAAAATAATGACTTTATTTCAACAATATCTTCTCTTTTGTCACTGTGTCATTTTCCTATGCTGTTTACGTTCAGCGCTTCTAGGTTCTACGTCAGAACGCCAGCTCAGTATGATGAATAGGTGAACTAACCCTTTAAAGTTAGTGATGGGATTACCTGCTTTTAAGTTCTTTATTTAACCTTGTTTGATGTGTTCCTTTTGGCATTTCTTCGTCATCATGAGACTTAATACGTTACAGAATACCGGACCTAGAAGATGGACTGTTATAGCTTTCACTGCCAGGGAAAGACTTTCTTTCATGGATTATTCCATTCACTTTTGCACACTTGCACAAACAACATTCAGACAGTAGCTGTCATTGTTTGCTGTCATCTGTCATTCTAAAGCTTTATGTTTATTTATACAGGTCTGTGAGGATGACAGCGCTGACCATCGCCAAAGAGCTGAAGTGCCACAGTGAGTTTGACCAGGGCTGCGTTTAGCCCCGACAAAACATTTCAGAACTTTTTTTTTAACCCTTTCACATAAGTTTAAAATATTCTGGCTGGGCCAGTGTGAGTCTTTCAAGGCGACCGTTATTTAGAACGTATCACTTAATTGTTTCCATAGTGACGTGTCATTGCTTGTTACGTGACACACCGTAGCCACAATAGCGCTGTATGACTGATAAACTGTTTTTATTTCATTTTTCTTTTTTAAAGGTGCCCTAGAATCAAAAATTGAATTTACCTTGGCATAGTTGAATAACAAGAGTTCAGTACATGGAAATGACATACAGTGAGTCTCAAACACCATAGTTTCCTCCTTCTTGTGTAAATCTAATTTGTTTAAAAGACCTCCGAAGAACAGACGAATCTCAACATAACACCAACTGTTACATAACAGTCGAGATCATTAATATGTATGACCCCAATATTTGCATACGCCAGCCCATGTTCAAAGCATTACCCAAGGGCAGCCAGTCTGGATCTGTGCACAGCTGAAGATGGAGCAATAATAACTGAAATGATCTATGATTACATGATATTTTAGTGATATTTGTAAATTGTCTTTATAAATGTTTCGTTAGCATGTTGCTAATGTACTGTTAAATGTGGTTAAAGTTACCATCGTTTCTTACTCTATTCATGGAGACGAAAGCCGTCGCTATTTTCATTTTTAAACACTTGCAGTCTGAATAATGCATAAACACAACTTCATTCTTTATAAATCTCTCCAACAGTGTGTAATGTTAGCTTTAGCCACGAAGCACAGCCTCAAACTCATTCAGAATCAAATGTAAACATCCAAATAAATACTATACTCACATGGTCCGACACATGCATGCAGTATGCATGACGAACATCTTGTAAAGATCCATTTGAGTGTTATATTAGCTGTGTGAACTTTGTAAATGCACTGTATTATAGTCGAGAGCTTGGGGGGCAGGGAGCGCGCGATTTAAAGGGGCTGCAGCCTGAATCAGTGCATAGTTAATGATGCCCCAAAATAGGCAGTTAAAAAAATTAATTAAAAAATCTATGGTATTGGGGTATTTTGAGCTGAAACTTCACAGACACATTTAGGGGACACCTTAGACTTATATTACATCTTGTAAAACTGGTTCTAGGGCACCTTTAACAAATTTGTTAGCTATAGCATGAAATATCTGATATTCCGATTGTCAAATATGTGCAAGTGGATGTGTTTTACTGTTTAAACACCTCTATAATGTTCGTGTTAGTTGAGCTATACTCGCGATGGGCACCGCCATGTTAGTTTGCGTTGCAGTACAGAGAATTGGATCTGTTGAATATACAACACGCGAATTCATCCACTTCTCCCGAAAAACATGAAAGTAAGTGAGCTGGTGAACTGGGAGAAGAATAGACTAGGTGCACAAGATGGCACCAGTGAGCTGTGGCGATGCTATAACGCTCAGAATAACGTTACGCCTGGCTCACACTACAGGAGTTTTAGGCCGATTTATGCCCGATTTTCCCCTCCCGAGAATCGAAGAAAAAAATCTTGTCGAGGACCTTGATCGTTTCCGATCTTTGGCGCAGATTATCTGGTAATGGCGTTCACAGATCGAATCTTGCACCTCCCAATCTGCTCTCACACAAATCGGGGCCACCCCGATCATATCAAACATGTTTGATATTTAGGATTTTAAATCGTGAAGATTACGTCAGTTCTTTAACAACAGCCAATGAGCGAAGTGAATGAGAGAGCTTTTGAAATTGCGACTGTGAAACCAGCTGCTGTGGACAGTGTAGATGGCGGAACGGTGCGTTTAAGTGTTGCAACAACACAACTCCTTGAATAAAGCGTCTTCACAACCATGACATGACACTAAAACATGACACAACCGTACGGATAAAGAGAAAAGCTGCAGAGAAATCGCTATGGTTTTGAACATAGCCTACCGGGTGAGTGTAGAAAGCTGCTAGCAAATGTAAACATACAGTGGGTACGGAAAGTATTCAGACCCCCTTAAATTTTTTCACTCTTTGTTATATTGCAGCCATTTGCTAAAATCATTTAAGTTCATTTATTTTTCTCATTAATGTACACACAGCACCCCATATTGACAGAAAAACACAGAATTGTTGACATTTTTGCAGATTTATTAAAAAAGAAAAACTGAAATATCACATGGTCCTAAGTATTCAGACCCTTTGCTCAGTATTTAGTAGAAGCACCCTTTTCATCTAATACAGCCATGAGTCTTTTTGGGAAAGATGCAACAAGTTTTTCACACCTGGATTTGGGGATCCTCTGCCATTCCTCCTTGCAGATCCTCTCCAGTTCTGTCAGGATGGATGGTAAACGTTGGTGGACAGCCATTTTTAGGTCTCTCCAGAGATGCTCAATTGGGTTTAAGTCAGGGCTCTGGTTGGGCCATTCAAGAACAGTCACGGAGTTGTTGTGAAGCCACTCCTTTGTTATTTTAGCTGTGTGCTTAGGGTCATTGTCTTGTTGGAAGGTAAACCTTCAGCCCAGTCTGAGGTCCTGAGCACTCTGGAGAATTTTCCTCCAGGATATCCCTGTACTTGGCTGCATTCATCTTTCCCTTGATTGTAACCAGTCGTCCTGTCCCTGCAGCTGAAAAACACCCCCACAGTATGATGCTGCCACCACCATGCTTCACTGTTGGGACTGTATTGTACAGGTGATGAGCAGTGCCTGGTTTTCTCCACACATACCGCTTAGAATTAAGGCCAAAAAGTTCTATCTTGGTCTCATCAGACCAGAGAATCTTATTTCTCACCATCTTGGAGTCCTTCAGGTGTTTTTTAGCAAACTCCATGCAGGCTTACATGTGTCTTGCACTGAGGGGAGGCTTCCGTCGGGCCACTCTGCCATAAAGTTCCCACTGGTGGAGGGCCGCAGTGATGGTTGACTTTCTACAACTTTCTCCCATCTCCCGACTGCATCTCTGGAGCTCAGCCACAGTGATCTTTGGGTTCTTCTTTACCTCTCTCACCAAGGCTCTTCTCTCCCGATAGCTCAGTTTGGCCGGACGGCCAGCTCTAGGAAGGGTTCTGGTCGTCTCAAATGTCTTCCATTTAAGGATTATGGAGGCCACTGTGCTCTTAGGAACCTTAAGTGCAGCAGAATTGTTTTTTGTAACCTTGGCCAGATCTGTGCCTTGCCACAGTTCTGTGTCTGAGCTCTTCAGGCAGTTCCTTTGACCTCATGATTCTCATTTGCTCTGACATGCACTGTGAGCTGTAAGGTCTTATATAGACAGGTGTGTGGCTTTCCTAATCAAGTCCAATCAGTATAATCAAACACAGCTGGACTCAAATGAAGGTGTAGAACCATCTCAAGGATGATCAGAAGAAATGGATAGCACCCCAGTTAAATATATGAGTGTCACAGCAAAGTGTCTGAATACTTAGTACCATGTGATATTTCAGTTTTTCTTTTTTTAATAAATCTGCAAAAATGTCAACAATTCTGTGTTTTTCTGTCAATATGGGGTGCTGTGTGTACATTAATGAGGAAAAAAAATGGCTGCAATATAACAAAGAGTGAAAAATTTAAGGGGGTCTGAATACTTTCTGTACCCACTGTATATATATATGTATAATCACTTCATTAAAATATTTTTTTCTTATAATCTAAAATCTAAAAGCACTTGCGTCATGCAGTCATTGTGTCATTGACGTCGTGACTTCCCGCCTTCTCATTTAAAAAAAAAACAAACAAAAAAAAACAAAACGCCACTGGCAAGCCAGCATCCATGTCAAAACGTCCTACTCTCTAGAAAATCTTAAGGTAAGATATGCATATTTAATTTTATATTAACCAGTAACATTAATGTTGTTTTTATATAAATATATATAGAGGGGCCATTTGTGGGTCCAGTGTTATCACCCTTTTGGGACCCATAAGGGTTCTGTATGTGGCCCACATTGTCCCCATTTTTTAGAACCCATATGTGACCCATGTGGGCCCCTATAATGAACACACAAATGAGCCCCACTTAGAGCCCACTATGGACCCATCATGAGCCCCTATGGGCTAACACACATGGGGCCTGTGTGGAGCCAATGGACAAAATTCTATGGGCCCCACTTGGGTTGCCCATGCAGGGCCCAAGTGACAGCCCATCAAAAACCCACATGGGGCCCACATGCATGTTGGCTGGGTATATATATATATATATATATATATATAATATAGGCTATAAAACATGAAATACTAAATATTGAATAAATGTAACCAGTTTTAGGGTTAAGTTGTTAGGGTTAAGCTGTAAAAAACAAATTTTACAATTCTAAATAAAGCCCAAATGTGGCCCTATGGGCTAACACACATGGGGCCCTACAGGAAGATAAAAAATAAATATAAATGGGGCCCATTTCTCACCCGACCAGCAGCGGACTGCTGGTTTATCGGAGCAATTGTGTAGTGATCATGTTCACCAACAGAGGGGGATGTGGAGCTACACTTGGTCACGCGCGCGCGTGCGCACCGCTACTTCATGAAGAACACCTGGATCTGGACCAGAGCAGAGTGCCATTATCATCACATATCAAATAACATATCGGTTTTCAAGTAGTAACATGCTAAACTAT
>JAOTNS010002332.1:0-105953 GCA_028476615.1 Culter alburnus
TCCCAAAACCCAAAGGGTATTATCAATGGCTCCTTTTGCCTTTTACCCACCCAAACCCTGTGAACGCCACGCCAGCAGAGGGTGACCCCTCCCGGTACGGACTGTTTGCGCTCCCTCTGACTCATTGGTTACTTCCATGTTCGGGGGACATTAAGCATGGCATGCCTTCTATCCATCGCAAAGTATGCCAGTTTATCTTACAGAGCGTTTTCCATTACCATTGTTTGTATCTTGTGTATGACCATTGCTGTTTGATCTGTTTCTGCCTTTGGAGTTCCCCTTGTACTTTGCTTGGATTGACTGCCTCATTGGTTTATACCTCTGCCCACCTCTCGTTTATGTCTATTGCCTGCCAACTTGGATTTGTTTGATGTGGATTCATCTAAAAACTGAATATGGATTCTAACGCCGCCTCAGCGCCATTACACCCTGCACATATGGATTTCCCATTTGGCCAGGTTACATCATACACTAGATGAAATCCAGTACGGTTTATATTTGATAAATGTCTGCAAAAGGTTACCTATAATAATATAAAATAATAATATAGCTGCAGCAGCAATTACGGGGCCAAGCACAAAAACGGCACAAGAAGCCAGCCAACACGGCTGGGAGCATCAGACTAACTGCAACAGTGAGCAATTAAAGACCTATTAAGATCATTTTAGGCAAACGAGCTGAAAAATTATCAAAAATGAGGATTACTGGTTCATCACTTTCGACCATAGGTGGCGCTTTGTCCAAAGTTTGTGGTTATGGTCAGAGTGAGGTGACAATGACATTCCAAAGTTTGGTGTCAATATGTCAAAGCATTGCAGAGATACAGCTTCAAGACTGGGTTTTGCATCATGCCTCGAATTCGTTGCTCCGGTATACGAAAACGGTTTGACTATCAACTTGAAATCCATAACTTTTTGTCGGCATGGTCTGAAGATGATATGGTTCATTTTGTGAAAATCGGAGCAACGGTCTAGGAGGAGTTCGAAAAAGTAGGTTTTTAAGAAAAACAATATGGCGGACAGGAAGTTCAGCTGACTATGGCAAATTTGATATCTGTGTTCTCAGCATGACCAAGGAATCTACTGAGACCAGTTTCATTACAATCGGTTAATACAGTCAAAGTTATTAGCATTTTTGTAAATTTGTTATAACTTTTGACCACAAGGTGGCGCTGGTCCGAAACTTCTCAGGCTCCTCAGGGCATGTGCTGATGACCCATACCGAGTTTCGTAAAGATACGCTAATGCGTTCGTAAAATACAGCATTTTAGCACAAAATTCAAAATGGCCGACGGCCAAAATGGCCGATGGGAAAATTGGATATCATTCGACTCGGCATGATTCCCCGAATCCAACGAGACCAATTTATGATTTTTGGACAAACCCATCAGAAGTTATAAGCAAAAATACCATTTTTCATATCTCCGCACCAGTAGGGGCGCTGCGCCGAAACACTGCATGTGCCTCAGGTCATGCTTGTGATGACATGTACCAAGTTTGGTCTGAATACGATAAAGCGTTGCGGATATACAGCCTTAGTCTGTTTTTGCAAGCTACAATTTGTTCGTGTTTTGAAAACGGTTTGAGGAATCAACTTGAATTCCATAACTTTTTATCAGCATTGTCTGAAGATGATCTGGTTCAATTTTCATGAAAATCGGAGTAACGGCCTAGGAGGAGTTCGAAAAAGTAGTTTTTCAGAAAATTCAAAATGGCGGAAAAATTTTCATGACGGAAAATGACGTCATAGGGCATTCGATCGGCTTGAGCCAAGGAATCAGAGGAAAAAAAGAATTTTTTTCTAGCCCTTACGGTTCAAAAGTTTTAGCATAAACATAAGTGCAACTTTGGACAGCTGGTGGCGCTAGAGGGATTGAGTTAGAGACTCCAAATTGCTATGGACATAGCAGACTGTCCTCTAACTGTGTGCCAAATTTCACAACTTTCCCCATACGGTTCTATGGGCTGCCATAGACTCAAGAGCGAAGAAGAATAATAATAATAAAATATAGCTGCAAGCAGCAATTACGGGGCCAAGCAAAAAGGGACAACAAGCCAGCCAACATGGATGGGAGCATTAGGCCAACTGCAACAGTGAGCAATTAAAGACCTATTAAATCATTTAAGGCAAAAGAGTTGGAAAATTATATATACAGTCAATAATAAAGATTTACTGGTTTATCACTTTCGACCAATAGGTGGCGCTGTGACCAAATGAATGTGGTATGGTCAGAGTGAGGTGACAATGACACTCGCTAAGGATATGACTCCCGAAAAAATAAGTCAACCAGATCAAAAGTTATAAGCATATGAAAAAAAAACAAGGTGGCGCTGGTTTGGAACTATTCAGACTCTTTCAGGTTTGTGCTGATGACCATACAGAGTTTCGCAACAATACTAATGCGTTCACAAATACAGCATTTTAAACAAAATTTAAAATGTCCGATGGCCAAAGGCCGACATGGGAAAATTGGATATCATTCGACTCGGCATGATGCCCCGAATTGAAAAAGACCAACTTTATGATTTTTGGACAAACCTATCTGAAGCTATAAGCAAAAATAATGGCTATTTTGGCTTTTTTGTATCTCCAGACCAGTAGGTGGCGTTATGACAAAACTCAGCATGTAGGCTCTGGTCTTGCTTGGGATGATATGTATGAAGTTTGGTCTAATATGATAAAGCATTGCAGAGATACAGCCATGAGTCCAAATTGGGTGCTCTGCGTTAAATTAATTTGCGTGTTTTTGAGAATGGTTGAGTTTATCAAAAAGCTTTTGATAACTTTTTGCCACAATGGACTGAAGATGATCTGATTTGATTTTCATGACAATCAAATGAAGCGTCTAGGACGAGTTCGAAAAAGCAGGTTTTTCGCAAAATTCAACATGACGGACAAACCATAATTTGAAACCTAGCATGTTTGGTACCGTTGGACTCAGAAGGGATTCAGGAGTCTAAGATCATGACTATTTTGAAAATAAGTCACCACAGTCAAAGTGATAAGCATTTGAATATTTGATTTTACCACTAGGTGGCGCTGGTGCGAAACTTCTCAGGCTCGTTCAGGGCATCGTACTGATGACCCATACGAGTTTTGTGATGATATGCTATCGTTCATAAAATACAGCATTTTAGCACAAAATTAAAAATGGCCGACGACCAAAATGGCTGATATGGAATATGGTATCATTCGACTCGGCATGATGCCCTAATCTAACAAGACCAAATTATGATTTTTGGACAAACCATCAGAAGTGCAAGCAAAAATACCATTTTTTGTATATCCAACCAGTAGGTGGCGCTGCGCCAAAACTCAGCATGTGGCTCTGGTCTTGCTTGGGATGACATGTATGAACTTTGGTCTGAATATGATAAAGCATTGCAGATACAGCCTGAGTCCAAATTTGGGTGCTACGAATTAATTTGCGTGTTTTGAGAATGGTTGATTTACCAAAAGCTTTTGATAACTTTTTGCCGGGTCTGAAGATGATCTGGTTCATTTTGACAATCAGAACGGTCTAGGAGAGTTCGAAAAAGTAGGTTTTTCGCAAAATTCAACATGGCGGACAAATATTTCGAAACCTAACATGTTTGGTATCGTTGGACTCAGCAGGGATTCAGGAGTCTAAGGACATGACTCTTTTGAAAAAGTCGACCACAGTCAAGTGATAAGCATTTGAATATTTGATTTTACCACTAGGTGGCGCTGGTGCGAAACTTCTCAGGCTTTCAGGGCATCATGCTGATGACCCATACCGAGTTTTGTGACGATACGCTATGCGTTCATAAAATACAGCATTTTAGCACAAAATTCAAAATGGCCGACGGCCAAAATGGCTGATGGTAATAATGTTATCATTCGACTCGGCATGATACCCTGAATCTGACGTGACCACATTTATGATTTTGGACAAACCATTCAGAAGTTATTAGCCAAAATAGCCATTTTTATCTCCGCCCAGTAGGTGGCACTGCGCTGAAACACTGCATGTTGGCTTAAGTCATGCTTGTGATGACATGTATTAAGTTTGGTCAAAATACGATAAATCATTTGGAGATATAGCCTTAAGTGTGATTTTGCTAGCTTTCGGTCGAATTCATTTGTGCCCTATTCGAGAACGGATCTATCGAAACTTTTGATAACTTTTTGCAGTCATGGTCTGAAGATGATCTGGTCCAATTTTTGTGAAAATCGGAGTAACGCCCTAGGAGGAGTTCGAAAAAGTAGGTTTTCAGAAAATTCAAAATGGCGGGAAAAATTTTCATGACGGAAAATGACGTCATAGTGCAATCGATTCGTGTTGACCCAAGGAATCAGAGGAAAAAAGAATTTTGTTTCTAGCCCTACGGTTCAAAAGTTATTAGCATAAACAGAAGTGCAACTTTGGACAGCTGGTGGCGCTAGAGGGATTGAGTTAGAGACTCAAATTGGCTATGGACATAGTTCAGACTGTCCTCTAACTGTGTGCCAAATTTCACAACTTTTTACCATACGGTTCTATGGGCTGCCATAGACTCCAAGAGCGGAAGAATAATAAATATAGCTGCAAGCAGCAATTACGGGCCAAGCAAAAAGCGGCACAACAAGCCAGCCAAGATGGCTGGGAGCATTAGACCAGCTGCAACAGTGAGCAATTAAAGACCTATTAAGATCATTTAAGGCAGAAGAGTTGGAAAATTATATATCAAGAATAAAGATTTACTGGTTTATCACTTTCAACCAATACGTGGCGCTGTGACCAAATGAATGTGGTTTGGTCAGAGGGAGGTGACAATGACACTCGCTAAGGATATGACTCCCGTAAAAATAAGTCAACCAGATCAAAAGTTATATGCATATGGAAAAAAAACACTAGGTGGCGCTGATTTTGAACTACTCAGACTTTTCAGGTCCTTGTGCTGATGGCCCATACAGAGTTTCGTAACGATACGCTAATGCATTCATAAAATACAGCATTTTAAAACAAAATCCAAAATGGCCGACATGGGAAAATTGGATATCATTCGACTCAGCATGATGCCCCAATTCGAAAAAGACCAACTTTATGATTTTTGGACAAAACTATCTGAAGCTATAAGCAAAAGTAATGGCTATTTTGGCTTTTTTATATCTCCAGACCAGTAGGTGGCATTACGATGAAACTCAGCATGTAGGCTCTGTTGTTGCTTGGGATGATATGTATGAAGTTTGGTCTAAATGATAAATCATTGCAGAGATACAGCCATGAGTCCAAATTGGGTGCTCTGCGTTAAATTTATTTGCGCATTATTTGAGAATGGTTGAGTTTATCAAAAAGCTTTTGATAACTTTTTGCCACAATGGACTGAAGATGATCTGATTTGATTTTCATGACAATCAAATGAAGCGGCTAGGACGAGTTCGAAAAAGCAGGTTTTTCGCAAAATTCAACATGACGGACAAATCATAAGTCGAAACCTAGCATGTTTGGTACCGTTGGACTCAGAAGGGATTCAGGAGTCTAAGGATATGACTCTTTTGAAAATAAGTTGATCACAGTCAAAGTGATAAGCATTTGAATATTGGATTTTACCACTAAGTGGCGCTGGTGTGAAACTTCTCAGGCACCTTCATGGCATTGTGCTGATGACCTATACTGAGTTTTGTGATGATGCGCTAATGCGTTCATAAAATACAGCATTTTAGCACAAAATTCAAAATGGCCGACGGCCAAAATGGCCGACATGTGAATATCGGATATTTTCAACTCGGCATGATGCCCTGAATCTAACAAGACCATATTTATGATTTTTGGACAAAAACATCAGAAGTTATAATCATAAATATCCATTTTTCGTATCTCTGGACCAGTAGGTGGCGCTGCACCAAAACACTGCAGGTTGCCTCAAGTCATGCTTATGATGACATGTACCCAGTTTGGTCTGAAAACGATAAAGCATTGTGGAGATATGGCCTCAAGTCTGATTTTGCGAGCTTTTTGTTGAATTCATTTGTGAAGTTTTCAAGAACGGTTTGTTATATCAAAAAGCTTTTGATAACTTTTTGTTGGCATGGTCTCAAGATGATCTGGTTCAATTTTGGTGATAATCAGAGTAACGGTCTAGGACGAGTTCGAAAAAGCAGGTTTTTCGCAAAATTCAACATGGCGGACAGACCATAAGTCGAAA
Organism: Culter alburnus; assembly: GCA_028476615.1. Classification (NCBI taxonomy): domain Eukaryota; kingdom Metazoa; phylum Chordata; class Actinopteri; order Cypriniformes; family Xenocyprididae; genus Culter; species Culter alburnus. The sequence continues at coordinate 6,150 of JAOTNS010002332.1, forward strand.
CCTAGCATGTTTGGTATCGTTGGACTCAGCAGGGATTCAGGAGTCTAAGATCATGACTATTTTGAAAATAGGCGACCACACTCATAGTGATAAGCATTTGAATATTTGATTTTACCACTAGGTGGCGCTGGTGCGAAACTTCTCAGGCTCGTTCAGGGCATCGTACTGATGACCCATATCGAGTTTGTGATGATATGCTAATGTGTTCGTAAAATACAGCATTTTAGCACAAAATTAAAAATGGCCGACGACCAAAATGGCTGATATGGTAATAATGGTTATCATTCGACTCAGCATGATGCCCCTAATCTAACAAGACCAAAGTTATGATTTTTGGACAAACCTATCTGAAGCTGCAAGCAAAAATAACCATTTTTGTATATCCAAACCAGTAGGTGGCGCTGCGCCAAAACTCAGCATGTAGGCTCTGGTCTTGCTTGGGATGATATGTATGAACTTTGGTCTGAATATGATAAAGCATTGCAGAGATACAGCCATGAGTCCAAATTGGGTGCTCTACGTTAAATTAATTTGCGTGTTATTTGAGAATGGTTTGATTTACCGAAAAGCTTTTGATAACTTTGCCAGAATGGACTGAAGATGATCTGGTTTGATTTTCATGACAATCAAATGAAGCGTCTAGGACGAGTTCGAAAAAGTATTTTTTTCGCAAAATTCAACATGGCGGACAAACCATATTTCGAAACCTAACATGTTTGGTATCGTTGGACTCAGCAGGGATTCAGGAGTCTAAGGACATGACTCTTTTGAAAACAAGTCGACTACAGTCAAAGTGATAAGCATTTGAATATTTGATTTTACCACTAGGTGGCGCTTGTGCGAAACTTCGCAGGCTGGTTCAGGGCATCATGCTGATGACCCATACGAGTTTTGTGACGATACGCTGATGCGTTCATAAAATACAGCATTTTAGCACAAAATTCAAAATGGCCGACGGCCAAAATGGCTGATATGGTAATAATGGTTATCATTCGACTCGGCATGATACCCTGAATCTGACGTGACCACATTTATGATTTCTAGACAAACCATTCAGAAGTTATTAGCCAAAATAGCCATTTTTCGTATCTCCGGACCAGTAGGTGGCACTGCACTGAAACACTGCATGTTGGCTTAAGTCATGCTTGTGATGACATGTATGAAGTTTGGTCAAAATACGATAATCTTTTGGAGATATAGCCTTAAGTGTGATTTTGCGAGCTTTCGGTCGAATTCATTTGTGTCCTTTTCGAGAACGGATGGATCTATCGAAAAGCTTTTGATAACTTTTTGCAGTCATGGTCTGAAGATGATCTGGTCCAATTTTTGTGAAAATCGGAGTAACGCCCTAGGAGGAGTTCGAAAAAGTAGGTTTTTCGGAAAATTCAAAATGGCGGGAAAAGTTTCATGACGGAAAATGACGTCATATAGTGCAATCGATTCATGTTGACCCAAGGAATCAGAGGAAAAAAGAATTTTGTTTCTAGCCCATACGGTTCAAAAGTTATTAGCATAAACAGAAGTGCAACTTTGGACAGCTGGTGGCACTAGAGGGATTGAGTTAGAGATTCCAAATTAGCTATGGACACAGTTCAGACTGTCGTCTAACTGTGTGCCAAATTTCACAACTTTTTACCATACGGTTCTATGGGCTGCCATAGACTCCAAGAGCGGAAGAATAATAATAATAAGAAAACTAACAATAACAATAGGTGCCTAAGCACCTTCGGTGCTTGGCCCCTAAATAAAAAGAACGCCAACAGATACAATAGGTGCCTAAGCACCTTCGGTGCTTGGCCCCTAATAATTATATTTTGTAACAATATTCTGGAAATCCACTTTAATGGGAGTGGGGTAAACTTCTCAACTACCAATAGTGTGCAGCATTCACTTAGATTATGTGACGGCAGCCAGAATAATTGGCACATATTAGCGGGAAGGAAAGAGTGATAGTCAGTAGTCAAGATGAGAATTGTTAGGAGGCTAATGGGCAACATACAAAAATCCTGACCACAGAGAGACCTCCATTTAACAGTACACCTAAAGGATTGTTCTTCTCACAGTGTAGTGTACCCATCACTATGTTGAGTAGTGGTTAAACAGATCTGTATGGACCAAGCCTCAGTTCGGCACGCATGTGATTCACGGATCAATGCATGTTTAACTGCAATAGAGTGAAAGGTTATCATTTGCACGTGTTTTGTCTTGCTAGTTTACACTTTAAATACACTGAACAAAATTATAAATGCAACACTGTTGTTTTTGCCCCCATTTTTCATGAGCTGAACTCAAAGATCTAAGAAGTTTTCTATGTACACTAAAGGCCTTCTCTCATATTGTTCACAAATCTGTCTAAATCTGTGTTAGTGAGCACTTCCCTTGTCGAGATAAACCATCCACCTCACAGGTGTGGCATATCAAGATGCTGATTAGACAGTATGATTATTGCACAGATGTGCCTTAGGTGGCCACAATAAAAGTCCACTCTAAAATGTGCAGTTTTATTGTATTGGGGGGGTCCATGGGGGTCCATGGGGGTCCGGGGGGTCCGAAAAAGTCAGTATCTGGTGTGACCACCATTTGCCTCACGCAGTGCAACACATCTCCTTCACATAGAGTTGATTAGGTTGTTGATTGTGGCCTGTGGAATGTTGGTCCACTCCTCTTCAATGGCTGTGTGAAGTTGTTGGATATTGGCAGGAACAGGACCACGCTGTCGAATACCCTGATCCAGAGCATCCCAAACATGCTCAATGGGTGACATGTCCAGTGAGTATGCTGGCCATGCAAAACTGGGATGTTTTCAGTTTCCAGGAATTGTGTACACATCCTTGCAACATGGGGCCGTGCATTATCATGCTGCAACATGAGGTGATGGTCATGGATAAACGGCACAACAATGGATCTCGTCACGGTATCTCTGTGCATTCAAAATGCCATCAATAAAATGCACCTGTGTTCGTTGTTCATAACATATGCCTGCCCATACCATAACCCCACCGCCACCATGGGCCACTTGATCCACAACGTTGACATCAGCAAACTGCTCACTACACGACGCCATACACGCTGTCTGCCATCTGCCCTGTACACTGAAAACCGGGATTCATCCATGAAAAGAAAACCTCTCCAAAATGCCAGACGCCATCAAATGTGAGCATTCTTACTAGAACTAGGAAGTATGACCATATTAGCCCAGTTCTGTCAACACTGCATTGGCTTCCTGTTAAAAATCGTATAGATTTTAAAATCTTGCTAATTACTTACAAAGCACTAAATGGTTTAGCTCCCCAGTACCTGAGCGAGCTCTTAAAGCATTATAGTCCTTCACGTCTATTGCGATCTCAGATTTCAGGCCAGCTGAACCAGGAACACTTCCTATAACACTAGATGTACTCATTACATCAGAAGAATGGCATCTACGCTACTATTAGTCTCTCTGTTTATCCCGAGGTTTACCGTAGTCAGTCGGATCCGGGCCGTATCCAGGTGAGATTGAGTACCTGCACCTTGAGACGACCACAACGCAGCCCTGAAGTGTCAGCAGAGATCATCCACTGTGAAGGCCTCATCAACACGACAGCCAGTGGTACAGCTCCTCAACAAACCGTCCATACCGGCGTGATGAATATGATCCTCAAATGGATGGAACTGGAATAAATACTTTGAATGTTGCGATCCCATCGGATAGCTACCTGAATCGTAACTAAGCACTGTTCGCCAGAGGAGGACTGGCCCCCCGACTAAGCCTGGTTTCTCTCAAGGTTTTTTTTCTCCATTTTAACATCTGTTTTAACATTTAACATTTGCCACCTGATGTCACCTGTTGGAGTTTGGGTTCCTTGCCGCTGTCGCCTTTTGGCTTGCTTAGTTGGGGACACTTGACATTTGACTTGACATTTGATATTCAACAGTGCTTTGATCTGCCTGCACTGAACCCATTTTCTTTAAGAGCTGCTGTGCAGCCAAAATTATATACCAGTTATCACTGTAAAGCTGCTTTGACACAATCTGCATTGTAAAAAGCGCTATAAATAAAGTTGACTTGGCTTGACTTGACATTTTAGAGTGGCCTTTATTGTGGCCTGCCTAAGGCACACCTGTGCAATAATCATGCTGTCTAATCAGCATCTAATATGCCACACCTGTGAGGTGGATGGATTATCTCTGCAAAGGAGAAGTGCTCAAACACAGATTTAGACAGATTTGTGAACAATATGAGAGAAATAGGCCTTTTGTGTACATAGAAAAAGTCTTAAATCTTTGAGTTCAGCTCATGAAAAATGGGGGCAAAAACAAAAGTGTTGCGTTTATAATTTTGTTCAGTGTAGATATAAAACCATTCCAGCACTAGAAGAGGCAAAATAGGATTAATAGGCCTAGGCTATCGCACACCACGCTGTTATCAGTGCGCACAGACGCACATACATACAAGGCTCGCGTACACGCACAGAGAGAGAGAGACACGTTTCAGATAGCTCACGAACTCCAAATTGATTTCTCTTTTGCATCCTCAGTGCACTTGGATGGACATATTCACGCATTATGTCAGTCAAAATACCCCACTTGGCAAGTATTCTTGTGAACGCATTTGGTTATGTCTTAAGTGAACGAGGTGAGAATTCGGATGTGTATCTATCGGATGTGTGCGTGCATGGGGTCTTACTCTTAAAATGACAGCAACCTATAAATACCTGCTATTGTCTGTCATGTGTTGGAAACATTTTCCTCGTCGAAGCAGAGACCAGGAGACGTTGGGATATCTTTTAAGCAGAAGTTACTCTTTATTGAGAAATGCTGTGCGTCGCTGTAGTCATCCAAGTCTAACTAATGCAGTGTATACATGATGTTTTATAGGCATTCAGTGGGCAGTCCTTAAAGGTGTTGCCCTTACACACAGCCTTAGAAGTGACCACTAAAAACAAAAGCATCTAAAGACAATACAGTAAATTACCCCTGACTGTGATAATAGTATAAACAAATAGTATAACAGTAGCTGGTCACGAGAACTAAGACTATGTAAACATTCACACATAGTTTGACTTCCAGTAGGAAGATCAAAGCATTCAAATGCATAGGTGCTAACCCAATCAGTCTGACAGTATCGCCCATACCTTTACATTATCATAGAGACAAAAGCACAGCTGTATCTTGAGCTTGTCATGCCAAATGGTAAGGGAGTGCATGAAGACAAAAGGTTTATGTCACACACACCTGAGCTGCCTGCCTTGATCTCTTTAGAATATCATTATCTTTACCTTAACATGATAAATACAATATACTTCACCTTAGTAATTCATGTGAGGTGATGTCAGGATGTAGGATCAACAGATCTTAAACAGATTATTAAATTTGTCATCCCACACATGTAAATCAAACAACAAAACACAGCTTTAACAAAGATTAATCTCTATTAAATTTATACAGTGAACAGTGTCATTTTACATTTAATTATTACATTTCTGTACACAAAAATTAATACTATAGTTAGACATCAAGAGTATAGCATCAGTTCTGGCAGACACGTCAGTCAAGCTCACGTCAGCTGACATTCAGCTGATCCATACTGTGTTGTCTTATGTGATGTTAGAATAAAGATGCGCTGGCTCCTTTAAGAACAGCTGCAACTTGATGATGTCATCAATGTTAGACCAGCCTCAGTCTTTTTTTTCTTTTTTTTCTTTTTTTTGCAAGAACTTTATTGAACAAAAAAGAATTTAACAACCACAAATGGCCTTGTACCAAATAGAACATTTCTTAAACAGAAAACAGACAAGCATCCTACAAAGAATATAAAGGACAAATGATTGGGGGAAAAAAACAAACAAACAAACAAACAAAAAAACACTAGAGGTTGTCTGCCAGATTGAGATCCTCTATCAAATTATAGAGGATTACAGCATTGTTTTTCTTCATTAATTTCAAAGATAAGAAGAAAATACACAATGAAATATGATATGTGAAAATATGTGAAATATGAAAAAGTTTGGTAGTTTTCAAGAATCTGTTTTTATGCAAGAAAAAATTCCCAAGAATAATAAATGTGTTAACTGCTAAGTCATATGTTTCTTCTTCCATAAACATACCAAATATAACATTTTCTTTTGTTAATACAGGTACATTTTCAATTTTAGGAAATAACCAGTAATGCATATCCTCCCAAAAGGCACAGGCATAGTTACAGTCAGAGAAAAGATGTTCTGTTGTTTCGATATGATCCACACAAAAAGAGCAGTTGTTAACATCAAGACCAAATCGACATCTTAACAACTCTCTGGAAGGATTTATTCCATTAATAATTTTAAAGTGGACTTCCTTTGCTTTTGGTGTAACTGGGTATTTAAGGTAATTTGTTCTTAAAACCTTAACTTCAGCTTTAGAAATGTATTGAGAAATTGAAAGTTTATTTGAAGAAAAGGGATATAATTCCTTAACAAATGCTTTTCAAGTTGTGGTATTAGGTAAATTTAGATTAGTGAGAGAAACTCCATTCACCAAAAGCTAAGGAAGAGAAGAGTTACATTACTTTGAGATAAACTGAGAGACATCTGAATTATAGATTGTGGAATTGCTTTGATGATAATATCATATTGTTTCCTGTCACACTGTAAGAACACTGTAAAATGCACGGTAACTTGCTGGCAGCAATTAGCAAGTAAGTTGCTGTGTTCTATTCCACAGTATGCTTACTGTAAATATATCACAGTAACTATTTTGTTACTGGTTTTATTATATACAGTATAATTTACTGTTAATAATAAACACAGTAAAAAAATAACTGATATTAAAGTCATGTAATTTGTTACTGTGTTTATTATTACAGTAAATTACTGTATAATAAATACACAGTAACAAAATAGTTCTGTGATTCTTTACAGTAAGCATACGTGGAATAGAACACAGCAACTTACTTGCTAATTGCTGCCAGCAAGTTACCGTGCATTTTACAGTGTTCTTACAGTGGTGACAGGAAACCAACTATGATATTATCATCAAAGCAATTCCACAATCTATAATTCAGATGTTCTCAGTTTATCTCAAAGTAATGTAAACTCCTTCTCTTCCTTAGCTTTTTGTGAATGGAGTTCTTCTCACGTCTACTAATCTAATTAATTAATACTACCACAACTGAAAGCATTGTTAAGGAATTATATCCCTTTTCTTCAAATAAACCTTCAATTTCTCAATACATTTCGTAAGCTGAGTTAAGGTTTTAAGAACAAATTACCTTAAATACCCATGACACCAAACGCAAAGGAAGTCCACTTTAAAATATTAATGACTAAATCCTTCCAGAGAGTTTGTTAAGCTGTTTTTTCGGATGGGGTCTTGTTAAAAACTGCTCTTTTGTGTGGATCATATCGAAACAACAGAACATCTTTCTCTGACTGGTAACTATGCCGGGCCTTTTGGAGGATATGCATTACTGGTATTTCCTAAAATTGAAAATGTACCTGTATTACAAAAAGAAAAAGTTATATTTGGTATGTTTATGGAAGAAGACTATGACTAGCAGTTAACACATTTATTATTCTTGGGAATTTTTTCTGCATAAAAACAGATTCTTGAAAACTACCAACTTTTTCTATCACATATTTTCACATATTATTTCATGTGTATTTTCTTCTTATCTTTGAAAATTAATGAAGAAAACATGCGGTAATCTCTATAATTTGATAGCGGATCTCAATCTGGCAGACAACCTCTAGTTTTTTTTGTTGGTTTGTTTGTTGTTTTTTTCCCCCAATCATTTGTCCTTTATATTCTTTGTAGGATGCTGTCTGTTTTCTGTTTAAGAAATGTTCTTTGGTACAAGGCCATTTGTGGTTGTTAAATTCTTTTTTGTTCAATAAGTTCTTCGCAAAAAAAAAGAAAAAAAAGAAAAAAAAAGACTGAGGCTGGTCTACATTGATGACTCATCAAGTTGCAGCTGTTTTTAAAGGAGCCAGCGCATCTTTATTCTAAAATCACATAAGACAACACAGTATGGATCGCTGAATGTTCAGCTGACGTGAGCTGACTGACGTGTCTGCCAGAACTGATGCTATACTCTTGATGTCTAACTATAGTATTAATTTTGTGTACAGAAATGTAATAATTAAATGTAAAATGACACTGTTCACTGTATAAATTATAGAGATTAAATCTTTGTTAAAGCTGTGTTTTGTTGTTTGATTTACATGTGTGGGATGACAAATTTAATAATCTGTTTAAGATCTGTTGATCCTACATCCTGACATCACCTCACATGAATTACTAAGGTGAAGTATATTGTATTTATCATGTTAAGGTAAAGGATAATGATATCTAAAGAGATCAAGGCAGGCAGCTCAGGTGTGTGTGACATAAACCTTTTGTCTTCATGCACTCCTTACCATTTGGCATGACAAGCTCAAGATACAGCTGTGCTTTTGTCTCTATGATATGTAAAGGTATGGGCGAACTGTCAGACTGATTGGGTTAGCACCTAGCATTTGAATGCTTTGAATTCCTACTGGAAGCAAAAACTATGTGTGAATGTTTACATAGTCTTAGTTATCGTGAACAGCTACTGTTATACTATTTGTTTATACTATTTTCTACACAGTCAGGGGTATTTACTGTATTGTCTTAGATGCTTTGGTTTTAGTGGTCACTTATAAGGCTGTGTGTAAGGGCAACACCTTTAAGGACTGCCCACTGAATGCCTATAAAACATCATGTATACACTGCTAGTAGACTTGGATGACTACAGCGCGCACAGCATTTCTCAATAAAGAAGAACTTCTGCTTAAAAGATATCCCAAGTCTCCTGGTCTCTGCTTCGACGAGGAAATGTTTCCAACACATGACAGACAATAGCAGGTATTATAGGTTGCTGTCATTTTTAAGGTAGACCCCATGCACGCACACATCCGATAGATACACATCGAATTCTCACCTCGTTCACTAAAGACATAACCAAATGCGTTCACAAGAATACTTGCCAAGTGGGTATTTTGACTGACATAATGCGTGGAATATGTCCATCCAAGTGCACTGAGGATGCAAAGAGAAAATCAATTTGGAGTTCGTGAGCTATCTGAAACGTGTCTCTCTCTCTCTGTGCGTGTACGCGAGCCTTGTATGTATGTGCGTCTGTGCGCACTGATAACAGCGTGGTGTGCGATAGCCTAGGCCTATTAAATCCTATTTTGCCTCTTCTAGGCTGGAATTTTTATATTACATGAACAAAAATTATAAAAGCAACACTTTTGTTTTTGCCCCATTTTTCATGAGCTGAACTCAAAGATTTAAGACTTTTTCTATGTACACAAAAGGCCTATTTCTCTCATATTGTTCACAAATCTGTCTAAATCTGTGTTAGTGAGCACTTTCCTTGCAGAGATAATCCATCCACCTCACAGGGTGCATATTAAGATGCTGATTAGACAGCATGATTATTGCACGGTGTGCCTTAGGCAGGCCACTAAAAGGCACTCTAAAATGTCAGTCAAGCCAAGTCAACTTTATTATAGCGCTTTTTACAATGCAATTGTGTCAAAGCAGCTTTACAGTGATAACTGGTATATAATTTTTGGCTGCACAGCAGCTCTTAAAGAAAATGGTTCAGTGCAGGCGATCAAGCACTGTTGAATCAATGTCAAGTAAAATGTCAAGTGTCCCCACTAAGCAAGCCAAAGGCGACAGCGGCAAGGAACCCAAACTCCAACAGTGACATCAGGTGGCAAATGTTAAATGTTAAAACAGATGTTAAAATGGAGAAAAAAACCTTGAGAGAAACCAGGCTTAGTCGGGGGGGCCAGTCTCCGCTGGCGAACAGTGCTTAGTTCCGATTCAGGTAGCTATCCGATGGGATCGCAAACATTCAAAGTATTTATCCAGTTCCATCCATTTGAGGATCATATTCATCACCCGGTATGGACGTGTTTGTGAGGAGCTGTACCATGGCTGTCGTGTTGATGAGGCCTTCACAGTGGATGATCTCTGCTGACACTTCAGGGCTGCGTTGTGGGTCGTCTCAAGGTGCAGGTACTAAATCTCACCTGGTACGGCCCGGATTCCGACTGACTACGGTAAACCTAGGGGATAAACATAGAGACTAATAGTAGCGTAGATGCCTTTTTGATGTAATGAGTACATCTAGTGTTATAGGAAGTGTTCCTGGTTCAGCTGGCCTGAAATCTGAGATCGCAATAGACGTGAAGGACTATAATGCTTTAAGAGCTCGCTAAGGTACTGGGGAGCTAAACCATTTAGGGCTGTAATAATTAGCAAGATTTTAAATCTACGATTTTTAACAGGAAGCCAATGCAGTGTTGACAGAACTGGGGCTAATATGGTCATACTTCCTAGTTCTAGTAAGAATGCTCACATTCGATGGCGTCTGGCATTTTGGAGAGGTTTTCTTTTCATGGATGAATCCCGGTTTTCAGTGTACAGGGCAGATGGCAGACAGCGTGTATGGCGTCGTGTAGGTGAGCAGTTTGATGATGTCAACGTGTGATCAAGTGGCCCCATGGTGGCGGTGGGGTTATGGTATGGGCAGGCATATGTTATGAACAACGAACACAGGTGCATTTTATGATGGCATTTTGAATGCACAGAGATACCGTGACGAGATCCATTGTTGTGCCGTTATCCATGACCATCACCTCATGTTGCAGCATGATAATGCACGGCCCCATGTTGCAAGGATGTGTACACAATTCCTGGAAACTGAAAAATCCCAGTTTTTGCATGGCCAGCATACTCACTGGACATGTCACCCATTGAGCATGTTTGGGATGCTCTGGATCAGGGTATTCGACAGCGTGGTCCTGTTCCTGCCAATATCCAACAAACTTCACACAGCCATTGAAGAGGAGTGGCCAACATTCCACAGGCCACAATCAACAACCTATCAACTCTATGTGAAGGAGAGTGTTGCACTGCGTGAGGCAAATGGTGGTCACACCAGATACTGACTGGTTTTCGGACCCCCCGGACCCCCATGGACCCCCATGGACCCCCCCAATACAATAAAACTGCACATTTTAGAGTGGACTTTTATTGTGCCAGCCTAAGGCACATCTGTGCAATAATCATACTGTCTAATCAGCATCTTGATATGCCACACCTGTGAGGTGGATGGTTTTATCTCGACAAAGGAGAAGTGCTCACTAACACAGATTTAGACAGATTTGTGAACATATGAGAGAAGGCCTTTAGTGTACATAGAAAATTCTTAGATCTTTGAGTTCAGCTCATGAAAAATGGGGCAAAAACAAAAGGTTGCATTATAATTTTGTTCAGTGTATTTAAAGGGTAACTAGCAAGACAAAACACGTGCAAATGATAACCTTTCACTCTATTGCAGTTAAACTGCATGATCCGTGAATCACATGCGTGCCGAACTGAGGCTTGGTCCCATACAGATCTGTTTAAACCATACTCAACATAGTGATGGGTACACTACACTGTGAGAAGAACAATCCTTTAGGTGTACTGTTAAATGGAGGTCTCTCTGTGGTCAGGATTTTGTATGTTGCCCATTAGCTCCTACCAATTCTCATCTTGACTACTGACTATCACTCTTTCCTTCCCGCTAATATGTGCCAATTATTCTGGCTGCCGTCACATATCTAAGTGAATGCTGCACACTATTGGTAGTTGAGGAAGTTTACCCCACTCCCATTAAAGTGGATTTCCAGAATATTGTTACAAATATAATTATTAGGGGCCAAGAACACCGAAGGTGCTTAGGCACCTATTGTATCTGTTGGCGTTCTTTTTATTTGGGCCAAGCACCGAAGGTGCTTAGGCACCTATTGTTATGTTAGTTTTCTTATTATTATTTTCTTCCGCTCTTGGAGTCTATGGCAGCCCTAACCGTATGGTAAAAAGTTGTGAAATTTGGCACACAGTTAGACGACAGTCTGAACTGTGTCCATAGCTAATTTGGAATCTCTAACTCAATCCCTCTAGTGCCACCAGCTGTCCAAAGTTGCACTTCTGTTTATGCTAATAACTTTTGAACCGTATGGGCTAGAAACAAAATTCTTTTTTCCTCTGATTCCTTGGGTCAACATGAATCGATTGCACTATATGACGTCATTTTCCGTCATGAAACTTTTCCCGCCATTTTGAATTTTCCGAAAAACCTACTTTTTCGAACTCCTCCTAGGGCGTTACTCCGATTTTCACAAAAATTGGACCAGATCATCTTCAGACCATGACTGCAAAAAGTTATCAAAAGCTTTTCGATAGATCCATCCGTTCTCGAAAGGACACAAATGAATTCGACGAAAGCTCGCAAAATCACACTTAAGGCTATATCTCCAAAAAGATTTATCGTATTTTGACCAAACTTCATACATGTCATCACAAGCATGACTTAAGCCAACATGCAGTGTTTCAGTGCAGTGCCACCTACTGGTCCGGAGATACGAAAAATGGCTATTTTGGCTAATAACTTCTGAATGGTTTGTCTAGAAATCATAAATGTGGTCACGTCAGATTCAGGGTCATGCCGAGTCGAATGATAACCATTATTACCATATCAGCCATTTTGGCCGTCGGCCATTTTGAATTTTGTGCTAAAATGCTGTATTTTATGAACGCATCAGCGTATCGTCACAAAACTCGGTATGGGTCATCAGCATGATGCCCTGAACCAGCCTGCGAAGTTTCGCACAAGCGCCACCTAGTGGTAAAATCAAATATTCAAATGCTTATCACTTTGACTGTAGTCGACTTGTTTTCAAAAGAGTCATGTCCTTAGACTCCTGAATCCCTGCTGAGTCCAACGATACCAAACATGTTAGGTTTCGAAATATGGTTTGTCCGCCATGTTGAATTTTGCGAAAAAAATACTTTTTCGAACTCGTCCTAGACGCTTCATTTGATTGTCATGAAAATCAAACCAGATCATCTTCAGTCCATTCTGGCATAAAGTTATCAAAAGCTTTTCGGTAAATCAAACCATTCTCAAATAACACGCAAATTAATTTAACGTAGAGCACCCAATTTGGACTCATGGCTGTATCTCTGCAATGCTTTATCATATTCAGACCAAAGTTCATACATATCATCCCAAGCAAGACCAGAGCCTACATGCTGAGTTTTGGCGCAGCGCCACCTACTGGTTTGGATATACAAAAATGGTTATTTTGCTTGCAGCTTCAGATAGGTTTGTCCAAAAATCATAACTTTGGTCTTGTTAGATTAGGGGCATCATGCTGAGTCGAATGATAACCATTATTACCATATCAGCCATTTTGGTCGTCGGCCATTTTTAATTTTGTGCTAAAATGCTATTTTACGAACACATTAGCATATCATCACAAAACTCGATATGGGTCATCAGTACGATGCCCTGAACGAGCCTGAGAAGTTTCGCACCAGCGCCATAGTGGTAAAATCAAATATTCAAATGCTTATCACTATGAGTGTGGTCGCCTTATTTTCAAAAGTCATGATCTTAGACTCCTGAATCCCTGCTGAGTCCAACGATACCAAAAGCTAGGTTTCGACTTATGGTCTGTCCGCCATGTTGAATTTTGCGAAAAACCTGCTTTTTCGAACTCGTCCTAGACCGTTACTCTGATTATCACCAAAATTGAACCAGATCATCTTGAGACCATGCCAACAAAAAGTTATCAAAAGCTTTTTGATATAACAAACCGTTCTTGAAAACTTCACAAATTAATTCAACAAAAAGCTCGCAAAATCAGACTTGAGGCCATATCTCCACAATGCTTTATCGTTTTCAGACCAAACTGGGGTACATGTCATCATAAGCATGACTTGAGGCAACCTGCAGTGTTTTGGTGCAGCGCACCTACTGGTCCAGAGAAAGGATGATATAATTCTGATGTTTTTGTCCAAAAATCATAAATATGGTCTTGAATAATATCGATATTCACAGGTCGGCTCATTCCATTTGGCCGTCGGCCATTTTGAATTTTGTGTTTAAAATGCGTATTTTATGAGCTGCTAAAATCCAAATATTAAAATGCTATCACTTTCACTAGAGTCATTCAACTTATTTTGAGTAACACAACATGTAAGGTTTCGACTTATGACTTTGTCCGTCATGTTGAATTTGATCAACTTCAAAATTGTGGCAAAAAGTTATCAAAAGCTTTTTGATAAACTCAACCATTCTCAAATAATGCGCAAATAAATTTAACGCAGAGCCCCAATTGGACTCATGGCTGTATCTGCGCAATGATTATCATATTTAGACAAACTTCATACATATCATCCCAAGCAACAACAGAGCCTACATGCTGAGTTTCATCGTAATGCCACCTACTGGTCTGGAGATATAAAAAAGCCAAAATAGCCATACTTTTGCTTATAGCTTCAGATAGTTTTGTCCAAAAATCATAAAGTTGGTCTTTTCGAATTGGGGCATCATGCTGAGTCGAATGATATCCAATTTCCCATGTCGGGCCATTTTGGATTTGTTTTAAAATGTATTATGAATGCATTAGCGTATCGTTACGAAACTCTGTATGGGCCATCAGCACAAGGACCTGAAGAAGTCTGAGTAGTTCAAAATCAGCGCCACCTAGTGTTTTTTTTTCCATATGCATATAACTTTTGATCTGGTTGACTTATTTTTACGGGAGTCATATCCTTAGCGAGTGTCATTGTCACCTCCCTTGACCAAACCAATTCATTTGGTCACAGCGCCACGTATTGGTTGAAAGTGATAAACCAGTAAAATCTTTATTTGTATATAATTTTCAACTCTTTTGCCTTAAATGATCTTAATAGGTCTTTAATTGCTCACTGTTGCAGCTGGTCTAATGCTCCCAGCCATCTTGGCTGGCTTGTGCCGCTTTTTGCTTGGCCCCGTAATTGCTGCTTGCAGCTATATTTATTATTCTTCCGCTCTTGGAGTCTATGGCAGCCCATAGAACCGTATGGTAAAAAGTGTGAAATTTGGCACACAGTTAGAGGACAGTCTGAACTGTGTCCATAGCAATTTGGAGTCTCTAACTCAATCCCTCTAGTGCCACCAGCTGTCCAAAGTTGCACACATCTGTTTATGCTAAGAACTTTTGAACCGTATGGGCTAGAAACAAAATTCTTTTTTCTCTGATTTCCTTGGGTCAAGCCGAATTGATTGCACTATGACGTCATTTTCCGTCATGAAAATTTTCCCGCCATTTTGAATTTTCCGAATAACCTACTTTTTCGAACTCCTCCTAGGGCGTTACTCCGATTTCACAAAAATTGGACCAGATCATCTTCAGACCATGATGCAAAAAGTTATCAAAAGCTTTCGATAGATCCATCTGTTCTTCGAAGGGCACAAATGAATTCGACCGAAAGCTCGCAAAATCAGACTTAAGGCATATCTCCAAAATGATTTATCGTATTTTGACCAAACTTAATACATGTCATCACAAGCATGACTTAAGCCAACATGCAGTGTTTCAGTGCAGTGCCACCTACTGGTCCGGAGATACGAAAAATGGCTATTTTGGCTAATAACTTCTGAATGGTTTGTCCAAATCATAAATGTGGTCACGTCAGATTCAGGGTATCATGCCGAGTCGAATGATAATTTATTACCATATCAGCCATTTTGGCCGTCGGCCATTTTGAATTTTGTGCTAAAATGCTGTATTTTATGAACGCATCAGCGTATCGTCACAAAACTCGGTATGGGTCATCAGCATGATGCCCTGAACCAGCCTGAGAAGTTTCGCACCAGCGCCACCTAGTGGTAAAATCAAATATTCAAATGCTTATCACTTTGACTGTGGTCGACTTGTTTTCAAAAGAGTCATGTCCTTAGACTCCTGAATCCCTGCTGAGTCCAACGGTACCAAAAATGTTAGTTTCGAAATATGGTTTGTCCGCCATGTTGAATTTTGCGAAAAACCTACTTTTTCGAACTCGTCCTAGACGCTTCATTTGATTGTCATGAAAATCAAACCAGATCATCTTCAGTCCATTCTGGCAAAAAGTTATCAAAAGCTTTTCGGTAAATCAAGCCATTCTCAAATAACACGCAAATTAATTTACCGTAGAGCACCCAATTTGGACTCATGGCTGTATCTCTGCAATGCTTTATCATATTCAGACCAAAGTTCATACATATCATCCCAAGCAAGACCAGAGCCTACATGCTGAGTTTTGGCGCAGCGCCACCTACTGGTTTGGATATACAAAAAATGGTTATTTTTGCTTGCAGCTTCAGATAGGTTTGTCCAAAAATCATAACTTTGGTCTTGTTAGATTAGGGGCATCATGCCGAGTCGAATGATAACCATTATTACCATATCAGCCATTTTGGTCGTCAGCCATTTTTAATTTTGTGCTAAAATGCTGTATTTTATGAACACATTAGCATATCATCACAAAACTCGATATGGGTCATCAGTACGATGCCCTGAACGAGCCTGAGAAGTTTCGCACCAGCGCCACCTAGTGGTAAAATCAAATATTCAAATGCTTATCACTATGAGTGTGGTCGACTTATTTTCAAATAGTCATGATCTTAGACTCCTGAATCCCTTCTGAGTCCAACATACCAAACATGGTAGGTTTCGACATATAGTTTGTGCCTCATGTTGAATTTTGCGAAAAACCTGCTTTTTCGAACTCGTCCTAGACGCTTCATTTGATTGTCATGAAAATCAAATCAGATCATCTTCAGACCATTGTGGCAAAAAGTTATCAAAAGCTTTTTGATAAACTCAATCATTCTCAAATAACACGCAAATTAATTTAACGCAGAGCACCCAATTTGGACTCATGGCTGTATCTCTGCAATGCTTTATCATATTCAGACCAAACCTCATACATATCATCCCAAGCAAGACCAGAGCCTACATGCTGAGTTTGTCATAACGCCACCTACTGGTCTGGAGATACAAAAAAGCCAAAATAGCCATTATTTTTGCTTATAGCTTCAGATAGGTTTGTCCAAAAATCATAAAGTTGGTCTTTTTCAATTCGGGGCATCATGCCAAGTCGAATGATATCCAATTTTCCCATGTCGGCCATTTTGGCCATCGGACATTTTAAATTTTGGTTTAAAATGCTGTATTTTGTGAACGCATTAGTATATTGTTGCGAAACTCTGTATAGGTCATCAGCACAAAGCCCTGAAAGAATCTGAATAGTTCCAAACCAGCGCCACCTCCTGTATTTTTTTTTCACATGCTTATAACTTTTGATCTGGTTGACTTATTTTTTCGGGAGTCATATCCTTAGTGAGTGTCATTGTCACCTCACTCTGACCAAACCACATTCATTTGGTCACAGCGCCACCTATTGGTCAAAAGTGATAAACCAGTAAATATTTATTACTGACTGTATATATAATTTTCCAACTCTTTTGCCTTAAATGATTGTAATAGGTCTTTAATTGCTCACTGTTGTAGTTGGCCTAATGCTCCCATCCATGTTGGCTGGCTTGTTGTCCCTTTTTTGCTTGGCCCCGTAATTGCTGCTTGCAGCTATATTTTTGATTATTATTATTCTTCTTCCGCTTCTTCTTCCGCTCTTGAAGTCTATGGCAGCCCATAGAACCGCATGCGGGAAAGTTGTGAAATTTGGCACACAGTTAGAGGACAGTCTGACCTTTGTCCATAGCAAATTTGGAGTCTCTAACTCAATCCCTCTAGCGCCACCAGCTGTCCAAAGTTGCACTTATGTTTATGCTAATAACTTTTGAACCGTAAGGGTTAGAAACGAAATTCTTCAAATTCTTCACATTTTTCCTCTGATTCCTTGGGTCAAGCCGATTCGAATGCACCATATGACGTCATTTTCTGTCATGAAATTTTTTCCGCCATTTTGAATTTTCTGAAAAACTAACTTTTTCGAACTCCTCCTAGGCCGTTACTCCGATTTTCATGAAAATTGAACCAGATCATCTTCAGACCATGCTGACAAAAAGTTATGGAATTCAAGTTGATTCCTCAAACCGTTTTCATAAAACACGTGAACAAATTGTATGTAGTGCTTGCAAAAACAGACATGAGGCTGTATATCCGCAACGCTTTATCGTATTCAGACCAAACTTCGAACATGTCATCACAAGCATGACCTGAGGCATCATGCAGTGTTTCGGTGCAGCGCCACCTACTGGTCAGGAGATATGAAAAATGGCTATTTTTGCTTATAACTTCTGATGGGTTTGTCCAATCATAAATTCAGTCTCGTTGGATTCGGGGCATCATGCCGAGTCAAATGATATCCAATTTTCCCATATCGGACATTTTGGCCATCGGCCATTTTGAATTTTGTGCTAAAATGCTGTATTTTACGAATGCATTAGCATATCTTTACGAAACTCAGTATGGGTTATCAGCACAATGCCCTGAAGGAGTCTGAGAAGTTTCGGACCAGCGCCACCTTGTGGTCAAAAGTTATAACAAAATTTACAAAAATGCTAATAACTTTTGACTGTATTAACCGATTGTAATGAAACTGGTCTCAGTTGATTCCTTGGGTCATGCCGAGAACATAGATATCAAATTTGCCATAGTCGGCTGAACTTCCTGTCCGCCATATTGTTTTTCTTTAAAAACCTACTTTTTCGAACTCCTCCTAGACCGTTGCTCCGATTTTCACTAAAATCGAACCATATCATCATCAGACCATGCCGACAAAAAGTTATGGATTTCAAGTTGATACGTCAAACAATTTTATACCAGAGCAAAGAATTTGAGGCATGATGCAAAACTCAGTCTTGAAGCTGTATCTCTGCAATGCTTTGACATATTGACACAAAACTTTGGAAGTGTCATTGTCACCTCACTCTGACCATACCACACCAATTTGGACAAAGCGCCACTATTGGTCGAAAGTAAATCCTCATTTTTGATAATTTTTCAGCTCGTTTGCCTAAAATGATCTTAATAGGTCTTTAATTGCTCACTGTTGCAGTTAGTCTGATGCTCCCAGCCGTGTTGGCTGGCTTCTTGTGCCGTTTTTGTGCTTGGCCCCGTAATTGCTGCTTGCAGCTATATTTATTATTATTATTATTATTATAGGTACATTTTGCAGACATTTAGCAAATAAAACATTACTGGAGTTCATTCTAGTGTATGATGTAGACCTGGACAAATGGAAATCCATATGGCAGGGTGTAAGGACGCTGAGGCGGCGTTAGAATCCATATGCAGTGTTTTAATGAAATCCACAGCAAACAAATCCAAGTTGGCAGGCAATAGACATAAACGAGAGGTGGGCAGAGGTATAAACACAATGAGGCAGTCCAATCCAAGCAACAGTACAAGGGGAAATCCAAAAGGCAGAAACAGATCAAACAGGCAATGGTCATACACAAGATAGCAAAACAATGGTAATGGAAACGCTCGGTAAGGCAGGTAAACTGGCAATACTTTGCGATGGTATGAAGGCATAGCCATGCTTAAATGTCCACCAAACAGGAAGTAACCAATGAAGCAGAGGGAGCGGCAAACAGTCAGTACTCGGGAGAGGGCACCCTCTGCTGGCGTGGCGTTACACAGGGTTTGGGTGTGTAAAAGGCAACAAGGAGCCATTTGATAATACCCTTTGGGTTTGAGGAACTTTCTTTGAGAAACAAAGACAGGAAGTTTAATTAGACTGTTCTGTTTTAATAAAATATTACGCAAGTTTGTTTAGCCATCTCTTGCAATTACAATCACATTTCAACCAAGAGTATCTTCTAATTGAAGAAAATAGTTATTGGTATTGTTCACACAATAATGAATATTCTGTCATCATTTACTCTCGTCTCATTTCAAAACTTGTTGGGGAAACTTGGGAAATGTCTTAGTGTTTATTATTTATTATTGTTGTTTGTCTATACGGTGTGTCGGACCACTGGACATAATTGCGTCATTTTACCGTTTCTACAGTTTAAAGTGAGCAGTGCGTCAAAACAACAGAACGATTCACACCACAAGTGCTCAGGATAGTTTATGGTAATAATCTTTCGGCTCTACATCCTATAATATTTTTATCTAGAGCAAAACGAGCTTCATCAAGCCCTTTCCTCTGTGCGCATTGCTTCTCTCTCCCGCTAAAGATGTAAAGTGCTACATTAAGAGCTGCAGGTGACGTGGTTAACAGTAGCAGAAACACGGTGAGTAGTGATGTCCGGTTCGTGAATGAATCGTTCTTTTTAACTGGTTCTTTTCAGTGAACTGGTTGTACCAGTTCACCAAATCAGTCTGAATCATTCCAAACAGTTTGCATCTCCAGTAAGCAAACACTAATCCACAAATTACTAAAGTTACTCACTTTTTGACGTGTCTGACACTCCCTCTGACTCAAAAAATAAACCAACAACTCGGAGTTATTCAGTTACTCCAACAGTACACTGATTTAACCTGCTGTAAAGAGAGAACTGATGATGAGCACGAGCAACAGAGCAGCTGATATACTGAGTGAGCATGCGCGGCGTACACGAACGAACTTAATGAATGTACACGGCCTGTCACCGTTCTCATTCTCGAGTCAAGAATCAGTTGCAACGGTTTTCGGATCATCAGTACACAACCGAGAACCGCTTCTTTCGGATATGTCTGATTTGAGAACCGATGAGCTGATGATACTGCGCATGCGTGTAATTTTTCAAGAGAACGAAAAGTACATTAGTCAAGTTTTGTTGAACATCGGAAAGTGTGATAATATAAAACATACTGGAAAAATGTTTATGACTTAATTCAAAATACAAAAAGTTTATTGTGCTTTTCCAAATACACCATAACAGATTAACAGCATACAAAATACTGTACATAATACTGTACATAATAAACTACATGCCAACATGAACATAATATTTTGTACACAGATCAAACTAATGTTCAGAAATAGTTCTACAAATTTCTTTTTCTATATTAATGTTATTTAAAAAGCAACGTAGTAAAAGTTGTGCAGTTGTGCTTTCAAGTTATTTTTTTTTTTTAATTGGAAATAATTTTTTGTAAAACTATCAAACTAAACATTTATTTGTTTCATAAATAATCCATGGACAGCTTATTTAATTTCTAAACAAGGTGATATAAAGATAAAAAATGACGTAATCAAATCTCCTTTTGAATCGCTCTCGCGGTTCTCGAATCTCAATCTCGTTCTTGAGTAGAATCGGTGGCAACGGTTTTCGGATCACCAGTACACAACCAAGAACTGCTTCTTTCGGATGTGTCCGATTTGAGAACCGATGAGCTGATGATACTGCGCATGCGTGATTCAGTGTGTGATCTGAAGCTACCGAACAGTAATGACTGTTACAGCACCGGTTAACTAGGACAACTGATGCTATGAGAGGACACGAATGAGGGGCCAATCTGGCGAAACGTAAGTTTATTTAATTACAAATAAATCGTAATGTTAAAGGATCATCATTTCTGTGCTGATGAAGACTAATTTATTCACTTTATAACTGTAAAACTTCGTTTGCACATCACTGTCATGTGTTTGGATGCTTTAGATGCAAAACTAAATGGTAAGAAACGTTTCAAAATATAATAATGTTAGTTGACTGATGTTATGATTACTGACTTTATACTTTAATATATATGTGTTAAGTGTTTTTTCATCCCGGCCCATGATAGACAACGTCATCGCGGATGACATCATTATGTCGGAGCGTAAAAGAACCGGTGAACTGTTTTTTTTTTCAACCGGTTTATTAGCAAAATAGATACTTTTCCTAAAACGCTGCAGAAAATGAGAATGTAGCAAATACAATTATTTTTATCTGTCGCTGCAACGTGATCTCACAAGAATACGTGTGTATTTTTACGTGTGCTGTGATTGCTACGGTGATAGAGATTGGCATGGTAAACCCCCCCCCCCCCCCCTTCCACACAACATCTAAACAGATAATTTACAGGAGTACAGGTAATGCCAATAAAACTGAGGTGCAACAGCTGAAGAAGACTACTGCTTCACATTTGTATAACAACTTTTTACCCTACACAGTTGCACAGGGTAACAGGAGATTTAGACAATACAAGTACGATATATGTGCTTTTGAGTAAGAAAACAAGCTGCTGCATCGGCAGATATGCATGAATCTGCACATGATGACTTAGACAGGAAGGGATAGAACAAACAGCCCCCAAAACAAGCAGATCTATCGCCAAGACATATGTACTGCAATTTTTTCTCCCTTTTTTTTTTTTTCCATGTTTTACTATCTATGTGTGCCTTGGCTACCTTGCCGACCGGCTTAACACTAGTGATCTAAGTCTATGAGTGCCTTGGCTGCCTTGCCGACAGGCTTAACACTAGTGACTTAAGGCTATGTGCACCTTGGCTACCTTGCTGACCGGTTAACCCTCTACAGCACAGCTGCCTGAGGGCAACGGAAAGTTTTCTTAAGCCCTATGTTTAGTACATTTTTCTTTAAATTATTACAACCAATTAGAAAGGTCTAAAAAACTACCAAAGAACAGTCCAGTAAGGTGTGGGAGTCACATAGACTGTAAAAAAATATGGACGTAGTGTCCGTGACGTCACCCATAGAGTTCTGAACAGCAGTTTTGAAGCGAAAATGAGGCCGCGGCCATCTTAGCTGCGCGTCACCGCACGTCACTCCCGGATAACTGAAAATGGGCAAAGAGGCGGGGAGGTGGTTTGCGCTGATGTGATTGGTTGCTGAAACCACGCCCGCCTAGCTCGACATGACCACGTTAGCAAGCAAAGAAGCTATCTATCTAGATACTATCTAAATTATTAATAAAGATAAGTTTTAACATCAGAAAGTTCTAAAGGTTTACTGTCAATTTACGGTGTTTTTTTAAGATATAGATGCTCCAACACCAGTAATTTGTGTTGGGTGTGCAAATAACAACATGGAACATCAAATGGGACTTCATACCTTTATAATAGAGATTGCGAGATGAATCCAATCTGTGGCACTTGGGTAAAATATAAATGTCCATTGCAAAACAAAAAAAAAACATTTCACATTTCTTCTGAATGATCTGCTCTCTGTCATCGTTCTTCAAGAAAGGATGCAATGGCGATCGTATCTAACAAACAAATGAGCCTGTGTCCAAAGTATATTTTTTTCAAAATAGTGCAGCAGTTTTAGTTATAATATCCAAGCAGTGCTGTCAGAGTTGTATATCCTCCTGGTATTGTCATTGTAGTAAATCTCGCAATCAAAACTTTCAGCCAATGCCACGATCCAACAACGTGTGTTCTGTGTCTCTTCCCCATGCATGCACACAGACACACATCAGTCTCGATATTATGCAGCAAGCCACATTTTATAATGTATAAATAATCGAGAAAAAAGCACAAAAACGGCTGAGATGCCAAATTCAGGCAGCTGAGGTAACACGGCCCCAGACAGCAGCGCACTCTACCTGTCACTCAAGTGACCACGCCCTTAATTATGCAGAACTTTAAGGCTTAATATAATTTAAACGCATAAGTTATAAAAAAATTCACCCCCCTCAGAGTTGTCATGAAGGGCAAAAATAGCAGTATAGACCAAAACCACAATTTGAACCAACTTGTAAACATGTTTTTTTCTGCTATAAACTTGGCCAATTTAACATGGGACTCTATGAGATTCTGCTCTCTTCTGCAGCCTGTCCCTAGCGGCCAGTCGATGAATCGCAGTTTAAGTTACTTCCGTATTGGCTTCACGAGAGTAAGGGTGAGGTTGCCGCTTGGGGAGTCATCATGTGTGGGACATCCTGTTCTGACACATGGTCACAGGAGCACATGGTGTGAGAAGAAGGTAAGATTATTTGCTTTAGTAATGTTATTTAAAATGACATTAACTGTACATAAAAAATATGTGTGTTTATGAAGGTGTAGAGAAGCCTTTTGTCAGATTTTATGAAGTTTTTTATTTAACATGTTAAGAAATTAAGTTTTTCTTTTTTCAACGTTGTGCGATATTATTATTATTCTTCTGCCATAGAAGTGTATGGTAGCCCATCGAACCCTATGGGGGAAAGTTGTGAAATTTGGCAGACTCATAGAAGCCAGTCTCAACTGTGTCTATAGCAAATTTGGAGTCTCTAACTCAATCCCTCTAGCGCCACCATCTGTCTAAAGTTTCACTCATGTTTATGCTAATAACTTTGAATCATAAGGGAAACAAAATTCTTTTCTCATCTGATTCCTTGGCTCAAGCCGATTTGATTGCACCCTATGACTTTATTTTGCGTCATGATCATTTGTCCGCCATGTTGAATTTTGCCCGCCATGTTGAACATTTTCGAAATAGCTTTTGAAAGTTAAATCGATGCTTGAAATACTGATGTACCGATTACATTGTTTCTCCACCAGGAGGCAACAAGTGACTGTTAAAAAATTATTTGTCATTGAATCATTAAAAAAATGCTGATCCTTCCAGTTATGAAAAAAGTGAAGTAGCCTATTTTTCACTAGTCCCTTTCATACAGCAATCCCGGTAAAATACCGCAAAATTAACATAATTACTTTACCGGTAAATACACAAATATGCTGTTCACACAAGAAATGGCGTTCTGGCTTTTTACTGAGACCATTCACACATTTGCAGCAAAATACCGGTAAACCGGTCTCTTTTGCACTTCACTTACCTGAATGCTTACTCTGGATCGGCGGAGGATTGCAGCGGATTCCTCCTGCAATGTGCGCTGGTCCTGGAGATGCAACCGCATCTCTACCCCAAAGATACAGCGAAAATAGCATTCATCATCTCTCAACTGCAAGGCAAGGCATTACGCTGGGCGGACTCCCTCTGGACACAGAAAGGCCCAGTTGTTCAATCCTATTCCTCATTCGTCTCACACTTCCGTGAAGTCTTCGGCAAGCCCCTTTCTGACTCTTCCATTGGTGAGAAACTTTACAACCTTAACCAAGGATCTATGTCTGTCAATGAATATGTCTTGCAGTTTAGAACGCTGGCCGCATCTAGTGGATGGAACGAGCAAGCCCTCATCACCACCTTTCGTCAGGGTTTGGAACCTAGAGTGTGGTTGCATCTCGCTGCATACGAGGATTCCATCGGCCTCGAGCGCTTCATCCAGCTATCCATCCTCGTAGGTACTCGTATGCAGTCGTGTATTGAAGAACACCAGGGCCAGCCACTCCCCAACATCTTCCTCCGTTGGTCCGAACCCGTCAGCCCTCCAGAACCAGCCAGCGAACCCATGCAAGTTGACAACTCTCGACTCTCTTCCGTCGAACGTCAACAAAGGCTGACTCTGAATCTCTGTTTATATTGTGGTGCTCCTGGACATGCAATATCTGCATGTCCCATCCGTCCTCCTCGTCCCATGGTGAGTGCTATCATTCCCTCCATTAAAAAGATGAAACCACTCACTACTGTTGTAAACCTTACTGCAGCTGATGTATCTGTTCCAGTGGTGGCGCTCCTCGATTCAGGGTCAGCAGGAAACTTCATCTCCGGCTCCCTCTGTCGACAACTCAAGCTCAAGACCTCGACCTCTCCGACCATCTACCAAATCCACTCCATCACGGGCAAACCCGTGGATGGAGTGGTTCTAGGGCGCCCCAAAACTGACCCCCAAACTGACGTGGTTCTAGGGCACCCGTGGCTGGAGCAGCACAGTCCAACCATCTCCTGGCGGACAGGCGAAATCCTGAAGTGGGGCGATAACTGTTTCTGTTTCCTGTTTCCAAGTCTCCTCGTTCCAACGACATCTCCATCTGTACCACCTCCATTGAAAGTCCAGTCGAGAAACGTTCAGTGGACATTCCAGCCTGTTACACCCCCTTCAGCGACGTCTTCTGCCCACAACGAGCCTCCAAGCTGCCTCCACGCCGGCCATGGGACTGTGCCATCGATCTGTTACCGGGTGAGCCAGTGGCCAGGGGAAGGATATACCCCCTGTCTGTACCAGAGGAGAAGGCCATGGAGGAATATATTGAAGAGGCCCTTAACCAAGGATACATCCGCCTGTCTACTTCCCCTGCTGCTTCGAGGTTCTTCTTTGTGGCTAAAAAGGATGGAGGCTTGCGGCCCTGTATCGACTACCGTGCACTGAACAAGATTACCATCAAGTTCTTTTATCCCCTTCGTCTCGTCCCAGCAGCTCTGGAACATCTCCGTGGTGCCACTGTGTTCACCAAGTTGGACCTCCGCAGCGCGTATAACCTCATCCGGATACACAAGGGGGACGAGTGGAAGAGTGTCACGCCCACCGGCCATTATGAGTACCTCGTCATGCCGTATGGCCTGGTCAACGCCCCCTCCGTATTCCAGGATTTCATCCACGAGGTGCTCCGGGAGTTTCTCCATAAAAATTCGTCCTGGTATACATAGATGACATCCTCATCTACTCCCGGAGCTTGGCAGAACATCACCACCATGTTGCGGAGGTTCTTCGTCGCTTATGACAGTTCCATCTCTTCCTCAAGGCTGAAAAATGTTCCTTTCATCAACCCTCTGTTCAATTCCTGGGATACAACATCGATCACAGTGGCATTCGGATGGACGAGGGGAAGGTGGAAGCAATCAAGTCATTGGCCCATTCACCATCACCAAACAGATCAACCCAGTCACGTACCAACTCCAACTCCCTCCACAATACAGAATTCATCCTACATTCCATGTGTCACTCCTCAAGCCTCACCACCCCTCTGTTCCTCTTTCCACAGAACCTGATGTGGCAGCCGCCGAGCCCCCCCTTCCACTCATCCTGGATGACGGTGCAGCCTACGAGGTTCGTGAGATACTGGACTCCTGGCGCCGTGGTGGTCTGCTGGAATATCTGGTGGACTGGGAAGGCTACGGTCCCGAGGAGCGCTCTTGGGTCCCCAGAAATGACATCCTCGATCCCAATCTTCTCCAAGCTTTCCACGCCAACCATCCTGACAGACCTGCTCCACATGGAAGAGGACGACCACCACGACGCCGGGGTCCTTGGCCCTCAGGAGCGGGGGTACTGTCACAGACACGTCAGGTTCCACCATCCACCAATACCAGCGCACTCAATCCCCAGAGTACTAATCACCGCCACCTGCACATCATCAGCACTGCAATCTACAAAACCCGCTCTACAAAAGACTCACACTCACACACACTCTTCGTCCGGTATTGTTTGCACTTCACTTACCTGAATGCTTACCTTAAGGACTCCAGCGATCTACTCACCTGTCTCCAGCATCTCCTGTGTTCCTCGTGTGCAATCCCATCTGTGTGTGAGTGTTCCCTGTCTCCAATCTCCAGCGTCTGCTCTGTTCTCCAACCCTGTGATCACAAAAGGACAGTATTACCTCTCTGCTTACCATTCATCATCATTCATCACTATTCACTCACCTGCACTGCTGTTTGACTCTGTTGAGATCAATAAATACCACTGTTTGTTTTACTCATGCGTCCGTGCCTTCTGTACTGTAACATATATATGTTAGCCACATCCAGAAAAATTAATGGATCTGTATGGGCCTCTGCTTGATGTAGTATATACAGTTTTTTAAAACTGTATTTCCTACAGATTTTTCTCTAAACAGCAGATGGCAGAATTCTGCCCCAACACCTAGATCAATATCGGAAAGTATACGGAAAGTATTCAGACCCCCTTAAATTTTTCACTCTTTGTTATATTGCAGCCATTTGCTAAAATCATTTAAGTTCATTTTTTTTTCCTCATTAACACTCTGAGGTCTGAGGTATCACCGGCAATACCACCGCGTTTTTTTTCTTACCAGTGTGAAAGAGACTCAACACCATTTTAATCTGTTAAATATCTTCTTTTATTTGTGTACACTCAGAGTAAAAACAAAATGTTGTGCTTTTTGTAAAATAAAGAAAACTAACATGATGCGTGATTTTTTAAATCGTGCAAGTCAAATCGAAAACAAACATTCTGTGTTTATGTAATCTGTATGAAAATAGAGCCAAGTCAGAAGTCCGTGATTCAGCTCATTATCCGCTAATGCGGCCACGCCCATGGAGCCAGCGCTATTCAGACGCAAATTCTGAGGCAATACATACATTCATCGTCTCAATCGTGTATTTATTGTCTTGAAAAGTGTTTATCTGGATGTTAAAGCCATGGTTAGCGATCTCTAGAAGACATGCCGTTAGTTCCTGGTTCTTGTTCTTCTTTATATGGATTTGTGGACTAAAGGTGTACATAGCGCCCTCCGGCTGTGAGTATGAATTGAAAACACAGTATCCAGTGCTCATAGTGATGACAATAAATATTGAATAAATATTACTCCTCTGTATAGAAAATTGACATAAACATATGAGAATCCATCAATATTTCCCCAAATGTGCATGCTTTTAAGCTAAAAGCCTATATGAAATGCCATAGAGGTAACATAATTGTTCAGACACTTTGCATCACAGAAATACATTATATTTTAAAGAATATAATAGAATACCATTATTTTAAAATGAGCTGAGACATGATTAGAGAGGGTTTTTTCACAGCCTACCTGACTGAAAGGCCTCATTAATATGCAAGTCATTTCAGGTCATTATTATGTGATTCTTTTGTCTTCTCAGGTGTAAATGACCCATTATTCATGATGATTCATGCCTCCACGCATACTGTGTTTCTTGACAAAAAGTGTCTTACAAAAACTAAATCAATATATTGTTTTATATGAAGGAGTAGGCAGCATAATTTTTACATAATTCTGAAGTAAAAACTCTAGTCTACAACCTCCAATACCCAGAAGTCTTGTGAATACAGATTTAATATACTTTTTTGGCCTTATTTCAGTGACTTAAGTCAACCATCACTGCAGCCCTCCACCAGTCGGGGCTTTATGGCAGAGTGGCCCGACGGAAGCCTCTCCAGTGCAAGACACATGAAAGCCCGCATGGAGTTTGCTAAAAAAACACCTGAAGGATTCCAAGATGGTGAGAAATAAGATTCTCTGGTCTGATGAGACCAAGATAGAACTTTTTGGCCTTAATTCTAAGCGGTATGTGTGGAAAAAACTAGGCACTGCTCATCACCTGTCCAATACAGTCCCAACAGTGAAGCATGGTGGTGGCAGCATCATGCTGTGGGGGTGTTTTTCAGCTGCAGGGACAGGATGACTGGTTGCAATCGAGAGAAAGATGAATGCGGCCAAGTACAGGGATATCCTGGACAAAAACCTTCTCCAGAGTGCTCAGGACCTCAGACTGGGCCGAAGGTTTACCTTCCAACAAGACAATGACCCTAAGCATACAGCTAAAATAACGAAGGAGTGGCTTCACAACAACTCCGTGACTGTTCTTGAATGGCCCAGCCAGAGCCCTGACTTAAACCCAATTGAGCATCTCTGGAGAGACCTAAAAATGGCTATCCACCAACGTTTACCATCCAACCTGACAGAACTGGAGAGGATCTGCAAGGAGGAATGGCAGAGGATCCCCAAATCCAGGTGTGAAAAACTTGTTGCATCTTTCCCAAAAAGACTCATGGCTGTTAGATCAAAAGGGTGCTTCTATTAAATACTGAGCAAAGGGTCTGAATACTTAGGACCATGTGATATTTCAGTTTTCTTTTTTAATATTCTGCAAAAATGTCAACAATTCTGTGTTTTTCTGTCAATATGGGGTGCTGTGTGTACATTAATGAGGAAAAAATGAACTTAAATGATTTTAGCAAATGGCTGCAATATAACAAAGAGTGAAAAATTTAAGGGGGTCTGAATACTTTCCGTACCCACTGTATTTAATTTTGATCATCATTAAGGTTTTTTTTCATAAAAAAAATTATTTTCATATGTATGCCAATGGTGTGGTTGAGGAATTTTGCTGTAAATAGTTTAAAAAAAAAGTACTTCATATCCCCCAAACACAGCATAAACATATAGATGAGAAAAGGGGGAAAAAATTATATAATTTGTATTATTAAAAATGTATAATTTTAATACAATTGCTCTCTAAATATTTGAGGTCATATGGCACTATTATTGCATTTCTCATGTTTGCTTTTCAATAATAAAAAGTCAAATGACTCATTAAACAGATTCCATTGCAAATTTGCATACACAAAAAGAATAGATACAAATTAAAAATGATTGCAAAGTAATTATATAGCATGTACATATTCTGAAAAGTTTAAGTTACCATGGTCATACCATCAAAGAGTGTACAAAGTAAAGTTTGTGCTCTGTAACAAAACACCAGCACAACCATCTGGTCAATGTTGCACAACAAAGCAACATTGGCTCAACCAATGACATGAGTTTGGGGGCGGGACTATCTGTTTGTGCATCCAATGGAAGATGGGGGGAGTGTTCATAAAATGTGTTTTTTCACCATGGAAACAAATGATTGCCATTTCCTGCATGTATAATGATAGGACAAAATAAAACATGATGGATATGGTTAAGTTTTAATACAGCTGTTTTTGTTATTCCAGTAAAGAGTTTATGGGTTTATGAAAGCAAGCAAGCAAGCAAGCAAGAAAGCAAGAAAGAAAGAAAGAAGTAGATTAAGTTTCTCGTCTGTTTCAAGTTTTGTTAATTATCTAGTTCTGTGTATTTAAGCCCTTAGTTTCCTCTGTTCATTGTTCGGTCTTGTTTTGGTTTATGTGATTATACTATGCTGTATTTATCCTAGTGATCTACTGAGTGTACAGTTTTGGATTTATTCATTAAAGACAGTTTGTTAAACTCCATCATTGTGTGTTTACTGCAGCAGCCACACATTACAGAATGAAAGATCAGTATCACCAAGACTTCACTCTTCCATCTTGATGTCACTATGACATACAAGAGGAAGCTAGGCAAGCTCTGGGCGGTCATTGCTCTCAAATGAGAACATTGAACCTGAGCTGAGACAACTTTATTTACATTCTCTGCTTACATCTCAGTGAGTCTGAATCAGAAAACTAGTCACTAGTGAACTCTGGTAAGTCAAAACAATATTTTTATATTGTTTTGTTTAATTATTGTTTAATTATTGCAAAACAATATTTGCAATAATTAAACTTAAATGTTTTATTGAAGTGTTAAGTTAAATGTATTTACTATGTTAAAAATAGGGCTTGGAAACCTAATACACTCTGTGCTGTTCAGTGTGTTGTAGTTGTGCTGTAGTTTTTCTAACATTGTTGCTGAACCAATTTCTACTGAGCAGCAAGAGCACTTATATTTTGGTCATTATTGCATATCTGAGAAAAAAGAGAAAAAAAAGAAACCTTGTTAAAACTGGACAATGTAAGGATATCTCAGAATGTGTCAGAATTGGGTAAGACTTTAATACATGTACATGTTATCTTGCATTATGCATTATTGTCATTATGACTTGAGACAGAGAGAGCTTGTTTTGAAGCAACTTCTGAGCAGTTGTTTTCACAATCTCTGCTTACATCTAAGTGAGACAGAATCAGCATACTTGTCAGTTGCCAACTCTGTTAAGTCATGAGAAACTTCTCTTACTTAAATTCAAGAGCTCCACTCAAAGTTGGGGTATTTTAAATGCCAAACTGTAGCTCAAGGTAACATTAATTAAAAAGGTAAATAAAAAAAAAAATAAAAAAAATAAATAAATTCAATTAGAATATCAACAGCAACAACAACAACAACAAATAAATTGTAAGACTGTAAGAAACCACATCTTCCCTGATCCAATAACAGAACACTTAAGTGCTGAATAAAAATTAAAGTTGGCCTTGTATGTCAATGTTACAGGCAGGGTAACTTTGAGATAGTTATGTTAAACCATAACACAAAAATCCGACCAAGCTATCAGTTTCCTTCCAGAGTAAAATCTGCTCTGTTATAATGTTGTCTGTAGAAACAACACTCTAAAAAAGAGACTGTAAAAAATAGGGCCCAATGAACTGTTAATATGAAGGAATTTTATTGACTAGGAGTTTTACCCTCATTCTGCAATTTTGTTGTGTTCTAGGCTAAAAGAAATATCAGTAAACTAAGTCCTGCCAGAAAATTACAAGTACCTTTTCTGTTTTTTCACTAATTTTTTTCTTACAGTGAATGCTGGCCTTGTTTCCCACCAAAACTGAGAAAACATGACTTCACTTTAATTAGTAATAGTAATCGGTAGTAATATTTATTCAAGATATATAATTATAATCATTATAGCAAATATTCCAGAGGTACTTGGTGCATCACCAATTAAGGCAGCCATTTTGAAGTGATGTTGTCATAAATAAAAAAACTAAGCACTAAACTGCAAGAATATTTTCTCTGCAAACATTATTGTATATTGTTAAACAATTTAAGAAACAAAGAAAGAAAGAAAGATGTATTAGTAAGACATCACACTTCCATCTTGATGTCACTATGATATACAAGAAGAAGCTTGATTTAAGGCAAGCTCTGGGCGGTCATTGCCCTCAAATGAGAACATTGAACTTGAGCTGAGACAACTTTATTTATACTCTGAGTCTGAGTCTCTGCTTACATCTTAGTGAGACTGAATCAGAAAACTAGTCAGTAGTGAATTCTGGTAAGCTCAGAAGTTAGACTCATTTTTTTTATTGTTAAGTTAAATTTATTTACTGTTAAAAAAAAAAAAAAACCCTGACAGTGCCATAGAATAATGTGTAAGAATAAAAGGAAATCATGCATGATGGTTTAAACATCCGTTCTTTAATGGTTGAATTGTCTTTTATAAATCTGTCAACTTTTGTGGATGCCATGCATCATTTAAAGGGTTAAAATTCACTTTGGTGTAGAATTATTTCAAGTTGTGGGTGCTCATGCAACAGTACTTTTAACTACTGACTTATGAAACTGCTGTTACTCTAAAACAACTGCTTCAGCATTTTACACTAAGCAGGAAGACACACTTCCTTATATACCACAAACATCCTCCATTGTTGCAACAAGTTTACTTCTACTTCGAGGGGAGAGTGAGGAGTGTTGTAACACAAGTTAGTTGTAACACCATCATTTTATCTAATTAGAAATTTGTTCCTGAGGTGAAAGCAGAATGGTACTTTTGTTGCAGAATTGTGTTGAACTGTGAAATGTATTTACAGAAACTACACAGCAACTCTGACTGTTGAACTACCATGACGTCGAACAACACTGTACATCACTGTGGTATGTCAACTCAGAACCTGGTTGCAGCCGTCCTTCCTCCTTTACTCATCATCGAGCTGTTACTTGGACTACCTGGCAATATCTTGGCACTGTCAGTCTTCAGCAAAAACTTTAAGTCTTGGAGGGCTAACGTCATGTTCCTCTTCAACCTGGTTTTGTCTGATTTTCTGCTTCTGGTGAGCCTACCCTTCCGTATTGACAACTTCATACGTGGCGAGAAGTGGATATATGGAGACGCATGGTGTCGGGTCAACCTATTTATGCTGTCAGTCAATCGTTCGGCCAGCATTGCCTTCATGACCGCCGTGGCTGTTGACCGCTACTTTAAAGTGGTCCATCCGCATCACAAAATTAATCACATAAGCACAAAACAAGCAGCTGGGGTTGCCTGCCTCATCTGGAGTGTTGTGATATCTCTAAGGATCCCTTTGCTGGCCAACAATCTTCTGAGTGTGAAAAATAATGATTCTCATTGTAGGAGCTTCAGTAACTATGAGAAACCACCACTAGGCATCTACCTGCATTATGCAGTGTTTATTTCAGAGTTCTTTGTGCCTCTAGTACTTCTAGTCTTCTGCTCTGTTCGAATTGCATGTATCCTACGGTCTCGCCAGATGGACAAGGACAAGAGAGGGCAAAGGGCTATTCGAACTGTACTAGTGATCGTTGGGGTTTTTGTCTTCTGTTTCTTCCCTAGCATTGCCACAGGATTGACAACACTCTATTTTAAAAGTCTTGGAGACAAGTACTGTAAGGCTTATAATCTCACCGGTCAGCTGTTCTCTATGTCCATAGCCTTCACCTACCTAAACAGTGCTCTGGACCCAGTCATCTACTGCTTTTCCAGCTCTATCTTCCGCAATTATTTGAAAAGAGCCATAAACCAGTCGGGATTAATGAAGCTACAGATGAGCCGACGGGACAGTATGCCCAGCGGAAGTGATTGAATGGATTGGGGTTTTATGAGCATTGGTGCAGTGTTACTGCTTAATATACAATGACTTTTTCATTATAGTTTTGTTTGTCTAGTTTTCTTTATTAACATATGACATGTGTAATAACGTATGTAATATTATATTTTTGGACATTTTTTTTATGATGCATATAGTACAGAAATTGTATATAATACATCATGTCATGATCTGCTTTTAATTTAATTAATAAATAAAAAATAAATAAAATAAAGCCATATAACGATAATGAAAAATAATTATTATTATTATTTTTTTTTTTTTTAGAAATTTGGATAAAGAAATAAGTCTGTGGACAGAAAACATGGGATTAATTTATTAATTATTTTATAAATATCTTAATATATATTTCAATATTATCAGTGTAGCTAGATCTGTTTGGATAATCCCAATTTCTCATTACAGTGTTTCTGCTGGCATCCATATTATAATGAAATAACTTATTTGGAGCTCTCCTGTGGAACTCCTGTGGATATGTATTAAATATTGGTTAAACCTATAGTGTAACAACAAACCCACTGGCTTATTTGAGTACCTTACCAACTAAATGAACAGTCTTTTGCTCTATTAATTATCAATTATTATAAATTATCAATAGCATACTAACAACAATTGACATTTTCTTGTTTTTTATCCATAATTTAGATTCTATTTTTACAAATGATTTTGTAACAGCTTGATCTAAACACACCACCAATAAACTGCAACAGCAACTACAAGCAGTTTTTATTTCCTGTATTGCTTCATACACACAAATGCAGGCACATATAAATATATACAGGTTGTTAGACATGCAGACACTGATTAAATTTGGCTCCAATCATGTTGTCATAGCTGTAACATAAAGCTAGAGTGGAAGCAGAAGCCCCACTGGCTCAACTGCCAGTGGGGAAGACTGCACTTCAAAGGCTCCCACACACTTTCAGGATGCACTTCTATCCTCAGTTATAATCCTGTTAGTTATAATTTTGTTACCCATATATATACAGAGTTCAGGCATGAAACTCTAACCAGACGCGCCGTTGGAACGGGGGACAGGGGGGTCAGGACCCCCGCAGTTTTGAAAAGACAGAAATCGACCCCCGCACTTTTGATAAGGGCTGCTTCAATCAGTCACAATATATCATCTTTTAGCTTAGGATATTTTCTTTCAAATGAGACCATTTTCACGTTTCTGTGAGCTTTTCTTCGTAAATAATCAACTGTTTTGTCGCGGATGTGAACAGGAAATGCGCTCTCGAACGGAGAAACACGCGATCTCCAAGCAATCGATCACAGCGTGCTAACGTTTTAGGACAGGTCGATGGTATATAAATCATGGCCGAACGTTAGCGTTTGTCAATCAAGCCGAACCGTCCATTTAGAAAACCGAGAAATTTGACACTTTAAGGTAATGAGGCTGCTCAGGTTGACGCGCGAGCTGGCTTGACTGAAGTTTTCGTGAGGATTTGTAGTTTATGGACTGTTTTAATTTCGGTAATTACATCTAGAAAGTCGCCTCGACCGGCGACACAGTGGGGATGACGCACGAGAGGAGACCTGCGCTTTTAATTGTTATGTGTATACTGTAATAATGCATTTACAAAGCTTATCAGTGGCGTGCACTTTGATCGCGAAAGTGAAATTCCGCTCAGTCTCGTGCACCATCCGTGGTCATAACAATAACAATCTCAATCTCAATCTGAGTGCCACCTGAATCCTATTGCAGCTCGTTAGGTGGAGTATAAATGAAGCTGAAGACTTCCAGTCCGAGAGAGAGACAGAGATACAGTACCACCATCTTCTGGTCCCAGTGCTGTTGGTTTCTTTTTGTGTATATTGTTTTGCCTGTAGTGTTCAGGCAAAGAGAGGTGATGTGTTTCAGCTAATGTGTGTATACTTAAAACTTTACAACAATTAAGTGGGCTTCAGTTGACTGGTTTACCTATGCTGTCTAGTGTTTCAGCTAATTTTTCCAACCCTGAGACTTGAGTGTAAGCTGAGCAGCATTGAGCTTTTCAGTTAATTTAAGAGTTATTTGTGAACATCAGTTATCCAATTCTGTTGCCTTAATTCTCTTGATATTCTAAGTCTTTTCTTTTTAGTTATGTAGGGAGGTGGATGCCTTTGTTTTATTTAAGAACCATATTTTCTCTTGTTTATGCAGAAAGGGAGTTAGGGAATTGTGTTTGTATTTTTATTTAATTTTCTTTTGGTAGGTAAGTTATCCCTTAACTTTAAGAATCCTTTTGTTTGTTATTTTGGCCCCTCCCCCTCCTGAAGTCTTTTTGTTAATTCCTATCATTTGGTTAATAAATCTTGTTACCTTTGAATCTTGTGTTATTGAGCATTATTGTACCTGCCCTGGGACCTGGAGACGGCGGTTCTCTCATTCTCTCCACTTTTTTTTGTTACTTGCCGCCTCTTACCCCTAGATTTTAAAGAGGGACTCGTAACAATAGATAGTCATACACGTGACTATAGCTCTATGGAGCATCAGCAGTACACATATTTTGGCGTTCAGATCTGCTGGGTGGGGGGTATCAGGCCGAAGCTAACTAGGCCACTTGCTTAACTTGGGTAGCATGGACCATGTGGTCCACTGCATTGAGGGGGTTCTACCATTCTTGCAGCAGCCTTTTCTTTGTTGTT
Organism: Culter alburnus; assembly: GCA_028476615.1. Taxonomy (NCBI): domain Eukaryota; kingdom Metazoa; phylum Chordata; class Actinopteri; order Cypriniformes; family Xenocyprididae; genus Culter; species Culter alburnus. Next base: position 42,680 of record JAOTNS010002332.1, read on the forward strand.
TTATTTGACTAAGCTGATCAAATTTGTATTTGTTCAGCAGCAGCAGCAGCAGCAGCGTAGCAGATCTTGTACGCCAAAATCAAGCCATGTATACTTCATGTCCCATGCCAATAAATGCTGTTTGAATTTAATCCACTCCGAGAGTTGTCATGACTGAAATATATATATGGATGATTCTCACATAAACTTAGTTTCAAAGATTTCAAACATGAAAATTTTAAAATGTTTGTATAAACAAATTTCTTTTTTAGACATTAAGAACAAGGTCTGAAGTGTTTGTGATCATTAATTTTAAAAGTTTTACTGACAGTATAACACCTTTTTGAACATATATTCCAAAACAAGTCCTTAAAAATCTCATTACCGCAACAGTCTGCAAATGTCAATACCATTAGGAAAGCTAATACATTTTCACATTTTTTAAAATTGATTAACAGTCATGCACAGTTACATGAAACTCTGAAATAATATATATTTTTAAATTAACATTTTTATTTGATTTTGACTGATTTTCTCATTACCGCAGCACCTGCTGCCATTTACAACCAAATATTTGTATTATTTTATTGAAATCTGTCATATTTTCAAAACGATGTGGCAAACCTGAAAGAACACATTGTATAAATTCTGCACATGCATTTAAAAGCAAACAACTATTTTTCCATCTATTAAATAAATATTAAATAAACATTTTTTTTGTGGTAATGATAATAAGTATACTAAGAATGAGGTATAGTTTAAAAATATAAACTTTAATGTAGAAAACAAATTAGATAATATTGGCACAATCATGGATTTAAATTCAATCAGTTTGATTTTGCAGAGCTTAAAAAATATAGGATTACATAGGCTAAAATTGTGCATTTAACAATACAACATGCACCACCCATTTACCAGATTAGTTTTAAAAAATACTCAAAATTTAAGAGAATAGTAGAGTCCACACCACAATGATAATGGCAAAGAAAAACAATATTGCTAGAATCACTTTCAAAACAATTTTCTTCCAGCTAATGAACAACAAATATTAATAACCAATCAGATCTGACCAAATTTAAAGAGCTCAAACATTCCGCAAATAAATATAAAACATGCATAATATTTAAAGCTTTTAAACAGATTAAGCTTACATGTATTCTTTTGAGCTCTTTGTGAAACTATATTAATTATTTAGTCTATTTGTTTGATTCACATGCATTGATATAGTCATATATTTTCTTTCAGCTGCCTTCTCAAACTTTCACTGCATCAGTGTTTATTCCTGCTTTGTAAATTTAATTTCATATCGAAATTAAATTTTCATAACGATATCTTTATCTTCGGAAGAGACATAAATTATGCTGCTCTTTTTTTTTTATGCTTTATTTGAACATTTAGTTTACACTATGGATGAATTGCGCGGCTCTCTCGCACGAAGTAAATCAAACTGACATTCTCCTTGTTACGTGTGATTGGCTGTTTGCCACTTTCAGGTGCATGCGCTTTGCAAACTCTGATTAAACCTGAGTTGACAGAGAAAGTTTATACCGAGCGTTGTGCAGCAGTTGATCCTGATCTAAACCAGGTTGGATTTATCTGCATTTGTCAACTCCAAACCTACTCTGAAACTCAGAGTTTGTTCAGCTAGCTTCATACAACAGACCACTGGAGTCTGAGGCTGATTTGGAGGCCTGGAGTAGTTTTGACATGCCCTGATATTTGTGCTTTTTTAAATTGTTTATAAACATATTAATGACTAAAGTCTCATTACACTGTATTCAGCACAAACTAGGCTACAATAATATGTGAGCAACAAGTATGTACATGTTTGTATTTTTGAGAGTATTAGGTATATGCGTGGTCTTTGAAAAAAAATGTCAATGAAATAAGGCCTCAAAATGCATACTAAATGATTTTTCACAAGACTTTTGGGAATTGTATATTTTAGTCTAGAGTTTTTGCTTCAAAATGATGTGGAAATGATCCTGCCTACTCGGACACAAACGTTTTTTTTTAATTGATTTTAAATTTCTAAGACACTTTTTGTTTAGGGAGCCCGTATGCGAAGAGGTGTGAATCTTCATGAATAATGCTGTGATTTGCACCTGAGGAGATTAAGACCCTGCCCCTAATGAGCCACATAATGAGCCATTAGGTCATGAATGTTTCTGAGTGAACTAAGAAAGAATGCAATGACAAAAGACATATATCATTTTTTGTTTGAAGTTTATTTAAAATAGTTAATATAGTTAACTATAAGAGATAACTATAAACTATAAGAGATAACATTTTTATAGTTAACTATATTAACTATATAGTTAACTATATAGATAATATAGTTAACTATAAAAATGAGAGTCAAAGACACATTTTGAGTACACAGTTATACCTGGAAATAAATCCTGTTCAAAGATATATGTGAACATCACATACCTGGCATTTGGTGTTTCTGCAATGGAGGAAAAAAAAAAAAAAAACAAGAAGGGAAAAAAAAACCCCCAAAAAAACAAAAACCTTTCCAGCTTCCAGTCATTTGTCAGAGATTCACCACAGTCTCCACTTACTACATTCACCAGATCCCAATCCCCTGATTACTGATCACCATCACCTGTCAGTACTCATCAACAGCACTATATATCTGCACTCCTCCCATTCACTCACTGTCTGGTCTCAACCTTACTATGTTGTCAAATCTGACCCGCTTACCGGTTGTTACTTACCTGTTGTTCCAGCATTCCCTCCTTGTTCTCCACCACTACAGATCTCCACTGTCTCCATGCTTCACTGTTCCCTCTGGATCCCCTGGAATACACAAAAGGACAATCAGATTCAGATAAGCCCCATATGACTTTCCCATTCCCCGCCTGCTTACCTGGATATTCTACTCGTCTGTGTTTCCACCGTTGTTGTCTAGAGAACCTGCTGTATATGTTATGTGGCCACAGAAGACCCAGAGGCAAAAGGAGCAAGTTAACATAATTTATTCAGAGTCCCAAACAAAATAGAACATGAACAGTCTGCCAGGCGTCGTCACACAGCAGCACGCTGCAGCTGGAGAACAGAAGAGATAGCAACAGTTCGTTCTCTGAAGGAAGCCCCAGTTCTCAAAGGCTAGGTGGTCGATCTGGGGTGTCTCAGGAGGTAGATGGAGAACACCAAGGCTGGTGGATGGAAGAAGCCAGGCCTGCAGACAGAAGTCTCAGACAGACGGACCACGAGTTCAGGTACTGGAACTGGTACTGGGACTCAGACTGATAACACACACACAAGTAGAGTTATAACGGTAGCAGAGAGATACTGTGATAGCATGCCACACTAACAGTGAGATAACTACCCGACACAGACACGAACAGAGAGCAGGGAGAAATAACCAGAGTAATCAACACAGACACAGAACAGGTGCGGACGCGAAAGCGCGAATGCAGGCAGAAATGACGAACAGCTGAAACGAATCAGCAAAGATGAACAGAGAAGGAAAAAAGACAGCAACAAAGAAACAATCAAACCTAGCTTATGACAGTGAGAGTGAAGGAAGTCATCAATGAGCGAGCGGTCCAGGACGTCCCGGGCTGGAATCCAGCTCCTCTCCTCGGGACCGTAACCCTCCCAATCAACCAGATACTGGTAGCCGCGCCCCCGGCGGCGCATGTCCAGCAGTTTCCTAACCCTGTAGACAGGGGAACCCTCGACCAGAACTGGACAATGGGTGGGTCGAGGGAACAACGGGCTTAAGACAAGAAACGTGGAAGACCGGGTGGACGTGCCGCAAGTTGGGAGGAAATTTGAGTTTGACGGCCACAGGACTAATGATTTTGATAATAGAAAAGAGACCTATGAAATGCAAAGCCAATTTGCGAGATTCACTTTGCAGGGGCAAATCCCAAGGGACAACCACACTTTTTGACCGCAGATGTATCTGGGAGCTTTGATGCGACGGTGACTGGCAGTATGACGATTGCGCTCTCTGTTGCGACATGAAGCAAATCTCACTGTCCTCCAGGTGTGTTGGCAACGGCGGATAAACGCTTGGACCGAAGGAACAGAGGCTTCAGTCTCCTGGGAGAGAAACAGAGGAGGCTGATAGCCGAGAGACGACTGAAACGGTGATAACCCGGTGGCTGAAGAGGGGAGAGAATTATGGGCGTACTCGACCCAAAGTAACTTCTCGCTTCAGGATGAAGGATTGCGAAAGACCAAAAGTACGGAGCATTCGACCCAAAATCTGGTTAGTGCGTTCAGCCTGCCCATTTGACTGAGGATGGAATCCTGATGACAAGCTGGCAGAAGCACCAATTTGCCGGCAGAATTCCCTCCAGAATTGAGATGCATATTGAGGGTCTCTGTCCGAGATGATGTCAGAGGGAAGACTGTGTAGATGAAAAACGTGCTCGATGACAACATGGGCGGGAGTTTACAGAGCAGAAGTGGGTGGCTTTAGAAAAACGGTCTACAATAGTAAGGATGACCGTGTTATTGGCTGAAGCCGGAAAAACTGGTAACGAAATCCATGGCGAGACCATGGGACCATGGACGAGACGGAATCGGGAGGGGTCTAAGGAGTCCCGCGGGAGGAGAATTATTCGACTTAGTTTGTGCGCAAATAGCACACGAAGCGACAAACCGGCGCACGTCACGAGCCCTTGACTGACAGCCGCGAGAGTCCCTCTTACCCCAGGATGAACGACCAATTTAGAAGAATGTCCCCAGTGGAGGACAGCAGGACACATGGACTGTGGAACGAATAACTGACCCGGAGGACATTGACGAGGAACTGAAACATTGGTTAAAGCCGCCTTGACCTGTCTCTCGATACCCCAAGTCACGCCCCCCACCACACATCCCTCTGGCAAGATAGGTTCTGTGGAGGATGCGCTCTCCGAGGTACCAAACTGACGAGAGAGAGCGTCAGGCTTAGTGTTCTTTGAGCCGGGCCGGTACGAAATGGTAAAATCAAAGCGGCCAAAAAAAAAGCGCCCAACGAGCTTGACGGGCATTTAGTCGCTTTGCTGTTCGGATATACTCAAGGTTCCTATGATCCGTCCATACAACGAATGGAACAGCGGAACCCTCTAGCCAGTGGCGCCACTCACCCAACGGCAAGCGGATGGCGAGAAGCTCGGATATCGTTCGGCCGGTGAAAGACAATGAGAAAAGTAAGCACAAGGATGGACCTTTTCATCAATGGGGGAACGCTGAGAAAGTACCGCGCCTACAGCTACATCAGAGGCATCGACTTCGACTATGAATTGTCTCCCTGCGTTACGAGAATTGGTGCTGTGGTGAACAGCTCCTTAAGCTTATCAAATGCGTGCCGAGTGGCCTCGGTCCAGACGAAGCGCCTCTTAGAAGAGGTGAGAGCGGTTAGGGGCACGGCAATGTGACTAAAATTAGAAATAAAATGGCGATAAAAATTAGCAAACCCCAAGAAACGTTGGAGTGCTGTTCGGGAATCAGGAACGGGCCATTCATTTACCGCATGCACCTAGGCTGTGTCCATACTGATGCCATCAGCAGACACCACCGAGCCAAGGAATGAAACCGACTGGGCGTGGAAGATGCACTTCTCGGCCTTAACGAAGAGCTTATTCTCTAACAGGTGCTGTAAGACGTGACAAACATGCTGAACGTGTGTGCTTGGAGAGAGGGCGAAAAAATTAGAATGTCATCAAGGTAGACAAAAACAAAAATATTAAGCATGTCTCTCAAGACATCATTTACCAGTGGCTGAAAAACAGCCAGTGCGTTGACAAGGCCGAACGGAAGAACGCGATATTCAAAGTGCCCAAGCAGTGTGTTGAACGCTGTCTTCCATTCGTCGCCCTCCTTTATATGCACCAAATGGTAAGCGTTGCAGAGATCAAGCTTCGTGAAAACCTGAGCTCCCTGCAGGATCTCAAAGGCCAATGACATAAGATGCAAGGGGTAACGGTTCTTGACTGTTATGTCATTGAGCCCTCGATAATCTATACAAGGACGCAAGGACCCGTCTTTCTTTTTCACGAAGAAAAATCCCACGCCGGTGGGTGAGGTGGATGGGACAATGGTCCCTGCGCCGAGTAGTACCGGGAAGTAATTCAATGCTACAGTCAAATCCCCGGTCTTTCTTTTAACGGACAGACTGCGACCAGATGACCCGAACGCCCACAGTACATACAGATGTGATGCAGGATACGGCGCTGAAGTCTGCATAGGCTTCGAAAGACACCGCAGTGGGCGCAAGTTGAGGAGAGGATGGAACCAGCTGCGCGCCGCGGGCACGACGCCGAAGGTCAGCTCGCTTCTCCAGTTGGATTGCTAATTCCACCAGCTGGTTGAAAGCAGCGGGGACTTCACGCACATAAACCTCATCCTTTATCTCGGGACACAAACCCTCCAGAAAACGTGCAGTCAGAGCCGGTTCATTCCACTCACATGTCGCAGAGAGAGTGCGAAACTCGATGGAGTAATCCGAGACAGAACGCCTCTCCCCTGGCGCAGCACAGCAAGCTGACAAGAAGCCTCACGCCCACTCACGGATCGATCAAACACCTTAGTCATTTCTTCTTTAAAGGAGGTGAAAGACTGGCAGCATTCCGCCTCCCAGACCGCCGTGGCCCAGTCCCGCGCTCTTACTGTCAACAATGAAATCACAAAAGCAATCCTGGCGTGGTCGGCCGCATACGTGGAGGGCTGGAGAGAGAAGACAACTTCACACTGGGTCAAGAAGGCTTTACATTCAGTTGCCGCACCCGAATATCGTGGCGGGTTGTTGACTCTTGGTTCGGTGATAGGACTGGGAGGCGGAGAATCAGGCAGCTTGTGGCAGAGGAATTGGAAGCGGTGATTTAAGTCCGTCACTAGGCCCGCGAAACTTTCCACCGCATGTCTCGCAGCCGAAAGCTCCTCCTCATGCCTGCCGAGCATAGCACCCTGCATTTCCACAGCAGAACGGATAGGTCCCTCCTTCGCCGGGTCATGTTTGGTCGGGTATTTCTGTTATGCGACCGCAGAAGACCCAGAGGCAAAAGGAGCAAGATAACAGGTATTTAAAATAATAACAGGTCCCTACATGGTAAATGGCCTGCAGCGAGGGCAGTGGAGTCCTGATGATCTTCTCAGTAGTCTTCACAATTCTCTGCAGACGTTTGTGGTCCCTCACAGTAGTGTTGCCATACCACACAGTGATGCAGCTGGTCAAAATGCTCTCTTCGGGGAACCAACCCCCTAGGGCCCCTCCCTCTCTAGCGCATTGCAAGCTGTGCAGTTTCTGGATTGGATTGCTGGTCCTTCTCATAGGGGAACCTAGCATTTCATTCAGAGCTCCAGCTAAGGGTCAGACGTCGATTGCAGCATCGGAGAGAGTGCTGTTATGCTCTGGAAATGAGGGTGACGCTGCCCACTGTAATGGTGTTTGCTTATGCTGACTCAGGTTCAGAGTTTACAGCCATGCTTTCCCGGGGGTTCCGGATGTGCATGGAAAACTTTGCAGTATGGAGCTATTTTGGTGCCATAAATATGGAACGCCAAGAGTGCCAAAATCTGCATAAGTTTTTCCTCTCTCACTGCCCTCCTTGGATTGGGTGGCTGTACACAGCTGTACATGTGAGGCCAAGGCACTCTTTATGCATGAGGGTAGTTCTGAGCTGGGGTTGAGCTGTGCTTGTTGACTAACTGTGATCAAAGTCACGGCGCAGGCCCTCGGCCAGACGATGTCCACCTCAGTGTTCCAGAAGCGCCCCCTGGCTTACCTTGTGAGGTGCGAGAGGTTGTCAAGCTAAATGCTTTCTCAGTGCTCCCATGTCACAAGGTGGCCTTTTCGGTGACACTGTCGAGGACTGAGCCCCCAGCAGTTCTCCTCAGTTAGTAGCAGACCGGGGAGCTTCCCATGACAAACCATTGAGTTCCTCTCGGGCCGCCCCTCAGTCTGCTCATCGCCAAGGGTGTCGTCCCCTGCAAAAAACTCCGGCCCAGCCTGCTCTACTGTGTCTGTTGCGGGGAGATGACACCTCCCGTCTCTGCTGCTGTTTAAGTGGTTGGTGAGAAAATCGCCCCTGAGACGGGCGACCCAGAGATGGGCGACCCAGAGATGGGTGGGGCTGCTCTTTCCACCCCCCGGAGGAGGGCCAGGTGATAAATCCTTTTATTGGGTTTGTTTCTGTTCCGCCGCTGGCCCAACAGCCAGCGGTACCCAAATTTCCAAAAAAAGAGCAGTTCCTCCATCTCCAGGTCTGAAGAGGGCTTGGAGAGCAGTGGGAGGAGAAAAACTTTCACCACTCTCATCCCCCTCTTCTTTCGCCAGAGGGTAGCAGCGTGCAGTTTGAGAAGGCAGCCAAAGCCTCTCCTGAGCCCCCTGCCCGACCGTGGAACCAGGTAAGTGTGGCACAGCACACTCAGACCCTGCCACGGGCCGCCTCGTTAAGAGAGCCTCCCGAGCCGCGTCCCTGTGTTCCACCTCGCTACCCCACTGCGGGTACGCCTGCGGTCCCTTTGATCCCGCTTGTACGGTCTCTGCGTACAGTCTCGGCTATGCGATTCAGTTCGCCTGGCGTCCCCCCAAGTTCAGGGGCGTCCACTTCACTACAGTGAAAGATGTCGATGCCCCTGTCTTGCGTGCGGAGATTGCGGTCCTACTGGCGAAGGACGCGATAGAGCCGGTCCCTCCAGCCGATATGAGGTCAGGGTTCTACAGTCCCTACTTCATTGTACCCAAGAAGAGCGGTGGGTTACGACCTATCCTGGATCTGCGAGTTTTGAATTGGAGCCTTCACAAGCTACTGTTCAAAATGCTCGCGCAGAAACGCATTTTCGAGTGCATCCGTCCCCAGGATTGGTTTGCAGCGATCGACCTTTCATGTCTCGATTCTTTCCGCAACACAGGTCATTCCTGCGTTTCACGTTCGAAGGACGAGCATATCAGTACAGAGTCCTACCCTTCAGGCTGGCCCTGTCTCCCCGCATCTTCACGAAAATCGTGGAGGGAGCCCTTGTTCCCATGAGAGAACAGGGTGTTCGCATTCTCAACTATCTCGACGACTGGCTCATTCTAGCACAGTCTCGGGAGCAGTTGTGCGAACACAGGGATTTGGTGCTCAGACACCTCAGCCAGTTGGGTTTTCAGGTCAACTGGGGAATGAGCAAACTCTCCCCTGTGCAGAGGATCTCTTTTCTCAGTATGGAGTTGGATTCGGTCAAACAGATAGCACGCCTCACAGAGGAATGTGCTCAGTCGGTGTTGAACTGCCTGAATACGTTCAACGGCAGGACAGCGGTCCCACTGAAATTCTTTCAGAGGCTCCTGGGGCATATGGCGGCCGCAGTGGCAGTAACCCCGCTCGGTCTGCTTCATATGAGACCACTTCAACACTGGCTTCACGACCAAGTCCCAAGATGGGCATGGCAATGCGGCACGTTCCGGGTGCCAATCACTCAGGAGTGCCACCAAGCCTTCAGTCCGTGGTCGGACCCTTTGTTTCTCCGGGCAGGAGTGCCCCTAGAAAAAGTGTCCCGGCATGCTGTGGTATTCACAGATGCTTCTGCCACCGGCTGGGGTGCCACGTACAACGGGCATGCAGTGTCAGGGGTTTGGACGGGATCCCATCTGCATTGGCACATCAACTGCCTCGAGTTGCTAGCAGTACGCCTTGCTCTAAGCTGCCTCAAAGGGCCGCTACGGGGCAAGCATGTACTGGTCCTTACGGACAACACTGCGACCGTTGCGTACATCAACTGTCAAGGTGGTTTACGCTCCCGTCGCATGTTGCAACTCGCCCGCCATCTCCTCCTCTGGAGTCAGAAGCATCTGAGGTCGCTTCATGCCATTCATGTCCCCGGTGTGCTCAACCGTGTGGCCGACGAGCTATCACGAGCTGCGCTGCCAGGAGAGTGGCGACTCCACCCCCCAGGTGGTCCAGTATTTAACTCCCTCGGGTCGGCGGTCACGCCGGCGTGACCACCGCGTTTTTTTTCTAACCAGTGTGAAAGAGACTCAAAATACTCCGTCAATGTTGCACATACAATTAAGAGCTATACACCATTTTAATCTGTGGAATATCTTCTTTTATTTGTGTACACTCAGAGTAAAAACAAAATGTTGTGCTTTTTGCAAAATAAAGAAAACTAACATGATGCGTGATCTCTCGTCTCCCTCTGAACGAACTCCAATCTGATAGTTCTCAGAAAATGAACTGTAACTTAGTGAATACTAATCACAAAAAAAATTAGACATGTCTAAAAAAACGTTGAAATGTCAGGTTTTAAATCGTGTAAGTCAAATCAAAAACAAAAATTCTGTTTATGTAATCTGTATCAAAAGAGATGTCAGAAGTCCGTGATTCAGCTCATTATCCGCTAATGCGGCCACACCCACAGAGCCAGCACTATTCAGAGGCAAATTCTGAGGCAATGCATGCATTCATCGTCTCAATCGTGTATTTATTGTCTTGAAAAGTGTTTATCTGGATGATATAGCGATCTCTGGCCTCTGTTAGTTCCTGGAGAGTCACATGGTTGTTCTTCTTTAGATTAATTTGTGGACTAAAGGTGTCCAGAGCGCTCTCCGGCTGTAAGTATGAATTGAAAACATAGTATTCAGCGCTCATAGTGATGACAATAAATATTGAATAAATATTACTCCTGTGTATAGAAAATTGACATAAACATATGAGAATCCATCAATATTTCTCAAAATGTGCATGCTTTTAAGCTAAAAGGCTATATGAAATGCCACAGAGGTAACATAATTGTTCAGATACTTTGCATCACAGAAATACATTATATTTTAAAGTATATAATAGAATACCATTATTTTAAATTGTAATAATATTTCACAGTGTTGCTGTTTTTTCTGTATGTTTGATATACACCATGAGCTTGAGACATGATCAGTGTCTCACAGGTTTTTTCACAGCCTACCTGACTGAAAGAGCTCATATTATGCAAGTCTTTTCAGGTCATTATTATGCGTCTTCTCAGGTGAGAATCACCCATTATTCATGATGATTCACGCCTCCACGCACTGTGTTCTTGACAAAAAGTGTCTTACAAAATTTAAATCTCTATTGTTTTATATGAAGGAGTAGGCAGAATTTTTTTTACATCATTCTGAAGCAAAACTCTAGTCTACAACCTCCAATACCCAGAAGTCTTGTGAACATGGATTTAATATATATTTTTAGCTTTATTTCAGTGACTTAAGTTTTTTGTTTTTTCAATAACCACGCATAAACGTTATTCCTTCAAAAACACAAACATGTACATACATGTTCCTCACATATTATTGCAGTCTAGTTTGTGCTGAATACAGCGTAATGACACTTTTGTCATTTATATGTGTTGTGAACACCAGTCAAGATGGCATTCCAGGGACCAGTTTACGACAGGGCCCCTCTCTAACTGCTGGTGTGTAGGAAGATGTGCCACACCGTGATTGGATCTTTGGTGAATGAACATAAATAAATGTTCAGCAACATCAGATAAGATGTTGGGACAACTACCAGACACCTCTTCCAGAGCAGGAAGGGGGACCTTCTGCACCCACCACAACCAAGGAGAAGACTTCTCATTGGACGACACATTGACTCTAACCACCAAACTCATTCCTAAGGTTTAGGCAAGGACTGCCATAAAAATTCCTTCAGGACCTCCTGGTTGAAGCAGCGGTGACTGAAATAAAGAAAGGCAACAGAGATCTATCTAAATCCATTCATACCTATGTTTGGAGGCCTTAATTTGATCTAAACTGCATCACATCCACTCCATCTTCATGCAAAGCACAGTTTATGTTAATGGTTACTGACTGCTAAACCAACAGGTCATGGGACAGACCTGTTAAAAGATAAACAAATGCATGGACGATGATTTAACCATTTCATATCGTGTTTGGTGTCTATCTGCTCCCTACGATGCCTTTAATAATAATTTGAAAGAGGTTTGGTAAAGAAATAATGCATGGGTAAAAAGTTAAAGACACTATTTTAACACTGTACTTTATGCTATGCAAATGAGTTCCACACTAGGGTGGGCAACACCGGGGCTGCTTCAGATAACAGTAGCCAATCACACTTCAGGATCGGCAAAACGCCACATTTCAATCTCCTCCTCATCAGAAAGGGATAAATATGTCCCCCGGGTAGACACACCCTTGTTCTGCGTTTCCAACTCGACGGGGAAGGAGACATTAACAGACACTCCACGTCCTGAGTTTCTGACCTGACGAGGAAAGAACTACTAGACGGTTAAGGTGAAGCTTTTGTGAGCAAAACCTTTTTCATTGCTTCCAGCTGCACTCTAGCTGCAAAAGGGCCCCAGCGTTGAGGCACTTCATCTGACCCTTACGGCTCCTACAGCAGCGCAGCCCAGTCTGCAAAGGACCTCTGCATCGGCAGACATTGTCTGTACCACACGGCTCCTCAGCGACGCAGCCAGCCTGCAAAGGAACCTGTGAAGATTTATCTGACCCAGCTGCCCAGTCCATCCTTAAGGACCCTCTTGGCGCAACCGAAGTTCAGCATCCTCCAGCCCAGCGTGGCACGACTACTGGATCGCAACTCTGCGCCCTCCCACTGCACGCAGCCTGCATCATCAGTGGAAGACATCTCTGCTACCGGATTGATCACCCGACTGTGTGGAACGTAAATATAAACTTACCAAACCTCTTTTCTAGAGACCTTGGCATTAGTTTATACACGCAGCATATGTTATTCTAACCTGTTTACATAACAGTTACTTGAGGTCAGCTTGTTACAAATAATAGGGATATTATTTGTTGAATGATAAATAAGCAATTATTTATCACCATTTTACCAGAGCCATTAGGTGGCTTCCATAAGAAGCATTCCCATACAATTCTCTTCCATTCTACATTCAGTTCAACAGCATTGCATTTATTCATCTGTGTTCCTTCATTTATTTGTTTCTTTGATTTAATTCAGTATTCTCCTTTGATTATTATTTTACTATCTTTTAGAAGTGCATATTCATTATTTAATTATTAATCGTTGTGGTATTTACTCTTGCATGTCTATTGTTAATAAATTTCATTGATTTTATTATAACTGTGTCTTCCTTGTGTTGATGATCAAAGATTCTACTAGTTGACCAGACTCACAAATCCTTCAGATAAATCAGTTGACCGACTCCCTCCATTTTATATTAATTCTGAATTATTGAACAGCTCTTTTGGAGTGTTCTTAAATTGTTAAGGTAGTATTCTTAACTGGTGCCGTATTAAAAGGGGGAGGGGTCATCTGATACACTCATAACCACACCTTAAGTGACACATGATCAAAAATCACTACGTCACAGGTGAATGGAGTAAAAATCACTACATATGTTTATGAACAACTGAAAAATGCACAAATGTCAGGACATGTCAAAACTTCTCCAGGGCCCCAAAACTCCTCAGACCCCAGAGGGTTAACAAATTAACAACAATAGCTATTATAAATTACAGTACAAATAAATGACAAATAAACACAATTGTAGAGTTTAGTCAAACGTACACAAGCATTAGTGTGCCCATGACAGGTTGTCAATGTGCCGTGGATAATTACCAAAAGCCAAAAAATAAATAAAATAAAAGCTACACAGTTAAGAATATATTGTCGGTGTCAGGCGGAAACCTTGTTTCTCTATATTTCCTAATTTTATGTTTTAATTTATTTTTCAAAAAAACAATGCTACTGGTCAGCCTTTATGCTTGTATGTGGGTTTTACAAATTAAAAAGGATTTTAAAGAGCTTGTGACAAAACCTAGTGTCACAGACACGTCAGGTTCCACCTCCCAACAATACCCACGCACTCAATGCCCGGAATACTAATCACCGCCACCTGCACTTCATCAACGCAGCAATCACCACCACTACTAAAGACTCACACTCACACACACTCACTGTCCGGTCTCGTTTGCACTTCAGTCACATGAATGCTTACCTTAAGGACTCCAGCTCGATATTTACCAGTCTCCAGCGTCTCCAGTATTCCTCGTGTGCTTCCCCTTCTGTGTGTGAGTGTTCCCAGTCTCCAGTCTCCAGCGTCTTCTTCATTCTTTATTCTACAATCAACAAAAGGACAGTATTATCTCTCTGCTACTCATTCTGCTATCATCATTGCTATATACTCACCTGCATCTCTGCTGATATCAATAAAACACCATTGTTTGCTTTTACATCTGCCTCTGTGCCGTCTCTGTTGTAACAGAAGACCGGACCATACCAACTGGATATCAGCATGAGTTTAACGGACCCATTTCAAGAGCTCGTGGACGCTTTGCACCGAGCACTCACCCCACAACCACAACCACCGTCACCGTTACCAGCCATTGCTTCCGCATCCACCGTTCCCTCACCTTCACCTGCGGTTCACGCCAGTCCCATGGCCAAACCAGCGCCCTACTCAGGATCGGCGGAGGACTGCAGCGGATTCCTCCTGCAATGTGAGTTGGTCCTGGAGATGCAACCACATCTCTACCCCACAGACACGGCGAAGATAGCGTTTATCAACTCTCAACTGCAAGGTAAAGCGTTGCACTGGGCAACGCTAGCCGCCTCCAGTGGATGGAACGAACAAGCCCTCATCACCTCCTTTCATCAGGGGTTGGAACCCAGAGTGCGGTTGAATCTCACTGCATACGAGGATTCCATCGGCCTAGAACGCTTCATCCAGGTTGCCATCCGCGTAGGCTCTCGTATGCAGTCGTGTCTCGAAGAACACCAGGGCCAGCCACTTCCTAACATCCTCCTTTCGGTCCGAACCCATGCAACTTGACAATGAATCTATGACCCTGAATCTATGTTTATATTGCGGTGCTCCTGGGCATGTAATCTCCGCATGCCCAATCCATCCTCCTCGTCCCATGGTGAGTGCAATCATTCCCTCCATTAAAAAGATGAAACCACTCACTACTGTTGTAACCCTTACTGCTGCTGATGTATCTGTTCCAGTGGTGGCGCTCCTCGATTCAGGTTCAGCAGGAAACTTCATCTCCGGCTCCCTCTCCGACTATCTACCAAGTCCACTCCATCACGGGCAAACCCTTGAGTCGCAAGAAAATCAGCCGATGTGTGGGTCCCCTTCAGCTTCGTGTGGGTATTCTGCATGTTGAAGACATCCATCTGCTGGTTCTGGAGGATTCCACTGCTGACGTGGTTCTAGGGCACCCATGGCTGGAGCAGCACAGCCCTACCATCTCCTGGTGCACGGGCGAGATCCTGAAGTGGGGCGAACACTGCTTTTCCAACTGTTTCTCCGAAGATCCTGTTCTCAAGTCTCCATGCTCTAAAGACATCTCCATCTGTACCACCTCCATCGAAAGTCCTATTGAGAAACGTTCAATGGATATTCCATCCTGTTACGCCCCCTTCAGCGACGTCTTCTGCCCGCAACGAGCCTCCAAGCTGCCTCCACACCGGCCATGGGACTGTGCCATCGATCTGTTACCGGGTGAGCCAGTGCCTAGGGGAAGAATCTACCCCCTATCTGTACCGGAGGAGAAGGCCATGGAGGAATACATCGAAGAGGCCCTTAACCAAGGATACATCCGCCCGTCTACTTCCCCCTGCTGCTTCGAGCTTCTTTTTCGTGGCGAAAAATGATGGAGGCTTGCGGCCCTGCATAGACTATCGCTCCCTGAACAAGATTACAGTCAAGTTCTGGTACCCACTTCCCCTCGTCCCAGCGGCCCTGGAACATCTCTGTGGTGCCACTGTGTTCACTAAGCTGGACCTCCGCAGCACGTACAACCTCATCCGGATATGCGAGGGGGACGAGTGGAAGACCGCCTTCATCACGCCCACCGGCCATTACGAATACCTGGTAATGCCGTATGGCCTGGTCAACGCCCCCTCCGTATTCCAGGATTTCATCCACGAAGTGCTCCGGGAGTTCCTCCACAAGTTTGTACTGGTGTACATTGACGACATCCTCATATACTCCCGGAGCTTGGCCGAACATTGCCACCATGTTGCGGAGGTCCTCCAACGCTTACGGCAATTCCATCTCTTCCTCAAGGTAGAAAAGTGCTCCTTCCACCAGCCCTCTGTCCACTTCCTGGGATATATAATTGATCACAGTGGCATACGGATGGACGAGGGGAAAGTGGAAGCAATCAAGTCCTGGCCCACTCCTTCCACCATAAAAGAACTCCAACGCTTCCTAGGCTTCGCCAATTTCTACCGCCGTTTCATCAAAAACTACAGTTCAATAGTCAACCCACTCACCAATCTTCTCCGTCATCAGCCCAAGTCTCTGTCCTGGTCCCAGGAAGCCACCAACGCCTTCAAAGCCCTCAAAGCGTGCCTTCACCACCGCTCCCCTCCTTGTCCACCCCGATCCAGACCTGCCATTCGTCGTAGGGGTGGATGCCTCCACCACAGGAGTGGGAGCGGTATTATCTCAGCAGCAGGGGACGCCAAGTAGACCCCATCCATGCGCCGCCTTCTCCCGCAAGCTCAACCCGGCGGAGGTCAACTATGACATCGGTGACCGCGAGCTCCTGGCCGTCAAGCTTGCCCTGGAGGAATGGAGGCATTGGTTGGAGGGTGCTAAACATCCTTTTCAAGTATTAACTGACCATAAGAACTTGGAATACCTCAAGGCTGCTAAGAGACTTAATCCCCGTCAAGCTCATTGGGCCATGTTTTTCTCCAGATTTGACTTCTCCATCTTCTATCGTCCAGGCTCCAAGAATATAAAGGCAGATGCCTTGTCCCATCTCCACGCTCCTGATGAGAAAAACGAAACTCCTGAAACAATCCTCCCAGAGTCAATCTTCGTGAGTCCCATACAATGGTCAGAAGAGACCTTACCCTCCTCCAATGCCTCCTCCAACGCTCCGCCGGGTTGTCCCCAAGGCTTGCAGTACATCTCCCGGACTCCACTCATTCACTCTGCTCACTCGTCACTTGGCACTGGCCACCTGGGGGTCATTGAGACCCTCTCGCTGCTTAAGGAGCGCTTCTGGTGGCCCAACATGGCCAGCGACATCAGAAGGTACGTGCAGGGCTGTAGGGAGTGCGCCATCTCAAAGAGCCCTTGCCATCTGCCAGCCGGCATGCTCAATCCTCTGCCCGTTCCTGAGCGACCGTGGTCACACCTGGGAGTGGACTTTATTACGGATCTCCCAGCGTCTGACGGCCACACATGCATCCTAGTAGTATTAGACCACTTCTCCAAAGCCTGTCATCTGATTCCCCCTGAGAGGTATACCTACCGCTATGGTAACTGCTGAGCTCATGTTTAACCACATTTTCCGATACTACGGTATCCCCGAAGACATCGTCTCAGACAGAGGACCCCAATTCATCTCTCGCGTCTGGAAGGCTTTTCTATCCCTCCTGGGTGTGACCGTCAGTCGAACGGGCAGACGGAACGGAAGATCCAGGAGGATCCGGGAAGATCCAGGAAGATCCGCCCACTTCCTGCGTACCTTCTGTCACGGCCACCAGGACTCCTGGAACCAGTACCTGGGTTGGGCCGAGTACACACAAAACTCCTTACGGCAACCATCTACTGGACTCACACCCTTCCAGTGCGTACTCGGTTACCAACCCCCACTGTTCCCTTGGGACGGGGAACCCTCCAACGTTCCAGCGGTCGACTACTGGTTCCGGGAGAGCGAGAGGGTTTGGGACTCAGCTCACCACCTGCTGCAGAGAGCCCTGCAGACGCAGGATGACAGCCGACCTTCGGCGCTCCAACGCTCCATCCTACCAACCGGGGCAGAAGGTCTGGCTGTCAACCAGGGACATCAGACTGCATCTGCCCTGCAAGAAGCTGAGTCCCCGCTTCATTGGCCCATTCACCATCACCAGACAGAACAACCCCGTCACGTATCGTCTTCAACTCCCTCCACAATACAAGATTCATCCAACTTTCCACGTGTCACTTCTTAAACCTCACCACCCTTCTGTTTCTCCCTCCACAGAACCTGACGTGGCAGCCGCCAAGCCCCCCCTTCTACTCATCCTGGACGACGGTGCAGCCTACGAGGTTCGTGAAATACTGGACTCCCGGCACCGTGGTGGTCTACTGGAATATCTGGTGGACTGGGAAGGCTACGGTCCCGAGGAGCGCTCATGGGTCCCCAAAAATGATATCCTCGATCCCAATCTTCTGCAAGCTTTCCATGCCAGCCACCCTGACAGACCTGCCCCACGCCCAAGAGGACGACCACCACGACGCCGGGGTCCTCGGCCCTCAGGAGCGGGCTGTGGGACGGGGGGTACTGTCACAGACACGTCAGGTTCCACCTCCCAACAATACCCACGCACTCAATCCCCGGAATACTAATCACCTCCACCTACACTTCATCAACGCAGCAATCACCACCACTACTAAAGACTCACACTCACACACACTCACTGTCCGGTCTCGTTTGCACTTCAGTCACATGAATGCTTACCTTAAGGACTCCAGCTCAATACTTACCCGTCTCCAGCGTCTCCAGTATTCCTCGTGTGCTTCCCCTTCTGTGTGTGAGTGTTCCCAGTCTCCAGTCTCCAGTCTCCAGCGTCTTCTTCATTCTACAATCAACAAAAGGACAGTATTATCTCTCTGCTACTCATTCTGCTATCATCATTGCTATATACTCACCTGCATCTCTGCTGATATCAATAAAACACCATTGTTTGCTTTTACATCTGCCTCCGTGCCGTCTCTGTTGTAACACCTAGTAACTCCATTGGATTCTCAAGCTGTCAGTCAAACCTCATAAATCCACCCCACCTCTATCATGATTCATGAATGAAATGCTGCAAGCATTTGGAGATCTCTGTTTCTTTGCAATATGCAAAGGTAAATAAAGGTCTGATGTTTGAAAAAAAAAAGTAAAGCGTTTTATGTATATAAAGGCTAATGTTTTATGTATTTGAAGAGCGGAGAAGAGTCCATCATATTTTGTTGAAGTTGAATTAAAATGTCCAGATAAATTTGGAAATGAATAAAACAGAAAGTAAATATAATTCAAAAACTGTAGAATTTTAAGCTTCAAAATCCTTAATACCGACTTTATTCCTGAATGGGAAAGTTCCTTCTGGGTTGTTTCCTGCAGTGGAAGAAATTACATTAATGTAGACGACTAAAGGCAAGACTGGTGGCTTGATGACAATGTATACAAGTTTGTCTGGCTAAATTAAACAATCCAGTCAACATTAATATTACTATGATGACCATATAACTAGTGTGGACATGATAATGATGGGCCTCAATCAGCTCCCTAGTTCAGTAGTCAGCACTGATCAGGGAGTCAGCCATTTTAAGGGCTGTCTCAGTCACAGAATCCTTCCAGTGCACTGAAATATTCACTCCCTAAAAAGTCTCAGGGAGCAACAATGCTCACTATGCTCCCTTAATGGAAGTTCTGAAGAGTGAAACTTCGATCACATGAGCCAACTCACTACACATAACAGCATGAGATAGATGTTTTTCAATACAAACCATTATGTTATTTTATTTCTGCATAAACATTAATCACTAGACAGGTAATTAACATAATCTAACTAGCATTTTTATCCCTGAATTGTTACACGTATATGTAACAAGAAAATGCTGCTGTTCATGAATACCAGTAATTGAGTTATAAAATAATGACATTGAAATGTCACCAGAAATAGAGACATCTGAGTCCCAATGTGAGCCAGTGTCTTTTACTGTTCTTACAAGTGCCCGGATTCATGTACACCATATACTGATTCACAAGCTCACGAGTTAGGGAGCTGAGCTGATGATCCCCAAAATTTGGCCATGTCCTGTGTTGAGAAAAATCATCTTAATGCGTAAACAAACCTGTATGACTTTAGCAACATGGGATAGTCATAAAGAGAGATCATTAATTGTCACCATTTCACCCTGTTTGGATTCCTGTTTTGCTACATTTCCCACCACTAGTTTGTCACCATAGTTCCTGATCACTTTCATCATCACTATCAGCTGTGTTCCATTACCCACCTCATTTGTCATTGTATTTAAGTCTTGTGTTTTCAGTTCATCTTTGTCCGGTATGGTTCTATGTGTGGTTGTGTCTCGTGTTTGTGGCAAGCACTTTGTTTGTTCATGCTTATAAGCCCTTAGTTTTCCCTTAGTCTTCATCGGTTCTTGTGACAGATAGCATTTCTTTTTATTCCTGTTTTCCAAGCATTCATCATTAAAGTCTGTCCTTGAATGTTTCCTCATCTTTGTGATTTTCCTAACCATGCATTGTAACAATTATACTGTATTATTGTCACACAATGGGTGTGTGTGCCAGCAGACAGAAAAAGACTATTGCAGCATTGAATATAAATCCAATACCAAGTTTGATAAATCCCCCAAAGACAAGACAATCCACTAAACAGGCAGAGTGACACACCTTAACATAATTGTAACACCAAACAGAGAATGGAGGCAAGGCACAACTTAACTAGTTAATACAAACGAGACTAATTAATTAAACACAGCTGAAACCAAATGAACTAATGACAGTTACTATAGAAACAAATGAAAAGCATGTTGCTATATGGTCATGTAGATTATTTAACACTAAACTTGTGGCCTTGAGAACATATGAACTTGAGGTTATGACAACGCATTGATTGGCCACAACACAACGATGTACATAGTTTGTCATATCCATTTTGTATCAATGAAGTGTCATATCGATCAAGTTCCCAAAAAAAAAACTCGTTGAACCAGTCACCATATATTATAATGCTCATTTCTCTTATCAATCTATAAAGCACGACTAAGCATATTGTATGCATAGTTATTACTTACCTGAAATGACTGTCATAGTTTCTTTGATGCAGCCTAAAAGAAAGGGGTTAAACAGTAAATGAAGGGTCCCGTGATGATTAAATACAAACACAATGACAATACAATAGCATATTATGCTTCCATAGGCTGGAATTCACTTAAAAAAGCTATATTCTATGTAGCTGCTGTATTTTGCCTGGCAAATAAGCTCAGAAAAACATGATCATTTGAAAAATGTTGTGCTGTTTAAAATCCTCACCTGTTGCTGCATTTTACTTCAGCCTGCTTCGTTATTTGATTCATCATGCCATAGCTAGAAAAACAAGAGGAAACAGCTAGCGCACTTTGCTAACACACATGCATGTGCATAGAGTTCAAGTTTACTTTTATCCAGCAATGTTACTCCACCAAACTGATGACGTTATCAAATATTGAAAAAAATCTATGAAATTTACATGAGCAAACAGTTCTGTTTATGTTTGTAATGATATGGCTTACTAGTGCTGCTCTCTGCATCTCTCTCCTGGCGCACTCCTAAACACAAGTGAATTTACATGAGGACGCCTTGGTAAATTAACCTAACGTTGCAAAATATGAGCAAAGTTACCTTGTTGAAGTCAAATACTAAAAAAATTGTGGAGTCTCCTCAGTTTCTGCTGCTGAAAAAATTCCTGCTCAAAATTTCTTTATTGTGATTCACAGCAAGAAATAAATTTACTGTAGAATTTACCCACCATTAAAATTTAACCATGATGCTTTGCAGATTTACAGCAACATGCTGTATACAGGTTCTACAGTAAGGATTTGTTCATTTTACAGTAATAATGCTGTGAAAACTAAAGAAATTTGTTACAGTGTGGGAACTGGAGTCCGGGAAGGCGTGAATGTAACACTTTGTTGCGTGTTCCTGGGGGCAGTGTTTTTCAGGGTTTATGATGTCACCAACCCGGGAAGAAGCTTATTGTAGTCCAAACCGGTCGTTTTTGTAGGCATTAAACTGCCATAACTTTAAAAGACAATATCTCCGTTTGCATTGAACTTTCAGCGCTGTAACTTTGCAACTTGTGCTCAAGCAGCAACATTACACACTAACTAACAGTTAAAAAAGTGAAATAGCAATGAACCACCCCTTTAATTCCTTTATCAATTGAAAATCTTGATGTTGTACCCTGTGGTAAAATAATAGTGCTATTAGTGTCTTTATAAATTAACTTAACCATATTAATGACATTTTCTCCTAATCCAAATAATTGTAATGTACGAAACACAAATTTGTGTTCGACTGTGTCAAAAGTTGTATATTATTGTGAATTGAGCGCCCCTTTAAAAACCTGATTGTGTCTCTGAAATGATCTGTGAAATACCAGTTTTGAATCTGGTGGCGTAAATATGAGTTAAGATTTTACAGTCATTAAGCAGGGTTATAGGTCTAAGATGGTCTATTAATTCAGGATTTTTCCCAGGTTTGGGGATGAGAGTGATAATTCCTTGCTTCATAGAAGGTGGAAGAATATGAGAAACAGATATCTCTTTTAACATGTGAAAAATAAGGTCTTTAATATATACTCCCAAAAATGTCTATAAAAGTTACTTAATCCATTTGAACTGGGCGATTTGTCTAACGATAAACATTTCATGGCTTTTTCCACTTCATCCATCGTGATGTCTGCATCACACACATTTTTAAAATTCTCATCAACTTTGTGGATCTAATCTTTAATGTAATCAAAGAATCAGCATCTGTATGTGAATAAGAGGAGGAGTAAAGTTTACTATAGAAACAGTAAATCTCCCTAGAAATCTTATTAGGATCAGTACATTCTTGATTATTGATTAAAAGAGCCTTAACACCATTACGCTCTTGTCAGTTTTTTTTCCAATCTACAAAAATACACTTTCGCCCTCGATATTATATATGCTCCTTTGGCTTTATCAACATAAATGTTGTCCAGTGATGATTGTAGGAGAAGAAGTTTTTGTTTGCCATCAGCCGTTAAAAGGGTTTTAATACAAATACTATTT
Source organism: Culter alburnus (assembly GCA_028476615.1). Taxonomy (NCBI): domain Eukaryota; kingdom Metazoa; phylum Chordata; class Actinopteri; order Cypriniformes; family Xenocyprididae; genus Culter; species Culter alburnus. Next base: position 65,384 of record JAOTNS010002332.1, read on the forward strand.
ATTTCTTGAATTATTTCCAATTCTTTTTTTTCCCCCTATTCCTGCTTAATAATTTACCACAAAATATGGAGATCTGACGTACCTTATATTTTATACATTCCCATTTTTCTCTATACGTTTTAAGAGTTGAATCACCAATTATGTTGTTAATTGTAGCTATAATTTTTTTTTCAAAATTGGTTCACTATTTAAAAGATTTTAATTACATTACCATTTACATTACCATTACTTTTTAATTACATTATCCTTTTCTCCCTTTACCTCCCCATTGACCTTTTATCTCCCCATTGGTTTGACCAGAATTTTTCATCTAAATCAACAGAATGGGTTTCTTGAAGAAGAAAACACTGAGCTCTTCGTCACCCGTAGATTTCTGAAGAGCAGTTTTGAGGCAAAAATGAGGCCGCTGCCATCTTAGCTGTGCGTCACCGCACGTCACTCCCGGATAACTGAAAATGGGCAAAGAGGCAGGACGTAGTTGAACTGAGGTGCCATGGTTACTGAAACCACGCCGCCTAGCTCGACGTGACCATGTTAGCGGGCAAAGGAGATACTATCTAAAATATTAATATTCTAATGATATAACTTATCTTTATTAGTTAATAAAGATAAGTTATATCATTAGAAAGTTATAAAAGGTTTACTGTCAATCTACGGCGTCTTTTTTATGATATGCTCCAGCACCAGTAACTTAATTGAAATTTGTGTCAGGTTTGCACATGACAACACGAAAAAATCAAACGGGACTTCATACCTATATAATGAAATAGTGATCACGAAATAAATCCAATCTGTTGCACTTGGGTAAAATGTCCATGAGTGTCCATTGAAAAACAAAAAAAACAGTACTTTTTGTCCACAAAAGCATTAAATCCATGAAATATTAATATATTATCCATTGTTTGCATCACATTTATTCTGAATGATCTGCTCTCCATCATCGTTATTCAAGAAATTATGCAACCTGGGCAGCGTTTATGTTGTAAAACTGTATATGATCATATATCTCACAAAAAAATGAGCCTAAGTCCAAAATGCAGCAGTTTTAGTTATAATATCCAAGCAGTGCTGTTGGAGTTTGTGGTGTCTTGAGAGGGATATTCTCCAGCCATAGTCATAGTAAATCTCACGAACAAAACCTTTAGCCAATGCCACGACGATCCTTTCCTTCCGCATGCGTGCACATCTACACGGACGCACATCTGTCTCGACCATTAACGCAGCAAACCATATTATTTTATAATTGTATAAAATAATCCCGAAAAAAGCAAAAACACAGCAGAGATGCCAAATTCAGCGGCTGGAATTAGCTGGGGTGACATGACGGCTCATAGACAGCAGCGCGATCCACCTGTCACTCAAGTGACCACACCCTTAATTATGCAGAACTTTAAGGCTTAATATAATTTAAACGGATGAGTTATAAAAAAATTCACCCCCCTCAGAGTTGTCATGAAGGGCAACATTAGCAGTATAGACCAAAACCACAATTTGTACCAACCTGTAAACATGTTTTTTTCTGCTGTAAAATTGGCCATTTTAACATGGGACTCAATGAGATTCTGCTCTCTTTTGGAGCCTGTAGCCTGTCGATGAATTGCAGTTTAAGTCACTTCCGTATTGGCCTCAAGAGAAACTGGGGGAGGTTGGCGCTTGGTGCAAACACAGCGCGAGCGTCACTACGGGAAGCAGAAAGTGTCCGACTTCTCGCCGATCAGTTGCACACCTTGGCAATAGAATCGCCATTGGCTAGTAAATGTTTTTGTTTAGTTGCCAGACTGATATGCTTATACTTGTGTGTGTATATTTTATATTATAATATAATATAATATAATATAATATAATATAATATAATATAATATAATATAATATAATATATATACAGTACAGTCCAAAAGTTTGGAACCACTAAGATTTTTAATGTTTTTAAAAGAAGTTTCGTCTGCTCACCAAGGCTACATTTATTTAATTAAAAATACAGTAAAAACAGTAATATTGTGAAATATTATTACAATTTAAAATAACTGTTTTCTATTTGAATATATTTCACAAAGTAATTTATTCCTGTGATGGCAAAGCTGAATTTTCAGCATCATTACTCCAGTCTTCAGTGTCACATGATCCTTCAGAAATCATTCTAATATGCTGATCTGCTGCTCAAGAAACATTTAATGTGTACAATTGTACAAAATATTTGTGTACATATTTTTTTTCAGGATTATTTGATGAATAGAAAGTTCAAAAGAACAGTGTTTATCTGAAATCTAATCTTTTAACATTATAATGTCTTTACTGCCACTTTTGATTGATTTAATGCATCCTTGCTGAATAAAAGTATTCATTTCTTTAATTCTTTTCAAAAAAATAAAAATAAAAATTCTTACTGACCCCAAACTTTTGAACGGTAGTGTATAATGCTACAGAAGCTTTGTATTTCAGATAAATGCTGTTCTTTTAAACTTTCTGTTCATCAAGGAATCCTGAAAAAAAAGTACGTTTTCAACATTGAAAATAATCATAATGTTTATGAGCAGCAAATCAGCATATTAGAATGATTTCTGAAGGATCATGTGACACTGAAGACTGGAGTAACGATGCTGAAAATTCAGCTTTGCATCACAGGAATAAATTACTTTGTCAAATATATTTAAATAGTACACAGTTATTTTAAATTGTAATAATATTTCACAATATTACTGTTTTTTACTGTATTTTTAATTAAATAAATGTAGCCTTGGTGAGCAGACGAAACTTCTTTTAAAAACATTAAAAATCTTAGTGGTTTCAAACGTTTGGACTGTACTGTATATATATATATATATATATATGGCCTATATAAAAATTCCACCAAATTTATCAATATAAAATGGCACAGCTTTTTAAATATCTGAACGTACACGCTTAATATCAGTCAATCAAGCATTACACGGTTATGATATTATGATAAGCACTATTTAATGATTTAATGATAATGATTTAATGAACTTTAGTAATTAGAACTAAAACTGTTGGTAACCATGTATGAATGCATATTTGTCATTTAACTAAACTAGCGCGACCAAAAGCTACAAGCTACATTCCGTTTTGTGTTGCGCTCTGACAAGCTCATTCATGAAGCAGCACAGCGTCTTCAGATCACAAACTAAAATCGTGCATTACTGCCATCTATTGTTATATAACGCATCTTGTGGCTTTATAAGTTCGTCAGCAGTTCATCGAGAAGAGATCGCCTGATGATTAGGCCTATGTAAAGGACAGGAGTGGGTTCACACTGCACGAATCGATTTAAAGGTTATAAACATGATTAAAACGCTGTCTGTGCCGAAGACTTCAAGCACATACATGTGAATAATAGCCTTTTTTGAGATATAGGAGTATTGACATTTGAGTAGCCTATATACATTTGAGTATTGTATTTCTTGATATAGTTTACAAAATAAAACACTATGCTTTGAAATCATAATTGTAGTGCATTGCTTTGTTTAAACCCCAAACATCTTACTTAAACATTCTTCATTAACAGTTATCCAATTATTTATAATATGCTATGTCATAAAAAAAAAAAAAAAGTAGTTTCAATGTAACTAGCTACTTTTTGATAGTAACTTGTAGTGTAGCTAACTACTTTTTCAAAAGGGTAGCTTGACTGTAGTTTAACTACTTTAATTCATGAGTAGCTTGTAGCTTGTCAAACTACAGTTTCAGAGTAGCTTCCCCAACCCTGGTAGTGACTGAAATAATATTCACAACCAAATCAGCATATTGCAACCTATACTGCTGTCTCTGTCATTTGTTCTTTGACCATTTGTCACTGTGTACCTGGATGATACACAATTGTTAGGTTTATGGACTAGTTTTGGTCACTAGAGGCCCTCATTGGGCTTATTTCAGTTTCCCGCCATTGCATCATGTGCTATTGTTCTCACCTGTGCCTCATTGCCTGTGAGTGTATTTAAAGGGATAGTTCACCCAAATATGAAAATTCTATCATCGTTTACTCACCCTCAAGTTGTTCAAAATCTGTATAATTTTCTTTGTTCTGTTGAACACAAAGGAAGATATTTTGAAGAATGTGTTAAACTGAACAGTTTTGGGGAACCATTGACTTCCATAGCAGTTTTTTTCCTACTATGGAAGTCAGTGCCCCAAAGTGACCTGGGTACAAACTTTCTTCAAAATATCTTCCTTTGTGTTCAACAGAACAAAGAAAATTATACAGATTTGGAACAACTTGAGGGTGAGTAAATGATGACAGAATTTTCATTTTTGGGTGAAGTTGCCCTGTTCCTCTGTTTTTTGCTCAGTGTTTGTTATGTTGAGACCAATCTCTCCAGTCTTTTGTTTTTGGATATTTTTAATTTACCTTTTTTTCTTGTTTGGATTTACTTCATTTTTGCATTGACTCCTTAGAACATTTGGAGATTATTTTTGGAATTACTTTATCATTTTTTTGCATTGACCTTTTTGGATCTATATGGATCTTCTGTTATAAAATCTCTTTCTGGACTAATTAAATGAGACATTAAGTTTATTGCCTGACTGAGCTCTCATTTCTGCAACTGGGTTCTCTACCTTCTCATTCAAGCCCTCACAGCTTTGTTCTAACCTTGGTCCTTACACACAATGATGATCATTAAAGGGGGGTATCACACACAGTTTCTGCCAATCTAATGTTAATCTTGAGTACCTATAGAGTAGTAGTGCATCCTTCATATCTCTAAAAAGTATTTAGTTTTATCATATTTATAAAAGATACATACGCTGTACAGAGTCTTTCCAAAAACAGCCGAGCGCCTGGAGGAGTGCCATGTGAGCGGAGCTAAAGAATCACGAGCACGCATAGCTTTTGCGTAGCGATTGTCTGCAAGCTATCATAAACGTCTCTGTTTAGTTTCAAAGGGAGTTCTATTTCATCCCGGTCAACATGCCACCATATGGGTTAGCCTCGCTAAAGGGCGAGCTGTCAGGAGATCATAAATAAGATTAACGTGCTGCACCTGCACACAATCATCCTCTATAACAGTGGTTCCGAAAGTGGGGGTCGTGAGATGATTTCCAGAAAAAAAAAAAAACTGTATTTTTAATTATTAGAAATAGCATATTTTATCAATAATTTTAACAAAAAACTAAAAATAGTAGTAAAATTAAAAACAAAAACCATGCAAATAAAAAAAGCCATCCACCTTTCGATTTTCGGTAGCCTCGACCTTGTTCACCTAAATGCCAGGTAAAGTACCATTTTCCTTTACACGAGGCAAAAAAAGGCATGTGTTGACTGTAACAGAGACTTTAAATTATATGTAGTTCCAAACATAGGTTCGGGAAGAGCCTAAACATTCAGTCCTGTCAATCATCATTACGAGCGTATATAAGCAGCAGTCACTGCGTCATCCCAGTGACAATTCTTCCAGCCTCCCTCCTCCTCCGCAGCTCCTCCTCTATTTCTCTTATTCTCCCTCTATGCAGTTCTGTTATAGCACTGCCAGACCGCATCTGTGCGCAGTGTGAACACTCTAATCCGTTAATATAGGCACGGAAAAAAATATGCACCGCATACGCACTGCAAACAGAGTATGTGTGAAACAGCTGTTAGTGTGTGTGCGCCATTGCGCACAATGTTTGTATACTTTAACCACCTCCGAAGATAGTGGGGGTCGCAAGTCACTGGCATCATTATTTTGGGGGTTGTGGGCTGAAAAGTTTGGGAACCTCTGCTCTATAAATACAGCTGCAATGCTGCCGGCACATTCTCTTTTTTGCCTCCTAGAAGAGCAGAGCTGTAGTGAGTTTAGAAGAGAAAAACTGATCGGAACCTCTTCTCTTGGGTGGGAGTAAGTTACCGTTTTGGGCGTTGGAACGTCATTAAACTGGTGAGTAAAAATTAGCCGCCGAGAGCCTCTTCGTTCATAATAAGAACGAATACTACTCGTGTTCTGGTTAATATAATATTGCCTTGTTAAAGATATCTGTATATATATTATATATCTAATATGTCATTGTATTAATTTATATATGTGTATATATGTATAAATTATATATATATATATATATATATATAATTTTAAAAAATGGCACTGAGAGCCTCTTCTAAGAGAGAAAGCTACTCAAGCTGCATCATATTTCTCTGTTTTTCTGGCATATTTCCTTGTGAAGGGAAAAAATGCAAGATAGCAATTCACCTGCAGCGGTTTCAACCAGCCAATAAGTCAGTCAGGATGAGGGAAAGAAACATACCCACAAGCGCAAGCATGTGGAGGAGCATGTTGAATATCTGCAACGTCAAATGCAAGAAATGCAAGACACATTGCAGGGGCTTTTTGCATGCATGTCAGTTTCCAGCTGATGTGATGGATAGAGGGAAACCAGCGACAAAGCGTGCTCATCGCCAACCTTGATAGCTTCAGAGACGTGGGATGAGGGGGAGGATCCTCCAAGGAGGGACCCAGAAGATCTTTCAGACTGTGAGCTAGATGAGGATATGTCACAGGCCTCAGATCCAGCTCCTCTTGATCCATCAGACAGGGCTGTGATTTCTAGAGCAGCAGAGAAAGCTCAAGTGCCTTTTTCAGCAGCGCCAGTGACATCTGTTTTCGACAGATGCTCTCAATGTCGGAAATCAGAAGGACTACCGATCCTTCCTGATTTTGTGACAGAGCTACAGTCCTCTTGGAAGGCACCTAGCACTACTGCTTTACCCAAGACTCAGTTAGCTAATGTGTCAGGTGCGGAAGGCTGTGGCCTGGCCACAGTGCCACTGGTGGGGCCTACATTTGCTATGTTGGCTGGAGCTACGGCAAGACCAGGTAGAGATGCAACCCACCCAAACAAGCGCTGCCGAGTTGTGGATGTTCAGCTGTGTAAAGCTTATCAGGCATCAGCCTTGGCAGCAAGGCTTTCTGGTACAAGTTCCCTCTTGTTTGTCTATTTAGAGGGCTTGTTACAGGACTTGGGGGCTGCTGGTCCCAGCGATGAAATTTCAGAAATGCTGAAAGTAGTTGACATGCTGATCCGAGGGGCCAGTGCAGATGCTGGCTGGGGTGCTGGGTCAGTCTATGGCTTCAATGGTTCAAACGCGCCACCAGGTGTGGTTATCACAAACAAATTTTTCTGACCAGGATTATGCAGTAGTGGCAGCCCCAGTCGTACCAAGGGAGGTTTTTGGGCTGCCATCAGAAGCAGCCCTGGAACAATCACGCAAGGCAAAGGAGTTAACGTGCAATGCAACAAATGCAACTTTAAAAACGTCCTTTCTTCTGGCTATAGCATCAGCAAGGCGTAAGTGAGTTGCATGCCTTCTCTGTGCACCCAGCATGCTTGAGGCTTGGGGGAGAGGATGGACCCATCTCACTCTTACTGAATCATGCATTTTTGCCCAAGGTCCTGCCTCGTTCATATGTGTCTAGGCCGTTGGTTCTGGAACCTTTTAATGCACCTCCTCATGTCTCAGAGGGAGCAGCCCGGTTGCACCAAAACTGCCCAGTCAGGGCTCTGAGAAGATATATAGCTTGCACGCAGTCAATAAGGTAGACAGATCGGCTATGTCCTGCATGCTGGAGAAGGGATGAATCCTTAAACGCTTATTTTTGTTCAAGTTGTACGGACCTGGTGGCTTGGTTGGTTTAATGTTTAATGTTTAGTTCCAGGGACTGGTGTTCATGTTGGCATGTCACAATATCAGACTGTTTAATAAAGAATCGAGTAAAATCATGCCTCTCTCCTGTGGTTATGGCCCCATTACATTCCCTCCTGACCTTATTTGGTACACTGTTGACCCATATGGTGGTGCGTTGAGTGTTCGAATCCATGTGCGGAGGTTTATTAAACACAACAGCAAAAAAAGAGAGAGATATTACCTCCTTTACCAGGTAAGCCGGAGCTCCATCAATGTCCAGTGGTGGAGGGGGTTCCCTCTCCTCAGTAGTGGGGCCGGAAGCAGGGTGGACCGGTTTCAACAGGGAGACATGAAAGGAAGGAGAAATACGATAATGAGCAGGAAGCTCCAGCCTGTAGGTTACCGGATTAATCTGTCTTAAGATACGAAATGGGCCTACATACCATGGGCTGAGCTTCCTGCTGGGCAGCCGCAAACATAGATCTTGAGTCGACAGCCAGACCCTCTGACCCGGCTGGTAGTTTGGATGGGGACGCCTCCTGCGGTCTGCCTTGATCCTCTGGGCTCTGATTGCCCTCTGCAGCCTCACATGGGTGCTGTCCCACACTCGTTCACTTCTTCGGACCCAATCATCCACCACAGGCACTTCAGAAGGTTGTCCAGACCAAGGGAACATGGGAGGCTGATAACCTAGAACACACTCGAAGGGGGTGAGTCCTGCAGATTAATGAGTAAGTGAATTCTGTGCATATTCCGTCCAAGGTAAAAAGTCACTCCAACGTTGTTGTTCTCGACTACAGTAGGACCTGAGATAACGCCCCAATTCTTGGTTCAGTCTCTCAACCTGTCCATTAGCCTGGGGATGATAGCCAGATGTTAAGCTCACATTAATGTCCAATTGCTTGCAGAAAGCTTGCCAAACACGAGACGTGAATTGTGAACCCCTGTCAGAGACTATATCCTCAGGTATTTCATAGACACGAAAAACATGGTGAAATAATGCTTGTGCAGTTTCCATTGCTGTGGGTAAGCCTTTTAGTGGGATAAGATGACATGCTTTAGAGAAGCGATCAATAATTACCAGGATTGTGGTGTACCCATTGGAACTGGGTAGATCAGTAACGAAGTCCACAGCCAGATGAGACCAGGGGCGCTGAGGAATTGGCAGAGGTTCAAGGAGACCAGCTGGGAGTTCTCAGGGTGTCTTGGACTGAGCACACACACTGCAAGACTTGACATACATAGAAACATCATTAATTAGACTAGGCCACCAAAAGGAGTTACGCACCAGTTCTACTGTCCGTTGAATGCCAGGATGCCCGGAGCTCAGAGATGTGTGCACCCATTGTGTGATTCGCTGGCGAAGAGATCATGGGACAAAATGAAGGCCAGGAGGACATTCAGGGGGAGTGGGTTCTGTTTGCTGTTCACGTTGCAGTTCCTCCATTATATCCCAACGAATGGGTGCCACAATAACAGAAGGAACAATGACCAGTGGGCTTGTCTTGGATTGAGACGTTTTGCAGACTTGATGTATTCCAAATTTTTGTGGTCAGTAATAACCTGAAAAGGATGGCGAGCTCCCTCCAACCAGTGTCTCCATTCTGCCAGTGCTGCTTTGATAGACAATAGTTCCTTGTTACCCACGTCATAGTTTCTTTCTGCAGTGGTTAGTTTTCTGGAGAAAAAAGCACAGGGAAATATTTTACCAGGGTTTCTGTGTCTCTGAGATAGAACTGCTCCAATACCAAAGTCTGAAGCATCTACTTCCACAATGAATGGTAATTCAGGATCTGGATGTTTCAGAATTGGGGCAGTAGTAAAGCTGGTTTTCAGAGTCTCTAAAGCTGTCTGAGCAGACTGAGTCCATGACAATTTCTTTGGTTTACCCTTAAGCAATGATGTCAGAGGAGCTGCAATGGAACTGTAGTTGCGGATAAACCTCCTATAAAAATTAGCAAATCCCAAAAACCTTTGCAATTCCTTTACCGTGGTAGGACGTGGCCATTTTGTGACTGCCTCAACTTTCCCAGTGTCCATCTCTACTCCTCTTTGACTGATCCTGTAGCCAAGGAAGGTTGTACTAGAGACATGAAATTCACATTTCTCAGCCTTGACATACAAGTTGTTAGCCAGTAATCGAGACAGAACATTTCTTACATGCTGGATGTGTAACTCATGTGTTTTTGAGTAGATCAGAATGTCATCTATGTAAGCAATAACATAGTGGTTCAGGATGTCACAGAAAATCTCATTAATGAAGGACTGGAACACGGATGGAGCATTGGCCAGGCCATACGGCATAACAGAGTATTCATAGTGCCCCCTGATGGTGATAAAAGCCGTCTTCCATTCGTCACCTTCTCGGATTCTGAATAAATTATAAGCACTGCGCAGGTCTAATTTAGTGAAAATGGTGGCTTCACGCAACTGTTCTAATGCAGAGGGAACTAATGGCAGTGGGTACCTGTTCTTGATGGTAACGGAGTTGAGACCTCGGTAATCGATGCAGGGACGTAGACCACCATCCTTCTTCTCAACAAAGAAAAAAACCTGATGCTGCTGGAGATGTGGAAAGATGGATGAAACCGGATTCTAGAGCCTCTTCAATGTATTTCTCCATGGCATGCGTTTCAGGAATGGTTAATGGATATACCTTGCTCTTAGGAGGTGCAGTGTTTGGTAACAGTTCAATCGCACAGTCCCAAGGGCGATGTGGAGGTAACTGGGTGGCTTTTGTTTTGCTGAAGGCCTCACTGTAGTCAGCATACTCTGGGGAATAGAAACTGGTTCATTAGTTGCCGGGCTTTCAATGCTGGTGGTTAAACATGGGAGTTGTAACTGGAGCTGGAGGCAATGGTTGTAGCAATGCGGTGACCATTTAGTAAGTTCTTTGGAATTCCAGGAAATTTGTGGATCATGAATAGTTAGCCATGGATTCCCCAAGACTACAGGATGCTGGGGTATTGATGTTACATACAAAGAGATTGTTTCTGAGTGGAACAGGCCTATCATGACTGTAACAGGAGCAGTTTGATGAGTAATGCCTCCACCAATAGGTTGGCTATTAATGGCTGTTATGTTGATAGGTGGTATACACGGGATAACAGGTATTTTGAGTTTATGGACCAGTTCATGTAAATGAACTGTAAATGAACCAGTTTCATGTAATAAAACTTCTGTAAACTTTGGATTTATGTTTAAACACACCATATGAAATAAAGATTGGATTGTGGCCTTGATTAGCCTTTGATTACTGTAAAATAAAATACAAAATGTACAAAATAAAGCTATTCTCAGATCAATATTAAAATATTACTGACATTTCTAGTTTTAAATATTCTGGTACTTTTTAAATTTAAATAAAAAAACATTTATACAACAAATTTACAACATTTACAACAATTGTCTTTTTACATACAGTGAAAAAAGTATTTGCACTCTTGCTCACAATTGAAAATGCATAAATGCATTTGCATTAAAATATTCAAAAGTCTGGAATCACTAGGCTATGGAATCACTAGGGTTATTCTTCCCGCATCTTTGTGCTCTTGACATTGATTTATTCAACTATTGTGGATGCGAAGATGCAGGGGTATGTGATGATGCCCCAGGTGGAAGAGATGCTTGTGGGCTATCTCTCCCCTGGCAGTGGACAATCCCTAAAAAAGCAGATGGAAGTTCTGCAGGTGTACCAGGCTGACTTGTTGAAAAGTCTGAGCACAAGCAGGGGTATCTCTGATGAGGCATTTTCAGAACTTTATTAAGCATTGATTAAGCAAACAGACCGCTGATTAAGCAAACAGACCGTGCCATTGTTGGTTCTATGGCTGCTATCATTGCGACAGAGAGGCATCTGTGACTCAACCCGACGCGCATCAAAGACAGGGACAAGGTGTTCCTCCTTGATGCCCCTGTGTCTTCTTCCGGCCTATTTGTGACTCTGTCAACATGGTCATCAGTAGGTTCCGGGAGGCTAAGATACACGCTGAGGCTTTTGACAAGTGTAAGACTAATGCCGGACTGTCTGGACTGAGAAAGGGGTACTCATTGAGAAAACAAAGGAAATTAACATTCTAACTCTCTCTTGCAAATTAGCATCCCCATTCGAGACGCAATCACATTGAGTCAATCACACTTCAGTATTGCCTTAATCTACATTTCCTTTCCTTTACCGCCTCTTCCCCCATTTCTTCTCTCTACATGCAAAGATGACCTGAAATTCACCCAAAATCTATATGGTTTAATGTGAACAGTTATCATACAACATTATACATGTTTGGTATCATTTGAAATGTCTCAGTGCGACTGGTACAAAGGTCTCATTCCCACAGAAGTAAACCAGAAGGTAATAAAGGTTTAAAGATTTTAGAGTTATTTTGCCCCTTGTAGTGGGTGTGATCACCTTCACCAGGTCTTTCATGCAAATGCACTATTGTCCCTAAAAGGTGTAAACTACTCAGTCTGGGACCCTGATTAATGCAAATTCCAATTGTGAAGTCATGTTTCCATTTGAAAGAAGTTTCTGTCTTGGTCTGATTATTTAAAGAGATGTTGCAGGAGACTCAGGGCTCGATCCTGTCATTTTTCTAATGTCAGGTATTCATCTCTTACTCTGTTTCTGAGCATTTGATGTTTGTATTGATCATCTTTGAGATGATTATGTAATTGGCATGATACATTTACCTGACTAATAAATTGTTACATTTGACTTTATTCTGACTTACTCTGAAATTATTGGCTCTAGTAGATTATGTTAAATCCATAACCCCACAAATCTACACTCAGGTTAGTAACGGACTAAAGTACAGATTAGGTGGAGCAGTGGGGCACACCAACTGATATTTTAGAGCTCCGACTAGCACATTGGCATTAGTAAGTATACTTAGACTGTGTAGGCTAATAATGGGTTTTTTCCTTTTAGAGCAACAGAGTGTTGCTAGATCAGTCTAAACAGGGTGGGCCTCAACCTCTGGTTATGGTGAGATTATTCTAACTAAGTGTCTGTGGGTAAACCACTGCGTGATTATGTAAAGTTACCACTAGAGGAAGCTAAATTGGTCAGCCTGATTTTATGGTAATGGTCATGGCCCCTAGTTAAAAGTAATCTTACCTTAATTCGGTGTGTTCAGATCTATGAGGACTAAATAAACGTATTCTAGAATGAGCAAAGTGGGTACGGCCTCTAGAATATTAGTCATCACTTCTGTCTAATGACCAAGACTGACGAGATTGTGTGTATGAGATCGTATGCCCGGCCGGTGCGAGACTCAAAGCGTTATAGGAATCCGAATGAACGAGTACAATAAGAGTAAATAGTTAAATAGAATAATCAAATGTATAGCTAAATTATTATACAAATGTCCAATAATCAGTAGACATTCTAAACCAAATTCGAGGTCATAATAAAATGGAGTCAGATAAAAGTTTACTTGGAATTAAACTACTTTGCCACACTGAAAAGACCGAACGCGCAAGAAACCTTCCCCGCCCGGTGGGAAACCGCCGTTGGACCGATTGGGCGGGCCCTACACAAGTTTCTCCCCTGCCATGCTTGAGAAGTCCAGAAGTTGTGTGGCGAGTCATGTGCCCATCGTAGGGACTGGGGAGCGACTTGTCACTCTCAGCAGCCCAGAAGAAAACCAGACCTAAGAGAGGTCATTACAGCTAAAAAGAAGTCCTGAGGCTGGTGAGCCCAGGACCATGGGGGTGTGCCCATAGGGAGGGGGCCCAAAAAGTTTTATCTAAGTTCAGAAGCTCCTTCACTGTCAGAGCCGCTGTTCAATCTCTACTGCCATCTGTGTTTTGCGGAGCAGTGGTCTCCAGTGAAATATTACATGTTCAGGTCTCTGAACATTTAACATCCCCCAGAAAATCAAAGCATCAAAATTGGTGCCTCTTGCAGAGAGTTTAACAGCATGGAAACTACTGCCAAATATTTCTCCTTGGGTTCTAAAGACTGTGGAAAGGGGCTACACAATCCAGTTTGCACAACATCCTCTACATTTCAACGGCATGGTCACCACTACCATGAAACCGGAGTGGGCGCATTTGTTGACACAAGATTTGCAAACTCTCCTGGATAAAGGGGCCATAGAACATGTTCCCCAACCAGACAGAGAGTCAGGCTATTACAGCCGGTACTTTTTGGTTCCCAAGAAAGATGGGGGGTTATGTCTAATTTTAGATCATCATGGGTTGAACCGCTTTTTCAGAAGATACACATTCAAAATGATAACAATCAAAATGATTGTGTCTCAAATCCAATCCAGGGATTGGTTCATGACAATCGATCTCAATATACTTTCATATAGAAATTTTGCCATAACACAGGAGGTTCCTGAGGTTTGCTTTTGGTGGCGAAGCTTACCAGTATTGGGTTCTTCCATTCAGCGTAGCCTTGTCACCCTGCACATACAAAAAATATATGTATACAGCTCTGGCTCCCTTGCAACTCCAGGGCATTCACATTTTGAATTACATAGACAACTGGCTGATTTTGGCCCAGTCTCGAGAGCTTGAGCTTTGATATTGGGATGTTGTCCTCGATCACATCAAATCTCTGGGATTCAGACTCAACGTCAAAAAAAGCATTCTCTCTCCTGCCCCAGAGGACAATGTATTTTGGAGGTTGTATGGAACTCGATCACCATGTGGGCACAGTTGTCTCCAGCACATGTCGAGTCCATTCTAAACACTCCGAAAATCATCAGGCTAGGTCAGAAAATTACTTTCCATTACTTTCAGAGACTTTTAGGTCTCATGGCGGCTGTGTCCACAGTGATACCTCTGGGCCTTCTCGACCATTTCAGTTGTGGCTCAGGGCCAGGGGATTTCATCCAAGGGTCAATCCCCAGAGGCAGATAAGGGTTATGCATGGTGGGCCTCATACCCTTTCTATGTGGTTCAGACCCAGGTTTCTCACTTTGGGTCCCACTCTAGGTGTGTGTTGTCATCGCAAGATGCTAACAACAGACGTTTCCCGCATGAGCTGGGGTGTGGTCTTAGATGGTTGTCCAGCCCAAGGGATCTGGAGAGGTCATCATCTCGATTTGCAGATCAATTTTCTCGAATTGGTGGCTGTATTTCTGGCCCTGGAATACTTCCTCCAGCAGTTAAGGGATTATCATGTTCAGGTGCAGGTGGAAAATACTTCAGCAGTCGCTTACATAAATGGCCAAAGTGGGCTGCGTTTGCACCGCTTGAACAGACTAGTGCATCAGGTCCTGCTTTGGGCTCAGGACAAGTTCCTGTCCCTCAGGGCAATTTACATTCTAGTACATATGAATGTGGGAGGATACTGTCTGTCCAGACAGGCTGTGACACAAGGGGAATGGAAACTCCACCTCGAAGTTGTCAGACAGATTTGGGAAAAAAATGTATGAAGCTTGGTTCCTCATTTAGCCTTGTATTTGTCTTTTTACATACAGTTTCAGTTGTGTTTAGTCTGTTCTTGGTGTTTTGCTTCAACAGCGCTTTCCAAACTAAATTCCAATGTGTACCATGTCTGAATAGGTCCATAGGAATCTATGGTTTTGTTTTTCTATTCAAATTCTTGTAAGCAACAGTTATTCAGTCGAAGTGTATTTAGGCCTTAGTTAGGCTGGTCTGTTTCAATGATTTTAGAATAGTAGTAACATTTTTCAGCTGTCATTTTTTCAAAAAAAAAAAAAATAATAATAATAATGCTAAATAAAAATATCGGTAGCACTTTATTTTACAGTACGCGTACTTTCCTGGTACATATATAGTAATTATGTTGTACATACAGGTAAAAGAGTGGTAACACAAAGTACTTACCTGACATGTATGTACATGGAAACTAATAAGAAACACTGCTGTACTTTCCAATGGTACATACATGGTAATTACTTTGTACCTATAGACAAGTATTGGGTAATAACAGGCGCTTACTTAGAGTGTCCGTACATGGTAACTAACAGACACATTACTGTACTTACTAGAGGTATATACAGTACATAACTATGTTGTACTCACGGACAAGGGTGGACACACATAACGGACACTTACTTACAGTGTGTGCATGTTAACAACAGTACAAAACAGAGGCTTACCAAATAGTGTTTTCTCACTGAAGCCATTTAAATAACAAAATTCTCAAGAAATAAAGTAATTGTTTTGCTGCACTATGTATGTACTTTATGTAGTGTTTTATGAACTGGTATAGAACCCCTGGGGGGGGGTCTATATAAGTCTATATATACTTGTCAGTGTTTCTTATTAGTGCTGAAGTCCAACTAAATATATACTTAAGTATATTTGATTGTGCTAAAGTGGAACTATTGCAAGTATAATTTAGGTTCACTTTAAATATCTTGCATTTAAAGACTAATATTATACAAAGATCATAGGCATAATATTAAGAAATGTGCATAAAGAAAATTGCAATAAAGAAATTTAATTAAAGTGTAATTATAATTTTATATCAGTAAGTCTTAAATGATATGTCAATAAATATGTTAATGGATTTGAAGTATATTTAGTATGAAATGTAAATATAAATGTATTTTAAATAGATTTTGGTATAGGTTGTTTTTACTTTGGCAGGCTAGGTTAGCTTAATAAAGTTTTTTAAAAAATTGCAAACTACTCAAAATGCTCTCACGCAGCAAACTCAGAATGAAAGCTAAAAGATTCTTATCTATCCCTCGTGTCATTTTGGTGAGCAGATGTGTGTGTATAGCTCAGAGCGAGACTCATTTGTGTGCATCTTATCACAGCTATTATCTCCACTGTGGTTTAACACTTCAAGTTTATTTCATACCCCCCCCCAAGGTTTTCCATTTTACACCTCAACTACAGTGTGCAGTTGATCTTTAATTTAGTTTTAAACACTTAAGATGGTTGATTCTACACTGAACAAAATTATAAATGCAACACTTTTGTTTTTGTCCCCATTTTTCATGAGCTGAATTCAAAGATCTAAGACTTTTTCTATGTACAGATATGTTATATGTACAGATTTCTTTCAAATATCGTTCACAAATCTGTCTATATCTGTGTTAGCAAGCACTTCTCCTTTGCCGAGATAATCCATCCACCTCACAGGTGTGGCATATCAAGAATGCTGATTAGACAGCATGATTATTGCACAGATGTGCCTTAGGCTGGCCACAAAAAAAGGCCACTCTAAAATGTGCAGTTTTATCACACAGCACAATGCCACAGATGTCACAATTTTTGAGGGAGCGTGCAATTGGCATGCTGACTGTAGGAATGTCCACCAGAGCTGTTGTCCGTGAATTGAATGTTCATTTCTCTACCATAAGCCATCTCCAAAGGCGTTTCAGAGAATTTGGCAGTACATCCAACCGGCCTCACAACCGCAGATCGTGACTGCTTACTTTATATGCAAAAGGATGCAAGAGAATACATTTTAAAATAAAAAAGGTAACACTGTATAATAAGAATACAGTAATAAAGTACTTGCAAATCATTTGCAAGCTTTAGTTTATAGTTAATTCATAGTTAATATACTGTATTGCAGTCTCTACATTGTTAATATATTGATAGGCTATATACAAAAATTGTCAAGTCAGCTTTTTACGACGCAGATTGTTTCAAAGCAGCTTTACAGTGTTTTGGCTGTAAAATAGTGTTATTGTCCAGCTTAAGGAAACTACCAATGTGTTGTACGTCTGCACCAACACATGATAGCCCTATAGGTCTGGGAGGAAGTGTTTTAGGGCTAAGAACACAGCCCTCATTTCTAGGCAGTTGATATGCCAAGAAAGATGAGGGCCCTCCTAATGACCCTGGCACAAAGGGCACAAAGTGCTTGTCACGTGACCGTTACCACATACATGGGTTTTAATATGGTATGAAACCCTCTGCCTTTTAGCCACCACTAGAAGGGCCACATGTGCAGCAAGCCCAACAGAATCATGTGGCCCTTCTAGTGGTGCATGTTCATGTACTTGTACTCGTACTTATAAAAATACCCCCGATACCAAAGACCGATACCTCACGTGAGGTAACCGACAGAATTTTCCGTGCACAGAGACACCGACGGCAGCATCAGAAACAATGTCAGCAGCCTCAGAGGCGTAGAAATACTTCAAAATTAATGATGACAACCCACACATTGTGAACTACATGCTTTCGTTATCGATTAGTGAAGGCGGGAAAGGCGGACTCTCACTGAATGACACAGACCAGAAGCTCTCTCTCTCTCTCTCTCTCGCACGTGCTCTCTCTCTTTCTTGTGCGCGATCCCAGTTCTCTCAGACACCGTGCAATCGGTTCTCCTCGCGCCTGAATAGTCAAATGCACACATAGTTGTCAAAATGTCCATTGTGAGGAGTATCTCACGTAAATACAGTCAGTTATGGCTTAAGTGGACGTAAATATTTGGGTGAAAACAGGATATGTGTCAGTATCCATGGATTTGGTCTTAAAGGGACCGTAGCCTATATTTGTCATTAATGTTAATAAAACAACAAAATATGTTAAATAAATGTATACATGGTAAATAAACCTACTGTATCTGAAAAACAAGTTCATTTAATTTTTATCTCTACAGTATTTATTGTATTGTTTTTGTAATTTGTTTGTAAATTTCTTTTTATATAACAACAATTATATATAGGTAATTATGCCCTTTGAAGGTTATTGGACACTGTGAAATTTTTGTTCTTTAAGTTTGTGACAAGCACATAAAAATATTACTTTTTTCATTAGACTAATAATAAAGAAGCCGTCCTACATTCATTAGTCTCACTGTGTTGTGCTTTGAAAACTGCAACATCACCAAAAAAGAGAGAGAGAGAGAGAGAGAGAGAGAGAGAGAGAGAGAGAAATTAATAAACGTATAGGCATCGGTATCGGTATCAGTGAGTACTAGAAAAAAAGTATCGGTACTCATACTCGGTCCTTAAAAAATGGTATCGGTGCATCCCTAGTGGAAACCGCACATGGAATAAAAGCCAATGCAATCACACCCACTGAGACAGAAATGTGATACCTCAACCAATCAACATCAAGTTTGGACTCTATGAGTTCCAAACACTGCCACAAGGACTTGGAAGGAGAACTTGGAATGGAGAAAGGTTTTGAAAAGAAATAAAGCATTTTAAGCATTTTCAAGGTCCTAAAGACCTTGTCTTATTTAACTGTGTATTTTGGGACAATGCAACAAGTTCCACAGGATGGCATGGTGATGTGACGGGCGGACACATTGAATGCTACGACCCAATCACATCACCACAGCAGGAAAGGTGGGGAATAAAAGCTTTCCCAAGTGAACAAACCCTTGTTTCTGATTTTCTGACCTGATGAGCGAACAACAACCAAGTACGACCAAGGTGATACATTTGCAAGTAAAACTTTCACCGCACTGACCTTCAAGTAGCTCAACTGTTTCTGCAGAGGATTTTGGCTCCTGACCTGCATAACTCAAGTATCTCCAACCTACAGAAGATCCTGCGGACTGACCACAATCTGACCTACAGTTCTCTGGATTACACAAAGACCCCAGCATTTAGTGCAGCTCTGCAACTGTTGGAAAGCAATCCAGTCTCTTCCACTGCAAACGGAAGGATATCAGTGGAAGACGCTGATCACCCGACTAAGTGAAACATAAATATAAGCTAACCAAACTTTTTCCCATAGGCCTTGGCATTAGGTTTTTGCTATATGAGATTGCTATTTGTGAAGAGACTGTTTATCTAGGGTCAGCGTACACAGATAGATACATTAGACACGTTATCTGAATTTCATACCAGCATCCAGAAAGACCACAGTTGACTCCCCCATAGACTGCTAATTACCCATTCATTGCTTCGTCCAATCCGTTGCTCATCTACTTGGCATTCAATTTGTTAACATCCATTTGTATAGTAGTTTGTAGTTTGTTTGATTATTGATTCAATTTTCTTAGTAATTTAGTCTTTCTTTATAGTTTAGTCATTTTCTTTAGTAGTTTTTATTGAGTGTGATATTTTACTCTTGTATATCTTTTTGTTTATAAATTCATTTTTATTGCAAACTGTGTCATTCTTGTGTTGATAATCAGAGGCTTTACAAGCTCGCCTGAAACTCACTAAATCCTTCAGATTGGCCAGATGATCAATTTCTTCCAATTTATAAAATTCTTCTTATTCAGTCGACAATCTTCCATGATTGTTCTTTATTGTCAAGGTGAGATTCCTTGCTGGTGCCCCGAAAAATTGGAAGGAATCATCTGACTCAATATTAATATTAATATAAAATATTAATATCTAATCCAAAATCACTACAGAAAGATCCTGGCCTAACCACAGCCTGCCTACCATGGTGAGAATAGAATCCACCCAAGCCAGGGACAATTGTGCCTGCATCGTGGTTGAATCCCAAACAACCCTGAGAAATGTAGTTTTCTGGCATGGTGACAGATTGTTTTTCTTTAGATTTAGTCTCAAACATAATTTCTCTAAATGAGCAAGAACAACAGCTCAATGTCGAATCACCAACTCTTGTTATCTGGCTAAAATTAACCAGTTGTCGATGTAGTTTAGCACCCGGATGCCCTGGACTCACAGAGGAGCCAGAGCTGCATGCATGCATTTGGTGAAGGTTCAAGGAGACAACCGATATTGGTATGCTTCCCCCCAAAAGCAAACCTCAGGAACTTCTTGTGACCAGGTAAAATCTCCATGTGAAAATATGCATCCTTTAGATCTATCGTGCCAAACCAATCCTCAAACTGGATTTGAGACACGTTGAGTTTTAACGTTAACATATTTAACCTGTAGATCCGCAGAGTACAGTTCAAGAGACGAAGATCTAAAAGGCCCCCCCCCCCACCAGGAACTCCCGCTCCCCTGAAACACCAGAGGTGGCAGGGGTGGCAGAGAGGTTCCTGGAAGGGAAAGAGAAGTGGCATGATGGAGAAACACCGCTCTCTCTTTCCCTAGGGGGTGCCTGACTTCTTTTTCTTCTCAGAGATCAGGTCTGCCCCCTGCAGGCTGGGACTGTGAACATCACCCCCAGTCTCTGTGAGGGGGGCCACAAGTCACAATGCTGGCCTTCTGTTCCTCCCTCCTGGAGCTGGGCACGGGATCGGAGGTAGAAGATGAGGTAGGGATGAAATGCTGGAATGCTACGATTGCTTTTTTGCTGCCTGAAACCTATCGACGACACATCACCGAACAGGCCAGATGTCTAGCCACATTTCTAGCAACTGTAAAACTGCATTCTTCCATCTTAAAAATATACGAAAAATATAAATTACGACATATACCCTCAATGACAAATGCGGAAGAGTTCATGCATTCATGACCTCAAGGCTATATTGTAATGCTCTACTGGCTGGTTGCCCTGCATGCTTAATAAACAAACTACATCTGGTCCAAAACACAGTAGCTAGAGTTCTTACTAGAACCAGGAAGTACCTAGTCTGGCTATCACCAGGCCAAGCTCAATTTAAAATTGAACATTGGTCTGGGGAGTTTGCTATGTATTTCCTACTGCACAAGAGGCGTGATCAACGAGCATTAGTCACGCAATTGGATAGTCCTTCAACCAATCAGATCAACGATCCGGGTGACATATTTTGCAGAGCGATGCGAAAACTCCAGACAGGTTTACCGTGTGTCTCAATCAGCTCCCTAGTTCAGCAGTCAGGGCACTGATCAGGGAATCAGCCACATTCACTTTCATGATATACTGATTCACGACCTAGGGAACTAGGGAGCTGATTGAGACGCAGGTTTAGTTTGTATTGGTTTGTAGCATTTGTAAGGCTGGAAGCTTACGCTGCTATTTTGAACCAATAATCGGAAACAAAAAGCAGTTGAAGGATGACGTGCATGATTTAGTTATTTATCTGACTCCAATATAATTAATCTGACTCCATTAAAGTTGTTGTTATTTTTTACCTCTTATTCATTAAAGGTAAAAGTCTTTCTTTGAATTGATAGGAAAACGTAGGATTTAACCTGAACGTTTAGATGATGAAAGTTACAATCAATTTAGCTTTCAACATTATCAGTTACAAAAGAAAAGATTCTTAAAACCTTTAAAGCAGGCAAAGTTATTTATTAAGTTACATGTTTAAATATACAGACAGTAGAATGGAACATACTGTATAGAAAACTTAGTTGTAACGAATAATGCACTGCTGTGCAGAAGAGGCCGTAAAAGCCTTTCTTGTATTAAGAGGTTACGCACCGGTGTGCGGGAGCGGCAGGGTTAAAGCCTTTCTCCCAGAACAACAGTTACCTTTCCTTCTTATACCCTGAGCAAAGCATTGTTATACATGAGTGGAATACCAACACCAAAACCAACTGACAGGAAACCACAAGATATGGCAAATGGGTGGTGATCAAGAGGGGGAGAAGTACATTAGCATACTCTCCTCAATACATGTTTAAGTAATACCTAGATTGTACATTAGGATACTTCAATGTCTCCATTAAGTACACTACCATTCAGTTCAGTTTATAAGCTGTCAGATGAGACCAAACATGACATAGTTAGTTAGAAAACACTAGTAGATAAATAGCATGTAGTTGAAAGCATATATGCCATGTGAAGCAAATGGTACAGATGAGGTGTGTTGAGGTGTAAACGACTCTGTCTCTCCAAACAGAACCATCCTGTGCCTGGAGTGTCCCAACAGTCCTCAATCAGCATATTGATGAATCCCTCGCACTAGATAGGCATTAGCATACTGTGATGATAAAGGCCATTGTGCCATGTTTAATTCACATGTATACCTTTTAAAGGGATTTCTGAAAACTAGGGCAGTAAAGAGTTCTACCCATATTTGCTCAGCCCTACACATTGATCCGCGGTTTGCAGAAGCAGCAATGGCATCGAGTGATTTTTGCAGGTTGTGCAAAAAAAAACATGAAAGTGATCGGTATTTACACCCACTCAAGCAATTTGTTTGCTAACTAAATAAGTCATTCAGCATCGTTGAGAGTTTAAAAGGCGACTCTGATACTGTTCTGGTTCAGTGTAAATGAACGCGGAATATAGCTGCCCTAAACTACGTCATTGTTATGACAACCAAAAAGAATTCCAGTCAGCTCAGGCGGCGCGAGATTCAAGAAGCAGGGAGACGAAACATATAGAGCAAATAATAAAAATATTGTCTACCATCAAGGGGCATTGAAGTAAAAGAGTCCTGTACTCACATCGTGAAGCAAACCACCAAAATAACAGTAGAGAATCACTGTGTGTCATTAATCGCTGTTTGTAATCTTCCTATGAAGAGACTGTCGGATCAACGCTCTGCTACATTTCTCTCAGATAAGGTAAATGCTTAACACAATCGGCGTCACTCTGATTGTGCATTGTAATTTTGTGACAGATTGTTATTAAGTGACGGTCGTGCGAGAGACGGTAGAGTTTGAAAGCTGCTTGCCGTCGCTTCTCTATCGTCATCGTGTTATACCCGCCAATAGCGAGCAAGGTGGATAAGCCAGTCTGTGATTGGTTCCCGCAAAAGTGTAACAGCGCAGCAGAAATGAATGCACGGGTTTCCAGACTGAGTTGCCGAGCGAAATCAAATCGCCGGCAGATCAGGCTGGGTTTACCCAGACTAGGAAGTACCCATAGGAAAGAAAATCAAAAGTGAGATCTCTTTAACATCTCAAATGTTTCTCCTAGACATAAATGAGGTTACTTTAACATCAAATTGAGACTTTTGCTTGAGTCTCCTGCAGTGTTAATTTTATAATCATTTTTGATTCAGTCTTATGGGGCGCGCGTGAAATTCACTTCACAACAGATGCAAATTCACGTCATGAGAGGGGCTTCTGCCAGGTGGCTCCAGTCTCATTTCTGCATACTTCCTCTGAATAAACACATCAACTTGTCAGCGGGAAAGCAGTTGTAAAATACGGTGAATAAGCTCAATTGCCGGCTTTAGCTAGCTTGTAGTCTCAAAATGTATATATATAGCTCAAACTGAGTAAAGAGCGTTTTTTTTACAATTTACCAGATTGTCCGACCTCCTCACTCACTTTCTTCCAAGCAAGATCCTTTTTATTCCTGTTTCTATAAAAGTACAACGATGTATTGTACAGCGATGATGATTTTATCCTCCATTGTTGTTTCGGATTTCTGCCTCCGCTCACTACGCCGTAATCACCTCAATACTAGAGCAAGCTCCTGATTGGTTAACGCGGCGCAAATATTCGCCGAAGTTCAGATTTTTCAACTTGCACGATTCACGCAAATCATGTGTTATGCGCGTCAAATGCCCGAAATGCTCAATTCGCGCCGCCGGACGTCTATTCGCATCTTTGCATTGACTTAACATGTAAATCACACGCGCTTAACGCTTCATTCACATCTGGTGTGAACGCACCATTAGTCTTTATCTTTTATCTTTTGATAGCTATTTTCACATTTGAAATCTTGTGGATTTTCGGAAAACATTGCATTCTTGCTGGTATAATATGATCAACTTAAAAAACAGTAACTCACAGAAGCGTATGTTTTGTATCGAAGAGAGTTTTAATCTTAAATCTCCATGCAGTCTGTGTCTATATTTGTTCTTCATTCTAGTAGTGCTAAATCCCCACTTTTACCAAGGTAAAACAGCACTAATGTAGCGCGATTTGCTGGCGTGGATGCAGTCAGTTTTGACTGCGAAAGATGAGGTCATTTAACTGAATGTCATGTATTTATGGCATTTTACCTGCTAGAAATATATGGTCAGTTTTAATGTTATTTTTAGGTGGAGTAGAATTAAATGAGCGGCAAAACTCAGCATTTTGTTTGTGTACGTCAGTTTGAGAACCACTGCTGGATATCAGCCTGCACTTTGATCACAGATTTAGTCAGCAAACGAGCAGCGCAATATAGACCACTGAATGACTGTTTAATTTAAGTAGAAAATCTCAAATGGAGATCACTGAACTCCAGCTTACTTGTCTGTATTTTCAGATCATCCGCGCTTCTTCTGTGTAAAGAGAGCGCATGTGCGTGGTTGCCAGATTGCAAAGATTAAGTAAAACATTGATTGGGGGTTTGAATTCTGTAAATCTGGCAGCCGTAAGCATGAATGCTCGTAAAAACAGTCTGCAAAGTTTTGTCTCCTTTATTCGACCAAAATAAAACGTCTTTTAGCCACATTTCAGTCTCGTCTTTTTTCTATATTGCATGTGTTAGTCACAGTTATAGTTTAATGACACTGGTGTTGTCTCTCATCGTCTAGTCTTTGTCATGGAAAAAAAGGTTGTCAATGAACATTTTTCGTCATAGTTTTCATTAACGAATTAACACTCTAACACTCTCACAATGGTCTCCTTTAAAGTTTTAGAAGAGATCTCAACAACATCACACACCGTGCTCAGATTTTTCTCAGACTTCTCTAAACTAAAGACTCCGAAGCTCCCACATTTGTCTCTTCTTGAGTTTAGAAGAGATCTCATCAACCTAATATACTGTACTCAGATTATTCTCCATAGCTTGAAGACTCTTCTGCTCTCACATTTGTCTCCTCTAAAGTTTCATAAGAGATCTCAGTGACATCACTGACTGTGCTCAGACTTTTCTCCTTAGCTAAAGACGCTTTGGCGCTCCCACATTTATCTTCTCTAAATTTTAGAAGTGATCTCAACAGCTTTGCAAAATGTATACCAAGTCAAATGTCTCAATGTGAACTCATTTCTATCATATGTACAACCCAAGGTAACACTTTAGAATACTGATCCTTCATTAATGAATAACTACACAGGAACAAATGAATAATGCATTATTAACACTCTAGTAATTACTATTAACTAACAAGAAACTCTGATTAATGAATTAGTAAGTAATAGTACTCAGTTGAAGGTGGTAGATCACTATTAGCTAATCAGTAACTACTGTTTTTTCATACCTCTCAGAGAACTACTAAGAACTACTATATACAGATTCATAATTAACATGAATGATGTCATAATTAACATGAAGGTCATGGTAACCCACTAGTAATGACTGAAGTATTACCAAATCCTTCAGAAGGAATTACTAATTATTTGGATCAGTATTCTAATGTGAAAAGCATGATAACTCTCTAGTAACTACTGAAGTCATTGTAAATTTTTGAGCTACTGTGCTATGTGCTGGAAAAGAGAGAGTCAATAGTTTCTGTTGCAACATTGAGTTCTTCTAAGCTGTCTGGTATGCTAAGGCGATGAAACTGATCAGGAAGATTATTTATAAAGCAATCTTTAGTGGTAGAAGTGATAGTTCTACCATATTTGTGGTAGTGAGGCGGTTTAGCAGCCTTGGCTAAATGTAGTATACACAAGACTAGATAATGATCTGAGATGTCATTGCTCTGCTGCAGAATTTCAACGGTATCGATATCAATTCCATGTGACAATATTAGATCTAAAGTATGATTACGACAATGAGTGGATCCTGACACCTGTTGTCTAACTCCAGTAGAGTTTAGAATGTCTGTAAATGCCAATCCCAATGCATCTTTTTCATTATCTATATGGATATTAAAATCACCAACAATTAGGACTTTATCTGCTGCCAGTACTAACTCTGATAAAAAATCAGCAAATTCTTTGATAAAGTCTGTATGGTGCCCTGGTGGCCTGTATACAGTAGCCAGCATGAATTTCAAATGGGATTTGTCACTTACATTACACTTACAGCAACACCTCCCTCTTTGCCTTTCTGATGCGGTTCGTGTCGATAATAGTAACCTTGAGGACTAGACTCATTTAAAGTAATGTAATCGTCTGGTTTTAGCCAGGTATCTGTCAAACATAGCACATCTAAATTATTGTCTGTGATAATATCATTTACAATAAGTGCTTTTGAAGAAAGGGATCTAATATTCAGCAACACAAGCTTTATAATTTGTTCATCAGTATTATATTTGTTTTTATTTGTTGAACATCAATTAAATTTTTACCCTTAAATGGGTTTGGGAGTTTTTTGTATTTACTAATTTGGGGTACAGACACAGTCTCTATGTGATAATATCTAGGTGAAAGAGTTTCTATGTGTTGGGATTTATCTGACTTCTGTGACGTGAGACAGCTAACAGACGGTCAGTTTAGCCAGTGACCTGGGCCCCAGTTTGTCATGTTTCATCTCTAAGATTATGTGCCATATTACTGAAGAGAGAAGAGCGGCACCATCCCAGGAGGGATGAATACCATCTATTTTCAATTGTCTATGAACCTTATATTATTCTGCGGACACCACTTAGCAGACTATCATCACTCAATGGCTGGCTGTCTAAGTATCTCATCACTCCGAAGAACAGGAAGAGGTCCAGAGCAAATTACAGTGTCTGACATTGCACTTGCGAGTTCACACACCTCTTTAATGTTAATTTTAGTGATCTCGAACATTAGTCGAACATCATTAGTGCAGACGTGAATAATAATCTTAGAGTATTTATGATTAGCATTAGCCAGCACTTTTAGATTTGCTTTGGCTATGGCTCCTGGAAAACATGTGACTATGGTGGCTGGTGTCTCTATTTTCACGTTCCGTGTAATAGAATCGCCAATAACCAGGGCACTTTCAACAGGTTTCTCAGTGTGTGCGTCACTGAGTGGGGAGAACCTGTTTGATGTTCAAATCGGAATGGAAGAGCGGTGTTTTTCCCTACGACTAGGCCGTCTCATGGTCACCCAATTGCCCTGCTGCGTGGGCTCTACAGCCAGAACCGAACAATGTACAGAGTTCACTAAGCTAGTCACATCCAAAACAGTATCTAAAAACCTTACATTCTTATTATCCTCAATTAAAGTTGGATGCGTGTCTCTAATTCTGAGATTTTCTCTGTCAGCCTGGCTATCTCCCTACATTTATGACATGTGAGTCCCTCGTCGCTGACAGAGAGAACAATGCTAAGCATGCGACAGGCAGAGCAAGTAACAATAGAAGGAAAGGATGACATGACTCACCGTGTTTGTAGACTGATCCGACTTACCACAGTTGTTTGATGAACGCATAGAAAAGTTAGAGACTGATGACAAGTTAACAAGCTAGAGAAATGCTAACGCGTTGTGATAGCGATTTAGATTAAAAGCTAGCGATGTCAGATTAATGCGATAGGCAATATTAGATATATGGTAATGATAATATAAATGACAAGAAATTATAGTAAGAGATTTAAAAACAAAGGTATACGGAGCTACAGATGCAAACCACTCTGAGCAGCGAGGCAGACAAGAGCAGACAGGAGCAATCTATCCAGCGATCACGACTAAAGCTCTATCATGCAGCGAGGCAGACAAGAGCAGACAGGAGCAATCTATCCAGCGATCACGACTAAAGCTCTATCATGCAAAAAGGAAGCCATATGTGAACATGGTCCAGAAGCACCATTGTGTCCTGTGGGCACACTTTGTAAAGTTGTTGAGATCTCATCTAAACTTTAAGAGGAGACAAATGTGAGAGCTTCAGAGTCTTTAGCTAAGGAAAAAAGTCTGAGCACAGTGTGTGATATTATTGAGATTGTGAGACTATAAGTGTGAGACTATAAGTGTTTTTGTATGAGTGTGAGAAGCAGGAGACTCAAGCAAAAGACAAACTTTGTAATGTTAAATGAGGGGGAAAAAGATTATGTAACAAGCATGAAGCACTGGTACACTAGTATTACATTTGTTAAAAATAAAGTATTTAAGCTTAGACTAAACAACTTACACTTGTCTAATCCCTTATTTGGAAAATATGCTGCATATACAATACTGGGCATTTAAATGAGATACATTTAAATGAGTAACCCTTCATATTCTGAAATGTACAGGTGCTGGTCATATAATTAGAATATCATCAAAAAGTTGATTTATTTCACTAATTCCATTCAAAAAGTGAAAGTTGTATATTATATTCATTTATTACACACAGACTGATATATTTCAAATGTTTATTTCTTTTAATTTTGATGATTATAACTGACAACTAAGGAAAATCCCAAATTCAGTATCTCAGAAAATTAGAATATTACTTAAGACCAATACAAAGAAAGGATTTTTAGAAATCTTGGCCAACTGAAAAGTATGAACATGAAAAGTATGAGCATGTACAGCACTCAATACTTAGTTGGGGATCCTTTTGCCTGAAGTACTGCAGCAATGCGGCGTGGCATGGAGTCGATCAGTCTGTGGCACTGCTCAGGTGTTATGAGAGCCCAGGTTGCTCTGATAGTGGCCTTCAGCTCTTCTGCATTGTTGGGCCTGGCATATCGCATCTTCCTCTTCACAATACCCCATAGATTTTCTATGGGGTTAAGGTCAGGTGAGTTTGCTGGCCAATTAAGAACAGGGATACCATGGTTCTTAAACCAGGTACTGGTAGCTTTGGCACTGTGTGCAGGTGCCAAGTCCTGTTGGAAAATGAAATCTGCATCTCCATAAAGTTGGTCAGCAGCAGGAAGCATGAAGTGCTCTAAAACTTCCTGGTATACGGCTGCGTTGACCTTGGACCTCGAAAACACAGTGGACCTACACCAGCAGATGACATGGCACCCCAAACCATCACTGACTGTGGAAACTTTACACTGGACCTCAAGCAACGTGGATTGTGTGCCTCTCCTCTCTTCCTCCAGACTCTGGGACCCTGATTTCCAAAGGAAATGCAAAATTTACTTTCATCAGAGAACATAACTTTGGACCACTCAGCAGCAGTCCAGTCCTTTTTGTCTTTAGACGCTTCTGACGCTGTCTGTTGTTCAAGAGTAGTTTGACACAAGGGATGCGACAGCTGTAACCCATGTCTTGCATATGTCTGTGCGTAGTGGTTCTTGAAGCACTGACTCTGCAGTCCAC
The DNA here is from genome assembly GCA_028476615.1 of Culter alburnus. Lineage (NCBI taxonomy): Eukaryota > Metazoa > Chordata > Actinopteri > Cypriniformes > Xenocyprididae > Culter > Culter alburnus. The sequence goes on from JAOTNS010002332.1 coordinate 94,739, forward strand.
TCTTTTGAATCTCCCCCACATTTTTGAATGGTTTTTCACAATCCTCTCCAGGGTGTGGTTATCCCTATTGCTTGTACACTTTTTTCTACCACATCTTTTCCTTCCCTTCGCCTCTCTATTAATGTGCTTGGACACAGAGCTCTGTGAACAGCCAGCCTCTTTTGCAATGACCTTTTGTGTCTTGTGCAAGGTGTCAATGGTCGTCTTTTGGACAACTGTCAAGTCAGCAGTCTTCCCCATGATTGTGTAGCCTACAGAACTAGACTGAGAGACCATTTAAAGGCCTTTGCAGGTGTTTTGAGTTAATTAGCTGATTAGAGTGTGGCACCAGGTGTCTTCAATATTGAACCTTTTCACAATATTCTAATTTTCTGAGATACTGAATTTGGGATTTTCCTTAGTTGTCAGTTATAATCATCAAAATTAAAAGAAATAAACATTTGAAATATATCAGTCTGTGTGTAATGAACGAATATAATATACAAGTTTCACTTTTTGAATGGAATTAGTGAAATAAACCAACTTTTTGATGATATTCTAATTATATGACCAGCACCTGTATAATGATATTTAAATGATAGCTTCAGTATTTACAATATTATTAAAAATGTAAAATGTAACATGTTTGTAACGCAGTTCATTGTTCAGGGAAGAAGAAGACGAGAACCTGCGAGCGTTGGTCCTCTCACTTCCTTCACTGTCATCGCTCCCCTTTTATGCTTCCTAGCTCCTCCATGAGATACGAGACTGGTGTGCGCCCAGGTGACGCCAGCAGCTATATCACCCTGTAGCCCAAGACTGGTTGCCCACTGAAGCTAAGCAGGGTTGAGCCTGGTCAGTACCTGGATGGGAGACCTCCTGGGAAAACTAGGTTGCTGCTGGAGGAGGTGTGGAAGAGGCCAGTAGGGTGTGCTCCAAGTGGATGCTGCACACTGGTGGTGGTTGAGGAGAGACCCCCTGATATGACTGTAAAGCACATTGGGTGAACAGTAGTAAAGCGCTATATAAAATGCCTCATTCATTAATTTATTCATTAGTAACCACACCACCGGCCTCTCAAAAGTTGCGCTCACTGTGCTTCAATAAGCACTAAACAAAAAAGACACAGTCCAACACACAGCTCTTCAGAGCATTCAGCATACACGTACAAGTCCCCAGTCAAGATTAGGGGTGTAACAATTTATCGCAGTACAATATATCGCGATGCAAAAATGTTACGATATGCATCGTAGAATGATGGCGATGCTTTTACGATATGACGGCAGTCTAATCTTATTGGTTGAGCTGCCAACGTGACCTACTCTGCAAGGTGGGAGTGAGAGAAGCCGGTTGTCACCGCATATAAATGGTCTGTCTCAATCAGCTCTATAGTTCAGTGAGTGTTTCGGGCACACATTGAATCTTGCAAGCAGGTTTAAACGTTTCTCGCGTCAGTCTCTTGCTTGGTCGCGTGAGAAAAGTCGTGGCTTTCCTTTACCGCTGTGCTCACAGAAAGCAAAAGATGCTTGCGATGCTTTGTTTTAAGAAGTTCCGCGGGGCCGTTCACATATTGCGTCTTTTCCGCGTGCAAGTCAGTTATTTCAAATGTAGCTGCGTGGCAGGCGCGCTCATAATGGGATCAACGCGGTCGCGACGCGCATCCGGTGCGTTTTCCAGGCGCATCTAGATGAACAATTCCCGACTTTTCAGAATGCCGCAAGCGCACCGCAGGTAGTGTGACAAGAATCAACCGATCAGCTATGGCCTTTAATTCCGTAACAAAACAACAAAAGCTTAGCCGAACAGCTGATCATAGCTGTACAGGGTGGTTTTTATATATCTCCATAAATATATCTAGTAGTAAAGCTAATGCAAGGGCTAGAAATCATTTATCCTTTGCAGAAACTTCCTGATCCTCTTCGAGACCGCAGTTCATGGATGCATAGCAACGACCGACACCACTGGAGCGCAAGTGCTTTGGAAAGAAGGAGAAGCGATGCGGCCGCGCCTTCCACGCATTTTTAGACGTGATATGTGAACGGCCTCTATTCATAATTCTAAGTTCATGTTAAATTTAACATTCTTTTTCAGTGACAGACAGACCTATTCAGCTGTTGATCTGAATACAGAAGGTTTTTATTAAACCTTGAAATGTGATCTTGTATGTACAACAAGGAAAATTATTGAAATTTGTTAATGTTTTTTGAATAAATCTTGTTTGAATTTCAGTTTCATTTTGTTCAAAATATCATGATACATATCGTATCGTGAACTCCATATCGAGATACGTACCGTATCGTGAGCTGAGCGTATCGTTACACCCCTAGTCAAGATTCTCTCTCAGGCTCCCTGTTTCCCAGCAGCTTATATCTGGTCTCTCCACGGCAATTACTACAAAGTGACACAGGTGGTTTGCTTCAATGTTTCTCCTAAAATAATACTGAAGATCTGGGGCTGGTTGCAAAAACTTATTAGACTTAAAAGTTAATCTAATTTTTTTTCTTCTCAAAATTATGTTTTATTAACAAAGTTCGGGAGGAACTCATTCAAATGATCTAACTAATCATCACATCACTCTAGCCCAGTGGTTCTCAAACCTGTCCTGGGAACCCCTCACCACTGCACATTTTGCATGTTTCCCTCATCTAACACACCTGATTCAACTCATCAACTAATTAGTAGAAACTGCAAGAGTTGAACTGGGTGTGTCTGATGAGGGAGACATACAAAATGTGCAACGGTAAGGGGTCCCCAGGACAGGTTTGAAAACCACTGCTCTAGCCAGCAGTCAGCAATCAAAATGGGCTGTCAACAGATTAATTTTTTTTAAAATCGCGATTAATCGCGCACTTATCGTGAAATTAAGCATATACCATTTATCTTATTTAACACATCCATTTTGCCATCATTGAATATATCCAGCAAAATAAACCATCTGCAGGCTTATTGAGCAGATCTCGTGGTCAAACAGGCAATGGTCAAACAGTGGCAAACAGGTATAACAGGGAATAGACAGAATCGTGGTCATAACACAGGCAGAAGATCAGGGCAGGCAGATATCAATCACAAGTCCAGTAAACAATAAACAGTCCAAGGAGCAGGCAGGAGAGAAACGTAAACGGAGAACAAACTGGGTCAATAACAGGCAGACAATCAGAATAGTATCGCTCAGAAATGCACACCGTAGCAATACAAGACCTTGCGAAGTGTGTGAGGAAGAGATGGGCTTAAATAGTCCAGGTAATGAACTGCAGCTGGGTGTGGTGATTAGTGATAGGTGGAGTGAGTGCAGGTAATTGGCAGGGAGGATTATTGGAAATGGAGTCCGGGAATGACTGGAACTGTGACAGAAAGTCCCCCTCCCGGAAGGCGCGTCCTCGCGCCGTGGATGGAACAACCGGGGAGGGGGGATGGGTGCCCTGGAGACCTACTGGCAGGTGAGGGTGGATGTACCGACAGGTAAGAAGGTCTCCAGGGCAGGTCCAGGGACTCTAGGCGCCATGGCAGGTCGGGAGCCTCGGGCAGCCACGGTGGGTCAGGAGTGTCAGGCAGCCATGTCAGTTCGGGAGCCTTGGGACGCCAAGGCGGGTCAGGTGCATCGGGCAGCCATGGCAGTTCGGGAGCCTTGGGACGCCAAAGCGGGTCAGGTGCATCGGGCAACCATGGCAGTTCGGGAGCCTTGGGACGCCAAGGCGGGTCAGGAGCGTCGGACAGCCATGGCAGTTCGGGAGCCTTGGGACACACACTGTAAATGCACACTGTAGCAATACAAGACCTCGCAAAGTGTGTGAGGAAGAGAGGGGCTTAAATAGTCCAGGTAATGAGCTGCAGCTGGGTGTGGTGATTAGTGATAGGTGGAGTGAGTGCAGGTGATTGGCAGGGAGGATTATGGGAAATGGAGTCCGGGAATTACTGGAACTGTGACAGATGTGACCTGCATATATACTAAAGTACACTAATAAAGTAAAGTAAAGTATACTAAAGCAACATACACAGGATAAATCCAAATATTCTCCTGAATGTGTGTGAAAACAACATGAATGTACTGAAATGTGTCTGTGCATAAATACAATGTGCGATCAGTGCGTCGAGAGCACTCATACATGTTTGCGCATCAATATAACAGACTCACGCATGCTTCTGTACGTCACCGCAATCGTCTTTACTTTTATTCCAATTATCAACCTTAACTTTCATAGCAAGAAACTGGTTTGCTTTATCTAGCCGAGAAACATAGTTTTCATATCATCTGGCCATATAGCGGTGATGTTCCGTTCAGACAAGAACAGCGCGATGAGGGAGGGCTCGCGCTCTTCAGATACAATGACAGAATATGACAGAGAGTTCGTGTTTTAAAGCGAAACAGACACTAGAATGAATAATTCTCTCTGCCATCTCTGATATAATCAGCATGGACTTTTAAGATCATCTAACTGTGTGACGTAAATTCATTAATTCGACTCACCTACGTTTCTCGACAGTTTTCAGCATCCCTCCACCACCCTGCCTCCTCACACTTGCCTGGTTACTTTCCTAACCAGAAATACAAGGGGAGTACTCTAGGTTTGGGCCAAATACTGAGCTCGGAGCCCTCTCCTCGGACAGCACGCCTAATACGCATACTATTTACTCTATCTAATTATTTGTGTGTGAACTCGTGAAAACTGCTAATAACTTTTTAAAGTCAGTTACATAAAAAGGTATATCTGTTTAATTTGAATTGGAAAAGTAAGACTGATCGGCCACACGACCACGAAGGGCCACACAGAGACGAGGCCGCGATCGGCCACACAGAGACAAGGCCGCGATCGGCCACACGACCACGAACAGAGACAAGGCCACACAGAGACAAGGCCGGCCACACGACCACGAAGGGCCACACAGAGACGAGGCCGCGATCGGCCACACAGAGACAAGGCCGCGATCGGCCACACGACCACGAAGGGCCACACAGAGACAAGGCCGCGATCGGCCACACGACCACGATGGGCCACACAGAGACAAGGCCGCGATTGGCCACACGACCACGATGGGCCACACAGAGACGAGGCCGGCGATGACACGACCACGATAGGCCACATAGAGACGAGGCCACGATAGGCCACATAGAGACGAGGCCACGATAGGCCACATAGAGACGAGGCCACGATAGGCCACATAGAGACAAGGCCACGATAGGCCGCATGAAGACAAAGCCACGATAGGCCACATAGAGACAAGGCCACGATAGGCCGCATGAAGACAAGGCCACGATAGGCTGCATGGAGACAAGGCCGCAATAAGCCTCAGAAAATTCATAAGGTTATAGAAGCTGAAAATAGTATGAAGAAATACGGCAAACATACACCACCACAAGTATTTGCGTGAAATTACTAAGAGACAGAGAAAGAACAAGAAAGGGAGATAACATGGAGACAAGGCTGTGATGAGCCCCAGAAAATCATAAGGCTATAGAATCTGAAAATGGCATGATGAAAATACGAAAACATACCACCACCAGTATTTGCATGAAATTACTTAACACGTGATGAGAGAAGGATAAAGAACAAGAAAGGGAGATAACAAGCAACATAGAGACAAGGCCACAATAGGCCACATGGAGACAAGGCCACGATAGGCCACAAGAAGGCAAGGCCATGATAGGCCACAAGAAGGCAAGGCCACGATAGGCCACATAAAGACAAGGCCGCGATCGGCCACATGGAGACAAGGCCGCGTTAGAAAATACGTTAAAGCTATAGAAGCTAAAAATACAGAAGCAATGATGAAAACGAGAAACATACCACCACCACCAGTATTTGCAGAAAATTACTGATTGTAATGAGCATTTGAGTTGAGCATTGAGCACACAGCAGTCCTCTTCATCTGCTGTTAGGAAAATTTCTAAACCATGCTAGTGGCTTGACGGAACTTAGCCAACAGGACTCCATCTAGCAGTCAGAACCTGCCGAGAGAACCCCCAAAAGAAAGTTAACTAGATAGGTATGAGAATACTAAATTACATAGATACAGATGAAGACTGAGAAAACCTTGTCATAATGCTATTGAAGAAAGGAAAACACATACTTGGTAATGCTTTATTAGCTAACCTTAGCTAGCTATTGAACTCTGCAAAAGCTAGCAAACCTTGGCAAAAGGATAATGCGATAATTGTTGTTCAGTACCTCGGTGAAGAGAAAAACTTAAGAGCCCTGCACAGGAGATGGGGCGCGATAAGCATAAGCAAAATGCTTATAACCAGGCAGGGGCAGAGTACTGAGCGCAATAAATCCAGATGTTTGAAATGCGGTAGGCAGCACGATCGCGATGAACACATCCACAATAGTCACGTCACGGAAATTGCAGTGATTAGACCAAGTTGCATGCGTTCAGGTCCTGAAGATGAGCACACTATTTTCTGTGAACACCAAAATGTGTGTACCATCTATTTGTGTTTGGATGGGCACGCGCGGGTTATGTCAAAAGTCCTTGTGCATACAGCGCTTATTGCTTAGGTAACGAACACAGAAAACTGATGTGCTAATTGTAGGGGATCAGCACAATGCGAGATCGAATTGATGAAATGTTAGAATATCTTCAGGATATTATAATTTGATCTAGCTTACAGTCAACAGACTAATACACAGAACCGCATAAACTTTAAACACGCTCAAATGCAGATTGGTATGATAGTATGACGCTAGACCAAGTAAAACATATCTGCTTTATCTCACGATTTTAATTTGACAAATAAACTGACAAGTATGAGTAATATTTCAGCACTGGAAGTATTTTGGTAGAATGAATCATCTTATCCTTTATAGCTATACCCTGGGATTCGCTTGGCACTGATATCCGTCTCTCATTACGATCACACCCACAATTTCACACTGAAATAGATTTTAGTTTTATGCGGTGAAGACAATGCAGTGTTATTTACATTTAATTTATTCATTTCCTGAACTTAAATACTTACCTGAAAATATAAACACTTATTACATTTAAAGGTGCAATAAGTAATATTTTTTTGCTGTAAATAACGGAAAACCACTAGTCCAGTGTTATATTTTTGTTTACTTGAGTACTTACAATATCCCAATGTTTCCAACTATATTTAAATTGTGAAAAAATTACAATTTTAACCAAGGCTCCGGGACGTGTGAGGAGTTGCCTGTCAATGGCGTCATACCCGTCACACCAGCGGCCTCATTCAGTTCCCACAACATTCGGCCCTGCTCTGCTTCATACTACAATAACGTTAATATTCACATCCATGAACATAATTCTTCCTGAGTCCTATCCCTATTCTTTTGCACTGACCGTTAAGGTGGAGACCACATGTCCCAAGATTCTTACATGCCATACCCTACTGAGACCCTGCGACCTCATATGAGGACATTACATTTTTGCCTCTTGACACAATGATAGTCAATTTTGTAAATCTTAGACCTGTTGGCCACATTTAGGGACACTGCAAAACACCATCTTGTGGTGATATCACAACATTACACCACTGTCAGTGAGAACACAATGGCTGGAATATCAGCAAAAAACTTCTACTCCAGTTCCCGAAAGAAAAATGACCCAGGTAAAAAATCTATTCAAATTATATGAATGAAACAAATGTATTTATGTACAATACTGTCTCTATCATCATATGGGGATTAAAATTTGACATATTTTAGTAATAGTAGCACTCTAGGACATCAGTAAATGTGAAGCACTCGTTTGAGGACATTGGGACTATATAACGTTATTTTTTCTACCATGTGGTTAGCTAAACATGGGAATATTTAGATGGATTTAGACGCATTAGCATTGAAAAAACAACAGCATTTGTCTGTGTGTGTGTGTGTGTGTGACCAGAGTAAATCATGGTAAATCATAGTAAATAATACTACAATATGGTTTATCAAGGTGAATCATGCTAGAATCCTGGCAAATCATTCTAGTAAATATCAGATATCGGCAGATAGGCCTACTCAAACCCCAGCTGGATCTCTAATTTTTTTTACGTTATTACAGCGAAACTTTCATTGTCAAGAGCAGAACAATTGCTCATGGCAATTGCAAACAACTCTGAGGTGGAGGACCTCTCAGATGGGGAAGATAATGATCCTGCTGTGGACGAAGTCATTTTACAAGATGTTGACCTCATGGATGAGCATCCTGATTTTTCGCCACCTGATTCATCAGGAGATGATTCCGGTGAAGAGTACACACCACCTGATGCAGCTGAAGATACTGACTCTGAGAATGAAAGTCAGCCAAATCATCCACAAGTGCACAGACGTGGACGTAAACAACAGCATATTAAGAATGATGAGCTGGATGAGGAAGATCAGAGACATGGAGAGCCCAGACCAGAACCAAGGAATGCTGGACGTGGAGAACGCTGGAGGTCTGCTCCATTTAGACCAAATTTGGTCCAGTTTCAGGATGGAGATGATGGACTGAAAGATGAGCGAACAGGTTGGCAGCCACTGGATTATGTGGAGCAGTACATTGACTCAGACCTGATGAAACTCATTGCTGACTGCACAAATGCCATGTCACTGGGTAACAGTGGGAGATCTCTCTCAACTTCGGTAGATGAGATTTATCACTTTTTTGGAGCAGCAATCTTGATGTCTTGCGTGCCTTATCCACAGATAAGGATGTTTTGGTCCAATGCCCTACAAATCCCTGCCATTAGTAACACAATGTCACGTGATCGCTTCTTCAAACTTAGGAGCCATCTGAAAGTAGTTATTGACTATGATGTATCAGAAGATAAGAGGGAAACCAACAAATTCTGGAAGGTGAGGCCTTTTATGGACCGTATACTTACCGGCTGCCGCCTTCAGGTTCGTCCAGAATGCGTCTCAATAGACGAGCAGATGATCCCGTTTACAGGGGCCTGTCCATTCCGACAATACGTGCCACTAAAGCCAAATCCAGTGGGAATGAAGAACTTTGTGCTGGCATCTGTGGATGGACTCGTGCTAGACTTTGAAGTCTATCAAGGTTCAAAAACCCTGGCTTCGAAGGTTCAGGACTCAGATGGATTGGGTCTAGGAACACTAGTCATCAAACGTCTTTCCGAAACCCTCACTGCTGGCACACAAGTGTATTGTGATCGCTTCTTTACCACCATACAAGCAGTTGACCACATGCTGAAGGATGATATTTATCTTACTGGTACAGTGATGAAGGGCCGAGTCAAACAAGCAATGAACAAGTTACCCGATGACAAAACCCTGAAACACCAAGGGAGAGGTGCCGTCTCCACAGTAACCAGGGCAGATGGGAAACTATGCGTGGTCAAGTGGTACGACAACAAGCCAGTTGTGATGCTCTCCACTGTTCACTCAGAGCAGCCAGAAGATACTTGCCAGCGGTGGTCCAAGAAGGGAAAAAAGTATGTGACCGTGACAAGACCAAGCATCGTGCATAAGTACAACTCAAAGATGGGAGGTGTAGACATGTCAGATAGAATGATGAGCTACTACCGAATGTCTGTGCGGACGAAGAAGTGGACAATTCGCATGCTGATGCATTTCATGGATCTTGCCCTTGCCAACAGCTGGCTGCTGTATCGCAGAGATAACCAGGAAAATGGCACCCTAAGGAAATCTATCATGAAGTTTCTTGAGTTTCGCATGGTAGTGGCTCAGGTATTCCTCAGCAAGTGTGATGTTCTTCATGAAGGTGCTCATGTCACAGAAGAAGAGAATGAGAACGGACACCTTCCACCACCAGGCAAAAAATCTCGGGTCGCTCCAATCCCCCATATCTCAGTCCGTTCCAGTGCTGCTCATCTCCCGGAGATGGTGGCCTTGAAAAACCCCATGCGTTGCAGAGCACAAGGCTGCACTGGGAAATCCCGTGTGCGATGCATGACATGCAATGTGCATCTGTGCTTGCAAAGTGAACGAAACTGCTTTGCAGCATTTCACACCGGCCAATAGGGGCTATTCCAGACAGGCTGGAAAGATAGAGGCAGCTAGTTAGAAAAAAAGCCACAGTTCAAAGGCTGCTCTGCTGAATTCAACTGTTTGTTACTGTTACAGTTTGCACTTTAGCTGTTTTATTAGCCATGTTTCAGGCTGTTTACATTTTAGCCATGTTTCAGGCTGTTTACATTTTAGCCACGTTTCAGGCTGTTTACATTTTAGCCATGTTTCAGGCTGTTTACATTGTATGTAGGCTTTACACTCTGATGTTTACATTTTCAAATAAACTGTGAAAATGTGTCAAATTAACTTTTTGTACCAATGGAGTCTATGTGTGTCATACAGTAAGATAGACCCACTGTACTCATATGAGGACATTCATTTTTGAGAGAACTACTTATTGTATTAAGCTGAAATTTTGAATTTTGACTAATTAGGACCTTCTGGCCCCAACAGCAAATAATATTTCAAAAAGTTATGATAGACCCACTGTCCTCACATGAGGACATCTTTTTCTGCAAAAACTACTTCCTGTACAAAAACAAATTTTAGGTATTATACTTATTAGGTCCTACATATCCCAAATAGCAAGAACAATTATAAAATGCACACCAGGCAAACTCTCGGGTCTCAGGATACAGCAGCCCAGTTGTTCTAGATTTACTATTAAATTCCAAAGAATTATTTGAGTAAACTGATGATTTTATGACGAATTGCAATATTCGATAATACAATGTCTCGATATATAATACAATGTCTCGTTAGAAAGATCTAGACTAGATTACAATGTAATGATGTGGGTGTGTTGCTTTAAAGTTTAAACCGCAATAGAGTGCCCCAGGGATGACGCGTTTTTGTAGGCCAACCCGGAAGTTAGCGGCGCACGGGTTCCCTCGACTGAAAGCCTATTAATTTTTCCCATAGACTTTTGGAAAATCGCAGAAAATAAGCTCTGTGTTTAACAAAGGGTTATGACACTTACACGTTTTGTCTATCAAGATAATCTTTACAAGTTAACACAACATTTATAGATTTTGAAGCCTAAATAAAGTCGTCAGATATAAAAGGCTAACAGTAGGCTATAAACGGACTACAGCACACCATGGTCGCGGATCAACGTCGTCACCACCAAGCGTCCTCAAACTTTATTTAGAAAACAACTCTATTTAAAAACATGCTCACTGATTATGATCTGCGCTGTGTATGAATACTTATCCACTTTTTCATGAGAAATGCTGTCCAAATGTCCTGTTTGTCATGATGACGTCTAAAGTCCCCGCCAAAGGAAGTAGTCCCTTTTAGCAATCTGTTAGCAACCGCAA